>OX421392.1:7646189-8143689 GCA_949126905.1 Amorpha juglandis
GCTGTTATCTCTGGTTGATAATTTTCATGGCAGACATATACACCATCATATTTTCATCGCTACATATTGCCTCCTTACTGTTACTTTCAAGCTTAGAGATGTGGTGCACTTTGCCAGGCCTTCTTGTACATGCAGCTGCTATATGTCCAAATTTCTTACAGTAAAAACATTTAGCTTTAATGAACTGGCACTTTTCTCCATGTTTATGCACTCGAGCACAATGTCTGCATTCATTTGCTTGAATCCTACCAATATCCATCGGTTCAGTAACATGAAACGGGGTTTGCTTCGTCGCATCTGTATCAGGGTACATATCAGGGAATGTCACTTGATAATTAAGACACATCTGTAATGCTGTCTCATATGTAAGGTCTTTTGTTTTTAATAATTCTCTTCTCAAGCGATTGTCATGTACTCCTAATATTAAACGGTCTCTCAACTGACGTTTTAAGTCCACAAAATTGCATTTAACCGCCAGTAAATTAATTGCCGAAACAAAATCTTGCACACTTTCAGACTGTAATTGTAGGCGTTTATGAAATTTTCCCGCTTGTAGTATTTCGTTAACCTCAGGCTCATAAAACTGATCCAACACATGTAAGATGTCCTTAAAAGCCACATTGGTTGGCCTATTTGGGACCAGTAGTGAAGCAATTAATGAAAAAGTCTCCTTTCCGCATTGAGACAAAAACAATGAACGAGCTTTATTAGCGTTGTTTTCGTCATAACCCGCGGCATCGAGGGCACACAATAATTGTTCTTTATAGTCACTCCACTTATCAGTTTTAGGGTTAAATTGTCCAGGAAACACTATATTCGCAATATTTGACGCCATTTTTCGCTTAAATACATTAATTTTCACTCGTCGCCAATAAAAGATACGACATTATCAAGATCAGAAGCAAAAACCAGTATTTATTTACTACCCACATCGGTACAATAATAATGTGACATATTAATTAATACAAATATACAACAGTTTCCATACACTGTTCATCACCGTCGATGTTTATTGCACAAATCCACATCACTTAATACAACAAACACAACTTTAAACTAGTAATTTTGTCATTTTTTATTTGATAAAGAGCCCACCATAATAACACATACTAGTGATAGCATAGTGGGGGATATTCAACCTCTATAATCAATTTACTTTTTTTCTATATGATCTGTTGTAAAATTCAACCTTGGGCCTTCAAAAATGTAAATGTAAACAATGAATGTTTTGTTTCATTTAATGTCATGTACAGATATCATAAACAAATAGCTTTCTGCACTTCTCCATATAAACTTGTATCTGTTTTAAATATCTCAAAGTTCAGTATGCTCAATGTATTACAAAAATGTTTTTAAAAAACTTTTTTTCTCCATAAATTAATATAGAAATTCTACAAAATATCCTCCAGCTACTTATTACGACTCAAAACGAACGAAACTAAACGACAAAAGTTTCTATTACAATGTAAAAAAAACAGGAAAAATATACTTGTGATATTTTTAATAATTTTTATTTCTTCATTAATTTAAATTCCATATCACGCCAAATTTGTTTAAGATTAAAACTCATTACCCCCTGCTAGGGACAGTAATCAAACATGCACTCTTCTGTTTAAAAACACTTGTAAAACCTTCATGTTGCTGTAACTAACAGGTGAAATATTTCCTGGATCGAAAATGAAGGTTAGCATCGGCGTTATTTAATTACTAGTTAAATAAATTACCAAATATTCATTAGATCAAAGGTTAAGTTGCACGAGAATGGTAAAATAAACATTCTGACAGTGAAACTGTGATTCCGATAAGATTTTACGATAATTTAACGCAGTATAAAAATGGCAAGTAAAAAGTTACTGTGAGTGCCGGAAGTTTTAAATTTCGAATAATACACACCCGCCATGGTTAGCCGCTGTGAAGTCACGTAGGATTTCTGACGTTTCCTGAATTTATTAAAAGCGATTTATTTTTGCGTCACAAAACTGAACGCACAACTTCGCGTCATCAGTGAACGACTGACAGAAAATCACAGAAAATTGAAACTGACAGTAGCAGCTTTGCCAGAGCTAAGTTTGGAGATCCCCATTTCCAGTTGAAATTCTGTTCAACGTGTTCGATTATGCAACACTACCTGAACCCGAATATCAGGCCTATACTTTTATCTACACACTACAAAAAATATCTACTTGGAACTAGGTACCAAAGAAAGACCAATAATATAAAATAGTTTTGAGGCCTTCAATTTAAAATAGAACAAAGTTTTGCGTATAGTGTATGACAGGAGATCCGAATTAACTGTTTTTCAGAGTCTTCGGTTTTAGGGAGACCCTCACAATCACACTCTCAAACATCATCGGAGTCGCAGGTGAAATTAAAAGAATATTATCTCCATATCATATCAAATAATTCCCTTAATCCCCCTATTTGTCCCATTCACCGTTTTTTACCCTCATGGACCCGAAAAGAGGAATCCCCGTCAAAGCGGCAACACCGCATAATAGCGACTAGCGCTATGTACGCGACACGATAAAAAAGTTGCGTTCAATTTAGTAGTTCCACAATATACTTACTTCGTGGACCGTACAAGTCCATTTAAAACTACATCAAAGCTTAATAACGATTTGAGTATTGCATTATTGCTAATATTATGTTTTATCTATTTTTCCAAGTCGTTCCAAGCCGTATTTTTCCATCCAATAATAAATAATACATAAAAAAATACAATAAGTATTAATGGTTCATTTTACCATAGCCTAGAATGACCACCCTAACCAGGCTTTCAATTCATGTTACTGTAATAGCTACGTTAATTCTAAATTAATGTACTACATTTTCTAATTTTACCTGAAAAATAACACTCTTCACGCCTGGACATATCAATCTCCTTCGATTCTCTTCACCCTCCACGTGTTATTGGTGGAATAGCTACATATTAAGCTCGTCACCATTAACCAAGAAGAAGAAGTACATAATTGGAGCCGCGAACTAAAGCTTTGTCTTTTTTCTTTATACGAAGGTTGCTAAATTATGAACGCGACCAAACATCAAGATGTTCCTTAATCAAAAGAAAATTAACATAGTCTAGCATAAGATATCTTTTTCCTCTTTTACTCATAGCATACAGCGGAAATAGCAATACAAAATTTTCTTGGTTAGACTTGAAACGCGATGATTACAAAGAAAATTAAAAAAATCCGTTGGTGTGATTGATTGTTTTCGTTATTAATTTATTGTTGATTGTTATTAATCAAGAATGGCTACATTTGACTTAAATTCAATTAGTGCGGCGCTTACTGACCCAGATCAGCCTAAAAGTGGTGTAGACTTTTCTGGAAAATCGTTAAAATTGGATACCGAAAAAGATGGTACGTTTTTAGTTCAATAACACTTTACTTTCAATTTTAAAACAATTTATATACTTTGTAAGGCTTAAATAAACGATTAATTAGTTAATTAACTAGTAAATAGCAGTTTTATTTGTGGTTTTTCCGTCTATGACAAACATAACCTATACACATATCTGAAGTTTCAGAGCCTATTCAATGCAAACAATCAAATCTTTCCTCTTTATAAACATTAGACTTTTCCGTTTCATGTTCCTTCGTTTAACTGCTTCTGCGTCGTTGTTGTTTTTATCTAGAGGATTGTTAGCTATAGATTTTTCTAATATCTTTTTTCTTGCCTTGAGCGCTGTCCGGTCTTCTATTGGTAATGATGCTATGGGTCTTTGAAAAATAGGTTTAACTCAAATGTAAACACATTAAGCTCATGTATCTTTAAAGGGGTATAGATAATTTGTTTACAAAAATTTTTTTTTTGATAATTCTGACAAAAATAATAGAGTGCCTGCATGATAATATAATACATACATACCCACGCACGCTTGTAATCCCCGAAGAGATAGGCAGAGTTGTAATCAGTACACCCACATTTCAACTGGTTTATTTCCATCCCATGACGTCAAGGGAACAAGCCTATGGCCATGTCGGGCACAATTCCATAATCCTGATATTGGCCATTTTATGATGAAAACTCCGACATCAGTTTTACCCAACCTAGGGATCGAACCAGAAACTTGATGACAGGCGTACCATTTACGCATTACAACTGCACCACAATGACAGTTAATATATCATAATAAATATTTGTATTTTGTCCAATGTTGATAAATTCTGTAGAAAATTCTTTAATTTAACTTGGATAATGAATCTCTGTGCTTGCATCGGTCCTCCAGTTGTCCTGTCGCAGGCCCCTCGATTTGCTTCTTCCCTCTCCATAGAGGTTGCCACCCCGAGACATATGATGTTATGTCTCATAATGCCCAGTAATTTTACTGACTTTAATATGCTTCAAGTTGTTGTAAAAACACACTGTTGATTGGCGACGTCAATAGACGGCGCGGTGGTACCAACACAGACGGCCTCTCGCATACGAGCGACCTACCACCTTGTAAATTTCCACTATTTGTTTATATTAATTGTTGAGTATCGCTTGCTTTAACGGTGAAGGAAACATCGTGAGGAAACCTGCACACCTGAGAACTCGATACGATTTTCGAAGGTATGTGAAGTCTGCCAACCCGCATTAGGCCAGCGTGCTAAGGCCTAATCCCTCTCATTCAGTAGAGAAGGCCCGTGCCCAGCAGTGGCATGTATATAATACAGGACTTGTAAAAAAAATATTTATGTAGAAAACAGTTGCCATTACGTTGCGGTCCTTGTTTCAGCCGAACCAATCATCGAAGCGATCAACAAGTGCCCAAACCTCGTGTACCTGACGCTGACTGGCAACACTCTGGGAGTGAAAGCAGCGCAGGCCATAGCCAAGGCACTGGAGAACCATCCAGAGTTAAAGGTGGCACGGTTCTCGGACATGTTCACTGGACGTATGAAGACGGAGATACCACCTGCATTGGTAGGAATAGCTTTCTATATATAACGAATTTCTTTTATCCAAGCACGGCTAAGTGCACTACACCTGATGGTAAGCGTAGTGCAGTCCAAAAAACCAGCAACCACCGACAAACAATGGGTTTATCGGTGGTCATCAGAATCATGCCAGCCTTTATAAATGCTTCTTCACTCTCTGGAGAGGGAAGAAGCAAATCGACGGGCCTGTGACAGGACAGGCAGATGACTGATGCAGGCACAGGGTTACAAAGGTGTACCCTTATATCCACCCCAACCAACCATCAAGCCATATCACAAACCCCTCGGGAGAACCGGATATACACTGGCTGATCCTGGAACGCGATCCACACAAGGCGTGTGGATCACTATGGCTGGTTTTAGCACCGTGTGTACGGTGATCGCTATCCGGGCGGATATGAATAAACCGCGATAAAATCCGTTTAAATTAGTTTTATTTCAATGAGTAATATTCGCGTAAACATAAGAAATCATTATGTCAACTTCCCAAGCCCAAATCCTCTCCCCTTCCCAATCCCTAATTATCCCTTTTACTTTTAAGGTCGGCAACGCGTCCATGATTCTTCTCGTGGTAGGCGTACATGGGCTGTGGAGATCACTTATCATCAGCTCACCCACTTGCTCGTTTGCCAGCCTATGGTGTAATAATTAATTTTTTTTTTTTTGTAGATGGCACTGGGTGATGGCATGATCACAGCGGGAGCTCGTCTCTCCGTCCTGGACCTTAGTGACAACGCGTTTGGACCTATCGGCGTGGAGGGACTCGCCAAGCTGCTGCAGAGCGACGTGTGCACTGACTTGGAGGTATGTGATGGTGCAGATAAATAAGTACTTTAATATAGTAAACCGTGTGTACCGTTAAAGTACTTTAAAGTGTACTTTAACCGCATACCACCGCCTATGTACGCCCACCACCAGAAGAATCATGGGCGCGTTGCCGACCTTAGAGGAAAGGGATAATTAGGGATTGGGAGGGGGAGGGGATTAGGGCTTCCGGATATCTCGCTCACCGTACGAAACGGCCAAGCCGGTACTTTACGTCGGTTTTCTGTGAGACAGTGCTAACGACCCGGTCGAGCCAGCCCATTAATGCTGTAGACAAAACTGTCTACAGCGTGGCTCTACCACTCGTAAAAAATGTATCTTCTCTTCTACTTTTTTTTGCACCTACTTTGTTCATCTCTGCATCACCCTGTGGTTGACCGGGAGAGAATGCCTTTGGCATTAAGTCCACCTTTGTACATTTTGTATATAAAGTGTAAAATAAATAAATCGTTTATTTGCTTAGAATGTAGGTGCAATAATAAGGTGTTGACATAACATGTAGTTCCATTACATTTGCTGGTGGGAGGATACTTGTATCCGACCGGATAGCGACCACCGTACACTGGTGCTAAAACCTGCCATAGTGGCCCACCTTGTGTGAGTCGCGTACCAGGGTCAGCCAGTGTATATCCGGTTCTCCCCAGGGGGCTTGCCCCCTTATCCTAACCCTTTTCCCATCCCTTTTTCCTTCCCCTCCCCTTTGGCCCTTAGGCAGGCCGGCATGATCTTGCCGACCTACGATGGACACATTGTTTATCGTTGGTCGACACTATTCATGGATTGCGCTACACTTACCATCAGGTGTAGCGTAGTCACCTTGCCGAGCCAGAATAAAAAAAAAAAAAACATTCTGCCAGGTGGCGTGCAAAATTAATGTTATTATTTAGAAATAAATACAATTTCAAGGTGGTAGGTCGCTCGTATGCGAGAGGCCGTCTGGGTTGGTACCACCGCGCCGTCTATTGACGTCGCCAAGCAACAGGGTGTAAGCACTGGTGTGTTTCGGCTTGAAGAACATTGAAGCTAGTGTAATTACTGGGCATTGTGAGACTTGTTTATTTATTTATTTATTCTTTAAACACAAACAGTCATAACAGGAAATACCCAATTCAACATCCTATGTCTCGGGGTGACGAGCACAGTTCAGTGCCATGCGGTGCTTTGTAATTTAAGGTACTGTGTGGTGTTGCTTCTGTTTATGAGCAGGGCTACCATCAGGCGAGCGCCTCGCTCGTCTCGTCATTCAATAATTTTTCAAGTGTAAACTTTTAGCGCGGTACGCATATTTTTAGATAGATATCTCTGAACTCGCGACACCGTTACCGAGACGCTTGAAGTGAAAGTAAAAATGTACCAGGCTCGCATAAACGCGAAGAGAGTAGAGTGTATTTTTTTTATGGCGAATAGACATGTTGCCATAATTTTGTTTTTGATATTGATAAAAAAAATGACGATCGATAAAGAAATACGTTTTATAATTTGGAACATGGTGCCGTAAAAAAAGTACCAGGCTCGCATAAACGCGAAGAGAGTAGAATGTAGTTTTATCATGTCGAGTGGACATGTTGCCGTAATTTTGTATTCTCGCATCTTGTTTGGTAAGTTTTCACTTCTGTCGGCACTCCCGGAGTGCAACTCGTATTTTTTTTTTTTCCCAGGAATTGTATCTAAACAACAATGGTCTAGGCATAACTGGCGGTCGGTTGCTCGCCAATGCACTGACGCAGCGACGTCGCAGACTGAAGATATTCGTGGCGGGGCGTAACAGGCTCGAAAACGACGGGGCGAAGGCGCTCGCGCTCGTGTTTCAGGTGGGTGGACAGAGATTTAAATATAAATAAATATACACCCAACAGTCACACACATAGTCCTGACCCCACAGTAAGATACGAGTCTTGTGTCGTGCGTATCAGGAATTACGAGAGACTTTCGCTTTCACAACACCCACACCCCGAAACATATTTATTGAAGTGATAACTTCTTATGGCAGGGTGAACCGAAACGTTCCGTAACGCGAGCGGCGGTGAGCGGAAGGTTCCAGAATATTCGAGAACCTTCCGTGAGACGTCACGCGGACCAGTTGACCAGCCAGCGCTAGCCGACTTCCCTGGAACTTTGATAATTTCGAAGTCCCAGGTGGCGTCACACAGTGACCAGTCGGATTGGACCGGACTTTCACAGGACTTTGATAGGAGTTTGACCGGACTGTGTTCGTTTTTTTTTATGGCGAATAGACATGTTACTGTAATTTTGTTTTTGATATTGATAAAAAAAATGACGATCGATAAAGAAATACATACATATTTTACTTATTTTATAATCTAGAACATGGTGCTGTAAAAAAAAAGTACTAGGTTCGCATAAACGCGAAGAGAGTAGAATGTCCTTTTTTCATGGCGGGTAGCCGTAATTAATAAACAAATGACGATTTAGACAAAGAAAAACTTTTTAGGTTTTTTCTTATTTGGAACATGTTGCCGTAAAAAGTACCAGGCTCGCATAAACGCGAAGAGAGTAGAATGTACTTTTATCATGTCGAGTGGACATGTCGCCGTAATGTTGTATTCTCGCATCTTGTTTGGTAAGTTTTCACTTCTGTCGGCACTCCCGGAGTGCAACCCGTATTTTTTTTATCCTGGCTCGGCAGAGTGACTACGCTACACCTGATGGTAAGTGTAGCGCAATCCAAGAATAGTGTCGACCAACGATAAACAATGTGTCCATCGTAGGTCGGCAAGATCATGCCGGCATGCCAAAGGGCCAAGGGAGAGGGGAAGGAAAAAGGGATGGGAAAAGGGTTAGGATCAGGGGGCAAGCCCCTTGGGGAGAATCGGATATACACTGGCTGACCCAGGAACACGACCCACACAAGGTGGGTCACTATGGCAGGCTTTAGCACCAGTGTACGGTGGTCGCTATCCGGTCGGATACAAGTATCCTCACACCAGCGATGAGATTAAAATAACACACCACATTTATTATCGTTGATTAACTTATATCCACCTATTGTCCACAGGAAATGGGCACATTGGAAGAAGTGGCGATGCCCCAGAATGGTATATACCACGTGGGTATATCTGCGTTGTCGGCCGCGTTCAGATTGAACCCCAGTCTCGCCCGTTTGAACCTCAACGACAACACCATAGGGGCGAAGGGGGCGAGCGCCGTGGCGGAGGCTTTGCCCCAGTAAGTTGAATTTTTAAGACGCTATTTTTTTGAAGTGATAACTTCTTATGGGAGGGTGAATCGAAACGTTCCGTAACGCGAGCGGCGGCGAGCGGAAGGTTCCAGAATATTCGAGAACCTTCCGTGAGACGTCACGCGGGCCAGTTGACCAGCCAGCGCTAGCGGACTTCTCTGGAACTTCGATAATTTTGAAGTCCCAGGTGGCGTCACACAGTGACCAGTCGGATTGGACCGGACTTTGACCGGACTTTCACAGGAGTTTGACCGGACTGTGTTCGTTTTTTTTTATGGTGGATAGACATTAGACATGTTACCGTAATTTTGTTTTTGATATTGATAATAAAATGACGATATAAATAATATATAAATATACTACTTATTTTATAATTTGGAACGAGGTGCCGTAAAAAGTACCAGGCTCGCATAAACGCGAAGAGAGTAGAATGTACTTGTATCATGTCGAGTGGACATGTCGCCGTAATTTTGTATTCTCGCATGTTGTTTGGTAAGTTTTCACTTCTGTCGGCACTCCCGGAGTGCAACCCGTATTTTTTTTTACTGGCCCTGTATTATACACTAGCTTTTGCTCGCTGCTCCGCCCGCGTGATTTTCATACAAACTTTCATCCCCTATTTTATCCCCTTGGGGGTAGAATTTATCAAAATCCTTTCTTAGTGGATGCCTACGTCATAACATGTACCTGCATGCCAAATTTCAGCCCGATCCCTCCAGTGGTTTGGGCTGTGTGTTGATAGATCACTATGTCAGTCAGTCAGTCACCTTTGAGCTTTATATATTTAGATGTCCCACTGCTGGGCACGGGCCTCCTCTACTGAATGAGAGGGATTAGGCCTTAGTCCACCACGCTGGCCTAATGCGGGTTGACAGACTTCACATACCTTTGAAACATCTTATCGAGTTCTCAGGTATGCAGGTTTCCTCACGATGTTTCCTTCACCGTTAAAGCAAGCGATAATTAACAATTAATGTACACGTGACTTAGAAAAGGCAGAGGTGTATGCTCTTGGGGCTAATAGCCAATTTTGGACAAATTGGGTTAACCCAAATGCCACTTCATTGTTTTTGTTTCAGTTTAAAGAACCTACGATGCATCAACTTTGGTGACTGTTTATTGAAGAGTAAAGGAGCGAGCGCTTTAGCGAAGGCTTTGAAGGACAATTCACCGTTATTAGAGGTGAGAAAAATATATATTGTAATTGTAAAAAAGAATAACTTACTAACAAAAAAACAATAGGTGTGCCGGCAGAAGTGAAAACTTGAACATTAACGTTGTGCATTTTGGAATGGTTAGGGAATAATTTCTTTTTTTTTTATCCTGGCTCGGCAGAGTGACTACGCTACACCTGATGGTAAGTGTAGCGCAATCCAAGAATAGTGTCGACCAACGATAAACAATGTGTCCATCGTAGGTCGGCAAGATCATGCCGGCCTGACAAAGGGACAAGGGGGAGGGGAAGGAAAAAGGGATGGGAAAAGGGTGAGGATCAGGGGGCAAGCCCCCTGGGGAGAACCGGATATACACTGGCTGACCCTGGAACGTGACGCACACAAGGTGGGCCACTATGGCAGGTTTTAGCCCCAGTGTACGGTGGTCGCTATCTGGTCGGAAACAAGTATCCTCCCACCAGCAAACGTGCATTTCACACGAATTGGTTTATTTATCAGTATAAAAGTACTATCATTTGTGTGGTTAAATACAATATTGATTTATTGCGCTATCGTACACAAAAATGACAATTTATATTACATAACAAAGTCCGGTCAAAGTACACACTATCGTACACAAAAATTACAATTTATATTACACTAGCAGACCCGGGCACGCGTTGCTGTGGCTAAGGTATATGTTAAATTATATTGTAGTAAACTATTCAATACAGTATGCGCCATCTATTGGACACTTTCTCAATCCAGCCGATAAATTACCTTACACCGCCATCTGTTAGAATCTTATTGAACTCACATATAATAACTAATAATTTGCAATAAAAAATATTGCGACTATAAATTGAGATATAAACTGTCCTGTCTCTCTAATTAGATCAAACTTTGCACACAATTTGATTAAAATTGGTTCAGTAATGTGGCGCAGTGGGCGAGTAGCCTCGGTAGTCTCGGGGTGACGAGCGCAGTGCAGTGCCATGCAGTGCTTTGTAATTCAAAGTTCTGTGTGGTGTTGCTTCTGTTTATGGACAGGCGTGGCGCTTACCATCAGGCGAACGCTTATCTCGTCAAATAAACAAAAAATTCTATAAAAGATCAATAGCAGCGATAGCTCAGCGGGGAGTGGTACGGACTGTCGAGACCAAAGTCGCAGGTTCGAAACCAGCCCCAAGAGCATACACCACTGACTTTTCTAAGTTATGTGTATATTAATTGTTAATTATCGCTCGCTTTAACGGTGAAGGAAACATCGTGAGGAAACCTGCATACCTGAGAACCCGATAAGATTCGAAGGTATGTGAAGTGTGCCAACCCGCATTAGGCCAGCGTGGTGGACTAAGGCCTAATCCCTCTCATTCAGTAGAGGAGGCCCGTGCCCAGCAATGGGACGTATACAGGGTTATTTTTAAAACACCAGCAACCTCGCAGGGGTAGATTCTTAAGGTCATTTGCTACTACTTTTGTTCTACGACTTTTCATAATTTGTTAGATTTTATTTTCATACAAAAATAAGTATTAATTTAATTTCCGTCTTGAACGTTACAACGCGCATCGCAGATTACGTAAACAAACACGCGAAGCGTAGGGAACCGGGCTAGCGCCTTTGAAGGTCAACGCCCGAGCAGCTGACGGCCTTCTTTGAAGTCGCGCGCGCACGCCGCGCCGCGCCGCACTCTACGAAGAAAAACACGACACAACAAAAACTTGTAAAATCATTTTTTTTTAAATATATTGAGTTATATACAAACTCGTAGAACAAAAGTTGTTCCGTATGGGGTCAGCTATCTGGTCCTGCGAGGTTGCTGGTGTTTTAAAATTAACCCTGTATAATACAGGGCTAGTAAAAATAATAATAATAAAAGATCATTTTTGTATGTAATTTGTTACAGTCGTTGGACGTGAGCCACAATGAGATAGGCCGCGCCGCGTGCCTGGAGCTAGTCGAGGCACTGACACATCTACCTGACAGCGGGGACAGGCTGTCCAGGGTTGTGCTGGCCGGTGAGTAACCAGTGACGCGACGAGCAGGCCGCCCGTCCGATGAAATAGTTTATGAATCATGTAGGCAATTGAAATAGCGCTTATGACAAGTCAGTACTAAAGTAAAAGAAACATATATATATAGAGATCAGTACGTAGCATAATCAACAATACACTCGGCAATTACACTGAATCTATTTATTTATCATTTTTTTTTTATAGCAAAACAAATAATTAAATACACCCAACAGTCACACAAATAGTCCTGACCCCACAGTAAGATACGAGTCTTGTGTCGTGGGTATCAGGAACTACGACAGACTTTCGGTCTTATAACACACCCCGAAACATATATTTGCGGATCACACGTCCATTTGTCTATGTGCGAGGTCGAACCCGCGGCCTCTCGCTTCATAGCCGGCTACTCGCCCGACAAGCCACGGTAAGTAACCAGTTTACATTTGATGTTGAAATAAAACTAATTTAAACGGATTTGGTATTATTATATTATTGGACGTCCGCCTACAAGGTGGGCAGACGACCTGATAAAGATCGCAGGAAGTCGCTGGATGCAGGCCGCTTCCAACAGGTCGGGCTGGAAATCTTTGGGGGAGGCCTGTGTTCAGCAGTGGACGTCTTGTGGCTGATGATGATGATGATGATGATAAACGGATTTTATCCCTCTCATTCAGTAGAGGAGGCCCGTGCCCAGCAGTGGGACAAGTATAATACAGGACTAGTAAAACAACGGATTTTACCGTGGTTTCTTATTTTAATTTTTGACAGCCTCCGTGGCTTGTCGGGCGAGTAGCCGGCTGTGAAGCGAGAGGCCGCGGGTTCGATCCCCACACACAGACAAATGGACGTGTGATCCACTAAATATTTGTTTCGGGGTCTGGGTGTTTATTTATTTAAACTTCATTGTACACAACGAGTACAGGACAGAACACTAAAATATAACTAATATGAGAAGTACATTTGTCGGCCTTATCGCTCAGGGCAATGTCTTACAGGCAACCATGGGAGGGAGATGAAAGAAGGAGAAAGAAAGGGCAGTCAAGAGTGTACAATAAGCTAATTTTAAAAGTATACACAAATATAATTTATATACTAATTAAATATTATAAATAAATATATATAATTTATTGCCAGTGTAATTAGGTCAAAAACTAAGTAGTACCGAGATAGTGCTCCTTCACCATTTTTTTTTAAATGTGTTGTGAGACCGAAAGTCTCTCGTAGTTGTTGATACCCACGACACAAGACTCGTATCTTACTGTGGGGTCAGGACTGTGTGTGTGACTGTTGGGTGTATTTATTTATTTATTTCATGTATTCCAGGCAACAGTCTCGGCGGATCTTCAGATAAGAAGGTACTCCGGGATAAACTCGGCTCGTGTGCTGAGCTCAGCGATGGGGAGGGGAGCGACAACGAATGTAAGTATACCATTAATATACCATTGCTTCCCATAATATCTATACTTATAAAATAACATGTCCTGACTGACTGACTGATTCATCATCGCCGAGCGCAAACTATCAAGGCTACAAGCATGAAATTCCGACTGTATATTCATTTTGTTATGTAGGCACCCACTAAGAAAGTGTTTTAGAAAATTCCACCCCAAAGGGGTCAAAATAAGGGATGATAATAAGTATGAAAGTCCGTCATTTTGAAAGTTACATAAACAACATTTTGTATTTCGGTTATTGACGTAAAACAAATAAATACGTGTTTCACGGATTTTGGAAATTTTATTTATTAAGGGATGAAAAAGGGGGTTAAAGTAAATGTGAAAGTGAGTTTGTTTGTTACGCTTTCACCCCTAAATCACTGAACCGATTTTGATGAATTTATCTGCAGATACAGATGGGACCCTGAAGACGGTTACAGGCTACTTTTATCCCGGAAAATGCTGTTCACGCGGGCGGAGCCGCGAGCAAAAGCTAGTCCATCAATATATTCGCTGGTAGTAGGATATTCATATCCGCCCGGATAGCGACCACCGTACACATGGTGTTAAAACCTGCCATAATCCACACGCTTTGTGTGGATCGCGTTCCAGGGTCAGCCAGTGTATATCCGGTTCTCCCGAGGGGCTTGCGACATGACTTGATGGTTGTTTGGGGCGGGTATAGGGGCACATCCTTGTATCCCTGTGCCTGCATCGGTCATCCGCCTGTCTTATCGCAAGCCTTTCGATTATTTACTTATATAATTTATACAGGCCGGCATGACTCTGGTGACCACCGATAAACTCATTGTTTGTTGGTGGTCGCTGGTTGTTTGGACTGCACTACGCTTACCATCAGGTGTAGTGCAGTCACTTTGCCGTGCTCGGATAAAAAAAAAATACGGGTTGCACTCCGGGAGTGCCGACAGAAGTGAAAACTTACCAAACAAAATACGAGAATACAAAATTACGACAACATGTCCACTCGACATGATAAAAGTACATTCTACTCTCTTCGCGTTTATGCGAGCCTGGTACATTTTTTACGGCACCATGTTCCAAATTATGAAATAAGTAAAATGTATTTCTTTATCGATCGTCATTTTTTTTATCAATATCAAAAACAAAATTATGGCAACATGTCTATTCGCCATAAAAAAAAGACATTCTACTCTCTTCGCGTTTATGCGGGCCTGGTACATTTTACTTTCACTTCAAGCGTCTCGGTAACGGTGTCGTGAGTTCAGAGATTTTATCTCATCCAAAAATATGCGAACCGCGCTAAAAAAAGTTTACACTTCAAAAAACATCAGGACCCGTGCAGTCGCTTCAATGTTATGGTGCTGCCACACCGATGTTATAAAATGTTTACAAACATTATTAAACATTTGTTAACATTATATCACAATGTTAGATAATGTTTTCATGTTAGGTTATGTTAGTAAACATTTCTTAACAATTTGTAACATTTTTTAACATTTGTTTGTAAACATGTATCCAGGCGATGTCATGTTTTCAAATGTTATAAAATTTTAGAAAATGTTTGCAAACATTTTCCGTCGGTGTGGGAGCACTTAAAACATCTAACACTTCCTAACAAAATGTAACAATTCCTAACATTTGTTAGTAAATGTTTAATGTTAGAAAATGTTTGCAAACATTTTATAACATCGGTGTGGCAGCACCATTAGAATAAAATACTTATTTTTTTAGACGTGACAGACTCAGAAGAAGACAAGTCGGAAGCGGAAGGCTCTGATGATGATGAGGATGAGGACAGCGCCACGGAAGACGCGCAGCATCTCGACACCAGTGTAGATGTGAAGGAAGTTGTGCTCGACACAACAGGTATACATCTAGAAACATCTAGAAAGAAACTATTTGGCCATTGTTTACGGACAAGATATTTTAACACGCTTTTATTAGCTTCAGATGTATGTAAGTATGTTTGTATGTTAGTATGTTTGTCTGTAACGGAATGTTTGAACGTGATTTTGACCTCCTTCAAAACGTCGGATTAAATTGAAATTTGTCATACTTATCAAAGACAATGCAATATATAAAAAAGTATTGTAAATTGTGATTAATTATTAAATAATTGTGATGTGTGTAAACTTTAGTTTGGCGCCATCTACACCACGCATAAGAATGCGTCAATAGATGGCGCTTTTTTGATATTCGGGTTAGGAACTACGTGATATCCAATTGTATCCAATTGTCTGGATCTCTCTGGATCTTCGCAAATTATAAGGAATATCGTAGTATCTGAGATTTATACCGAACTTTGTATTGTCAGCGTGTTTTTCATAACATCATCTTTGTGTTCTGAGCATTGTATAAATACATGTCTTATTTGTGAAGAACCTCAACCGACTACGATATATTTATATTTTTTCACGCTTTTTTACAATAAAATACATTGTTTTCTTCAAATTTATTTACCACTAGCTTTTGTTCGCGGCTCCGCCCGCGTGATCTGCTTTTTCCGGGATAAAAAGTAGCCTATGTCCTATATTATTGTAAAGTTTCATTAATATCCATTCAGTTGTTTTTATGTGAAAGAGTAACAAACATACATCCATCCATAGCCACAAGGTTCACACTTAGGACCTATTTTATTTAACATTTTCGTTAATGACGTTACTAGCTGTTTCCAGCATAGTGAGCCTTATCTCTATGCGGATGATTTAAAATTTTCTCGCAAAATCACTACTAACTCCGACGTCGATCTGTTACAGGATGATTTGAACAGATTAACTCACTGGTGTACAATCAATTTAATGGAGCTTAATGTCAAAAAGTGTTTCCACATTAAGTTCACTCGAAACCATAATATTATTCATTCATCCTATAATATCAACGGTAATTCACTAAATGAAGTTAACAATATCAAGGATTTAGGAGTAATATTAGACAATAAATTAACCTTCATACCACATTATGATTATATTGTGAGAAAAGCATCTAAAATGATTGGATTTCTCATAAGAAATGGTAAGATCTTTTGCAGGAGCAAAACAAAGCAGTTACTTTACAATACTTTAGTACGCACTACCCTCGAGTATTGTAGTGTGATTTGGAGACCGCATTATGCTACTCATACACTAAGACTGGAGCGGATGCAGAAGCGATTTCTTTGGCACTTGGTGTACTCTTCAAAAACAACTAAGAGGGGTGTCTCATACCCCAAAAGACTCAGGCAATACAAAATGCATTCATTGGCAAAGCGTAGGGACATCATAGACTTAATTTTTCTTTTTAAAATTGTAAGAGACCACGTAGACTGTCCCCAACTTCTTAGCTTGATTAAATTTAGAATACCAAGGAATTACCCTCGCAAACCAATTCACCCACTTGTGACTCCGTTTCGTAGGACTGTGCTTGGCACAAACTCCCCAGTGACCAGAATGAGTAACTTGTATAATAAACATAGTAACCACATCGATATTCATTCTATGTCTCTAAACAACTTTCGAAAAAAATTGTTGGATGCAATATCGAATTAGTAGTAATTCATTTGTTGTTAGATATAAGTTAAAAAAATATATATAAATAACCAACATGCATAAATATTAACATACTTTATTATGTCTGTCGTTAGATTAGCAGTATCTGCCTGTAAGTGGTTGTGCAATTAGTTTAATAAGTCAAGTATATGTATTTTGTTGTAAGTATTATTGTAACAATCTTAGGTAGAGTTTATTAATAAAATAAAAAAATAAATCCATCCATCCATACTTACAAACTTTCGCGTTTATAATATTAGTAGGATTAGTAGGATTAATCTTAAATTTGTTAATTTAATTTTTTATTGTGTTTTTAGTGTGTAGTGCAGTCATTTTGCCGTGCTCGGATAAAAAAAATACTGTAGACAAAATTGTCTACAGCGTGGCTCTACCACTCAAATTAAATTTAAATCTTCAAATTTATTTACTATTTTTTAGTTAGACTTTCTATAAAAGCGTGTTTTTTCAGTTTATTTTTTTATTTATTTATTCTGTTCATCCCCCAGGATCTGAAGATGTCCAGAACGCTGTGGAACGGTTCCTGTTGAATCCCACGGTGGAAAACTTCGACAAACTAGGAGACAATGCAGCGGATGTTATAGATGTACATTTACAGGTAAATAGTCTTATACAAGGTGGTAGGTCCCTCGTATGCGAGAGGCCGTCTGTGTTGGTACCACCGCGCCGTCTATTTATGTCGCCAAGCAACAGTGTGTAAGCACTGGTGTGTTTCGATTTGAAGGACATTGAAGCCAGTGGAATTACTGGGTATTGTGAGACTTAATATATGTCTCGGGGTGACGAGCGCAGTTCAGTGCCATGCAGTGCTTTGTAATTCAAAGTTCTGTGTTACCATCAGGCGAACGCTTTGGTCGTTTCGTCATTCAATCAAATAATAAATATAGGTTTTTGTTTTTACAGTTTTTTTAAGTTTTTACTTCTGCCGGTTCTATGACTGGTAATTTTTTGAAGTTAAGCGCGGTACGCATATTTTTAGATGAGATAAAATAATGCACCAGGCTTGCATGAACGCGAAGAGAATAGAATGTAGTTTTATCATGTCGAGTGGACATGTTGCCGTAATGTTGTATTCTCGTATTTTGTTTGGTGAGTTTTTATTTCTGTTGGCACTCCCGGACTGCAACCCGTATTTTTTTTAACTAGCTCTGTATTATATATGTCCCACTGCTGGGCACGGGCCTCCTTTACCGAATGAGAGGGGTTAGGCTTTAGTCCACCACGCTGGCCTAATGCGCGTTGGTAGACTTTACATACCTTCGAAAAATCTTATCGAGTTCTCAGGTATGCAGGTTTCCTCACGATGTTTCCTTCACCGTTAAAGCGAACGATAATTAACAATTAATATACACGTAACTTAGTAAAGTCAGTGGTGTATGCTCTTGGGGCTGGTTTCGAACCTGCGACTTTCGTCTCGACAGTCCATACCACTCCCCGCTGAGCTATCGTTGCTTATAATTTATTTTTGTATGTGTTTAATTTGTACTTGTAGAGTACATGCACGCCGGAGTCTCTACCACGGTCGCTGGCCGGCGCGGCGCTGAGCGCGGGCTCGTTATCGCGTCACAGCGCGTCAGCGCGTCAGTGTGCGCGCGCGCTACTGACGCGGCTGACGCGCAGCGCTGGAGACACGCGCTGGCCCGTCGCGGACGCGCTGCTCGCAGGACTGGGACTCATCAAGGTAATGTACAGAGTGGCGATTTGGTTAGCACATTAAATGATACAGCGGTTACAACTAGTCGATATAAGGCTCGCTGTCGCGTCACAGCGCGTCAGCGCGTCAGTGTGCGCGCGCGCTACTGACGCGGCTGACGCGCAGCGCTGGAGACACGCGCTGGCCCGTCGCGGACGCGCTGCTCGCAGGACTGGGACTCATCAAGGTAATGTACAGAGTGGCGATTTGGTTAGCACATTAAATGATACAGCGGTTACAACTAGTCGATATAAGGCTCGCTGTCGCGTCACAGCGCGTCAGCGCGTCAGTGTGCGCGCGCGCTACTGACGCGGCTGACGCGCAGCGCTGGAGACACGCGCTGGCCCGTCGCGGACGCGCTGCTCGCAGGACTGGGACTCATCAAGGTAATGTACAGAGTGGCGATTTGGTTAGCACATTAAATGATACAGCGGTTACAACTAGTCGATATAAGGCTCGCTGTCGCGTCACAGCGCGTCAGCGCGTCAGTGTGCGCGCGCGCTACTGACGCGGCTGACGCGCAGCGCTGGAGACACGCGCTGGCCCGTCGCGGACGCGCTGCTCGCAGGACTGGGACTCATCAAGGTAATGTACAGAGTGGCGATTTGGTTAGCACATTAAATGATACAGCGGTTACAACTAGTCGATATAAGGCTCGCTGTCGCGTCACAGCGCGTCAGCGCGTCAGTGTGCGCGCGCGCTACTGACGCGGCTGACGCGCAGCGCTGGAGACACGCGCTGGCCCGTCGCGGACGCGCTGCTCGCAGGACTGGGACTCATCAAGGTAATGTACAGAGTGGCGATTTGGTTAGCACATTAAATGATACAGCGGTTACAACTAGTCGATATAAGGCTCGCTGTCGCGTCACAGCGCGTCAGCGCGTCAGTGTGCGCGCGCGCTACTGACGCGGCTGACGCGCAGCGCTGGAGACACGCGCTGGCCCGTCGCGGACGCGCTGCTCGCAGGACTGGGACTCATCAAGGTAATGTACAGAGTGGCGATTTGGTTAGCACATTAAATGATACAGCGGTTACAACTAGTCGATATAAGGCTCGCTGTCGCGTCACAGCGCGTCAGCGCGTCAGTGTGCGCGCGCGCTACTGACGCGGCTGACGCGCAGCGCTGGAGACACGCGCTGGCCCGTCGCGGACGCGCTGCTCGCAGGACTGGGACTCATCAAGGTAATGTACAGAGTGGCGATTTGGTTAGCACATTAAATGATACAGCGGTTACAACTAGTCGATATAAGGCTCGCTGTCGCGTCACAGCGCGTCAGCGCGTCAGTGTGCGCGCGCGCTACTGACGCGGCTGACGCGCAGCGCTGGAGACACGCGCTGGCCCGTCGCGGACGCGCTGCTCGCAGGACTGGGACTCATCAAGGTAATGTATAACACGAGTACATTCATTCAAACCAGGGTTCGAAAATATCCGATATTTATTATAAATATCAAAATATCAGATATTTATGATATATATCAAGTTTGATATATATATATATATCCGTAGAAGGACAAAAGTCACCGACATAGCCCAGCGGATTAGCAAGCTGAAATAACAGTGAACAGGCCACATAGCTCGCAGAACCGATAACCAATGGGGCAGGAAGGTTCTGGAATGGAGGCCACGTCCTGCAAGCGCAGCGTTGGACGTCCGCCTACAAGGTGGACAGACGACCTGATAAAGGTCGCAGGAAGTCGCTGGATGCAGGCCGCTTCCAACAGGTCGGGCTGGAAATCTTTGGAGGAGGCCTATGTTCAGCAGTGGACGTCTTGTGGCTGATGATGATGACCAAATGAGCCAAAGCCTATACCACGTTCACTGCTGGTTGTTCTAGAAGGTTCTGTCGCTGTCTCGATCTCATACCAAGTGTACAGAAAATACAACACAAATATTGACAGCCTGTGATAGGCTGTCATACTTGTCGTGCTTTGTTCTGGGCAAATATTAGTTTCGCGTCTGGGTGTTGTGAGAGGGAAAGTCTCTCGTAGTTCCTGATACCCACGACACAAGACTCGTATCTTACTGTGGGTTCAGGACTATGTGTGTGACTGTTGGGTGTATATTTATTTATTTATTGTCATTGTTACAGTCTGAGAGCAAGGAGTTCAAGATACGCTGGTCGGTCGGTGAATGTTACTCATCACTCGCTGAAGTGGTTCAAGAGCCATACTTCCCAACACCTGTCCGGGACACGCTCAGGTTGTACTATTTTCTTTTTATATATTAGCCACTTGTACGTCCGACCTAAGAAACTATTCTTCGAGGCTTCTTACACTACCATCTCGTGATTGTTGTTGTAAACTAATTCGTCAGCTATCTAATAAACAAATGAAACACGCAAAAACTACCTGCAATTTGTTAATAACGACGGTTATATAAAATATGTCGCTATGGCTAGAAAAGTATCCTTGGACGTGCAAGTGGTTAGGAGACAATGGATCTATATCCTTCCTACTAATATTATAAACGCGAAAGTTTGTAAGTATGGATGGATGTATGAATGTATGTTTGTTACTCTTTCGCGTAAAAACTACTGAATGGATTTTAATGAAACTTTACAATAATATAGCTTATACATCAGAATAAGACATAGGCTACTTTTTATCCCGGGAAAAGCAGATCACGCGGGCGGAGCCGCGAGCAAAAGCTAGTAATATTATAAATGTGAATGTAAGTTTGTTTGTTACGCTTTCACGCGAAAATTACTTAACCGATCATCATGAAACTTTGTACACATATTCTTGGAGATATTAGAAGTAACATAGGCTACTTTTATCCCGGAAAAAGCAGATCACGCGAGCGGAGTAGCGAGGAAAAGCTAGTGATTTATAAATATGTTCACAACATAAGTGGTAGAGCCACGCTGTAGACAGTTTTGTCTACAGCACGAAAAAGCCTGCTCTACCGTTGTTACAACTGTCTCACAGAAAACCGACGTAAAGTAGCGGCATGCTGCTGCGTTTCGTACGGTGAGTGAGATATCCAACGGCCCAAGTCCCCCTCCCCTTCCCAATCCCTTAATTATCCCGTTCTTGCTCGTTCGCTGGTGTATGGTATAAATAAAAAGAAATTTTGGAGTACTTCTCACGATTTTCCTCACGATGTTTCCTTTACCGTTAAAGCGAACGATAATTAACAATGAATACACACGTATTAGAAAACGTCGGTGTATGCTCTTGGAGCTGGTTTCGAACCTGCGACTTTCGTCTCGACAGTCCATACCACTCCCCGCTAAACTTTTTTTCTATTTGATTGAATGACGAGACGAGCAAGCCGTTCGCCTGATGGTAAGCGCCACGCCTGCCCATAAACAGAAGCAACACCACACAGAACTTTGAATTACAAAGCACTGCATGGCACTGAACTGCGCTCGTCACTCGAGACATAATATATTAAATCTCACAATGCCCAGTAATTTCACTGGCTTTAATGTCCTTCAAATCGAAACACAAGTGCTTACACACTGTTGCTTGTCGACGTCAATAGACGGCGCGGTGGTACCAACACAGACGACCGCTCGCATACGAGGGACCTTGTGGAACTATTGTGTAATACCGCTTTTATTCGCAGGTTTTTCATCGCTCGCAAGTTGCCGACCATGCCAGCGGAAATACGAGAAGAGATCCAGCGACACCCGGCTTTATACTCCTAGTTGTAATAAAGATGTTTGTTTGTTTGTACGTGTTTTATTAAAAATCAAAATCAATTCATTTATTAAATCAATAAAATGTCAAACATCATTTAGGTTCAGTCAAATTTTAACTCTACCGCCAGTTCGGAATGCTGATTCGTTAAAGAACGGGCAAGAAACTCTAACGTTGCTCTTTTCTAAACTTATTACAATACATATTAGCATTACATATATTGAAGTATTATTTATTCGAGTTAGAGCAGCTCAATTTATGCCAAAGAGGAACGTCATAAAGTAAAATAATTAGATTATAATAGTTTTTTGTACATGATTATACTATCCTGCCCACATACTGTAACTCCTGTGCACCAGGATCAACGGCGGCACGCATTTTTTGTTGACACCGAGCAGTGAAGCTCGGCGAGTCTCTGGGAATGCCTGAATGTCTTTGTCCCGCAACCAAATTAATCAGATAGAAGGTCAGGGATGAGTTGGAAATATTAATTGTCCACTTCCCTCCATAGCAAAGCGGGAGACAAAATAATGAATAGAGGTATTAACCTCAAGTGTAAGGATATTTAATAACTGTAAAATTAGAATTTGTTAAGGCAAATTCACCATTAATAGAATACGAGAAAATATTATGAATAATTAAAGATGAATATATGAATGATGAATATCAATTGATATGCCATTATGAATTTAATTCAAGCTTTGCACATATTTAACTTCTAATAGAGTTTTGGCGGGAATTCTGACAGCGCAGTTTATCGCTTATTTTAATTTATTTCATAAATTAGTTTAGAGTTGTGTTTATTGTATAAAAGTGGTATGGATTTGTTCAATAAACATTGACGGTGATGAACAGTGTATGGAAACATTGAAATAAGTGAATTAAGAATCGTACTGAAAGGAGTTAACACCAAAACTCCGACAAGGCCTTGAAATCGACCGCACCCGTGTTTCATCGTTCTTGTAAAAATAACTTGAGAATGAATTGTACTTGACACTGGCTAAATGCATAGTACTGCAAGAGCCATAAATAAAATAAAATAAAATAAACTTCTAATATACATTAATAATATAACATTCTTTAATTTCTATCCATAGCTATCCAATAAATGACACGACAACATATTCTCAAATTAAATAGGTATTTCTAAACTTAAACTATCCATTTCCGTCGATATTTCCTTGTGTAAGCCATTTATTTTCCATTTAAGATGAATAAAAGTATTAAGTTTTAAGGAAAATCTTTTAACCAGCAACATTCTTGTGGATAAATGTCAAAATGACAGTTAACATAACCCCTAAAAATAGAGAATTATTTATTTATACTCCTTGATGAATAAAATTGTAAATAGTATTTTATTTTTAAGTTGAAAGTGCTGGGAGCGTGATCTTTTTTACAGGTTATTACTTATCATTATATGAAAATACGTAATTGTAATAAACAAAGATCTTTTTGTTTCTCAAATAATGCTCCAACTCGCTTCGATAAAAAGAATATATTTTATTAATATCCTAGCAATGCAATCAGATTTGGTATTACGTGGGGTGAAATACCGAATACACTATCATCATCATCATCATCATCAGCCACAAGACGTCCACTGCTGAACATAAGCCTCCTCCAAAGATTTCCAGACCGACCTGTTGGAAGCGGCCTGCATCCAGCGACATCCTAATACACTATACGTTGCTTTAATTTGACCACACTTTTCTGTTACATGTTGTATACATAGTATGTTATGCATGCTGGTGGTAGGATATTCATACACGGCCGGATAGCGACCACCGTACACATGATGTTAAAATCTGGCCTAGTGACCCACCTTGTGTGGATCGCGTTCCAGGTTCAGCCAGTGTATATCTGGTTCTCCCGAGGGGCTTGCCCCATGACTTGTTGGAGTAGGGAATAGGGATACATCCTTGTATTACTGTGCCTGCATCGGTCATCTGCCTGTCCTGTCGCAGGCCCCTCGACTTGCTTCTACCCAACCCGAAGAGGGAAGAAGCATTTATACAGGACGGCATGACTTGTGACCACCGATAAACTCATACATTGTCAGTGGTGACTGGTTTTTTGGACTGCACTATGCTTACTATCAGGTGTAGTGCAGTCACTATGCCATGCTCAGATAAAAATAAAAAAAAGTAAATATTTTCAGAATGTCACAAATAAAATTAAATATACACTTTGGAGGAGGTGCAGAATTACTTTTCGATAAAATAAAGAAGAGGGAGGTTGAGCTGCCGTGTATAAACAAATACTTACCAGAGTGTAACAAGCCACAGTGGACGATCCGAGAACTTCTAATATGGATCAAGGAAAACCTCTTGAGAGAGCGGCTTGAATTGTTTATGCAGGTATAATACATTTATTAAATACGTATAACTTCCTAGATAATTGCTTGCATAGGAAGGATCTAAATATATATTTTTAAAAGATAAAGAGCAGATATGAAATATACAATATAATTGATGGCGAAAAAGGAAGGATCCAAAAATATATTTTTAAAAGAAAAAAGCAGAATATGAAATATACAATATAATTGATGGTGAAAAAAATAAGCCCGGAGTTTCATTCTGCCTTCCTTCTTCGGGTCATCATCAGTAGGCAGCTAGAGAAAGGTTGGTAGGTTAGTTAGGCTAGGGATATTCCTGCCAGTAAGGTCCACAACACATCTCCTTACCTTTAAAACCCTTACAGATTATTGTACATTTGCCCTATTACCCCTTACCCTTGTCCCGATTGCCATATCCTCCACATCCTTTACATCTAAGGATCCCCTCCCTCTTCCCATGCTTGTTGTGCCCTTTCCTGCCAGCCTATATCGCGGTGGTTATTCCAAAGCCCCCATAACCTTAAGTTAGTCTTATTAATGACTTAAATGTTCTGTACTTGACCTGTCATAAGTGCTTTGTTAGCCTACATGATGAATAAAGAAGAACTATGCTGTAAGTTACTGGATATACTCTGGCTGATCCTAGAACGCGACTCGCCTAAACAAGCCTATATGGCAGGTTTTTCACCATGTATATTATAGTAAAAACATGACCCAGCTACCACACCTTTTTTTACTAGCCTATAATGTGTCCCACTGCTGGGCAAAGGCCTCTCCTTTATTCTTCCACTGGGTTCGGTCTCTTGTCACCTTCTCCCGATTTGTTTCGAATGCGTCCAACTCGTCTTTCCACCTTATTGAAGTGATAACTTCTTATGGGAGGGTGAACCGATGCGTTCCGTCGATCCATCGACCATCTGTCCGTCACACAGTGACCAGTCGGCTTTGACCGGAATTCGACAGGACTTTGACAGGACTTTAACAAGACTTAGACCGGACTTTGACCGGACTTTGACAGGACTTTGACCTGACTGGAGTGCAGTGCAGTGCAGTGCAGAGCAATCCAATGAAGTGAAACTTATTATGGGAGGGTAAACCGCTTCGTAACGTAACGCGTTACAGCGCCACTCTGTCTGGCTTCCCTTTCTCTCACGCATACGGCAGCAGTAGACAGGCTCCTATTCTCTCACTTTAACCCACATTAGGTTAAGTTATCACTTCTGTCGAGCGTCCCGAGACGCACACTTTTTTTTTTATTCCACCACAGCTTATGGACTCCTTATTTATTTTCCAGGGTGAGTCAGTGAGGCCTGGGATTCTAGTCCTTATAAACGACACAGACTGGGAATTGCATGGCGAGCTGGATTATGAGCTGCAACCATCGGATACCATCACATTTATATCCACTTTACATGGAGGATGAATAAATAAACATAATTAATTGTAGTTTTATTTATTTACTAGCAATCGCATTCGCCCGCGTGCAGTTCTGCACCGTTATATTATCGATGTCTTTAAATTGGCATAACTATTTCATTTATGAACCAACTAGCTTTTGCTCGCGGCTCCGCCCGCGTGAACGTTTAAAATTGACAAAGTTTCATACAAACCTTCATCCCCTACTTTATCCCCTTGGGGGTAGAATTTAACAAAATCCTTTCTTAGCGGATGCCTACGTCATAACATCTACCTGCATGCCAAATTTCAGCCCGATCCCTCCAGTGGTTTGGGCTGTGCGTTGATAGATCACTATGTCAGTCAGTCACCTTTGAGTTTTATATATTACTAGATGACCCGGTGAACTTCGTATCACCTACATAATATATTTGTGTAAAATGTGGTCAAAACTTAATACAAATGTTTTATTTACATTAAATGCAATTAAGTGAGGTACTGCGCCATTGCACGTGAGGTAGCCCGTCGCACATTTAATTGACTTCGACGACCTAAGTCAGGTCGTCTCCCACCTCCCTCCGGTTGGACAGTCCTGTCCCCGTCCCGTCCCCGTCCTGTCCCCGTCCTGTCCGCGTCCCGTCCCCGTCCTGTCCCCGTCCCGCCTCCTGTCCCTGTCCTGTCCTGTCTCACTGTCCTGTCTCACTGTCCTGTCTCTCTGTCATGTCTCTCTGTCCTGTCTCACTGTCCTGTCTCATTGTCCTGTCTCACTGTCCTGTCTCACTGTCCTGTCTCACTATCCTGTCTCACTGGCCTGTCTCACTGTCTTGTCTCACTGTCCTGTCTCACTGTCCTGTCTCACTGTCCTGTCTCTCTGTCATGTCTCTCTGTCCTGTCTCACTGTCCTGTCTCACTGTCCTGTCTCACTGTCCTGTCTCACTGTCCTGTCTCACTGTCCTGTCTCACTATCCTGTCTCACTGGCCTGTCTCACTGTCCTGTCTCACTGTCCTGTCTCACTGTCCGGTCTCACTGTCCTGTCTCACTGTCCTTTCACTGTCCTGTCTCACTGTCCTGTCTCACTGTCCTGTCTCACTGTCCTGTCTCACTGTCCTGTCTCACTGTCCTGTCTCACTGTCCTGTCTCACTGTCCTGTCTCTCTGTCCTGTCTCACTGTCCTGTCTCATTGTCCTGTCTCACTGTCCTGTCTCACTGTCCTGTCTCACTATCCTGTCTCACTGGCCTGTCTCACTGTCTTGTCTCACTGTCCTGTCTCACTGTCCTGTCTCACTGTCCTGTCTCACTGTCCTGTCTCACTGTCCTGTCTCTCTGTCATGTCTCTCTGTCCTGTTTCACTGTCCTGTCTCACTGTCCTGTCTCACTGTCCTGTCTCACTGTCCTGTCTCACTGTCCTGTCTCACTGTCCTGTCTCACTTTCCTGTCTTACTGTCCTGTCTCACTGTCCTGTCCCTGTCCTGTCCCTGTCCAGTCTAGACGCTATACGACCCGTCATCACGGCAAGCTTCGCAACGACAACCATCCGGTTTATACTAAAACATTCCAAAATCAACAACTACTAATAAATTAAAATTAATTAAAAAAACATTGTCCAGCGGACAAAATTGTGAATCTAAACCATTCTCAGATCCCCTTGAACTCACACAAAAAATTTCATCAAAATCGGTCCAGTCGTTTAAGAGAAGTTCAGGAACATACACACTCACAGAAGAATTATATAAATAAAGATTTAGATTGACATGAAACGCTAAATGTTAAGTGAAGCTTACCATAATATATTAGTGAAAACTACGTCTAAATCGGATAATCATCGTGCACAAACGCACAGACAAACAGACAAAAATTCTAAAAATCATTGTATGGGGTGCTATTGCGTTTATAAAGGTCCCAATAATATTTTTTCTCATATATCTTCCATGTACAGACAGCGACCCGTTACATTTTTATTATATGTATATAGATTGGTACAGACAACAGATTATATTTTACATAGAGTTACACTCGTAAAGGACATGATGTATATCGGGCGTCCATTTACTACTGTACACATCATTAAAATTACACAGCTTTGTAGTGAAAAAAAAACAATAGTGCATTTAACAGTTCATTATAAGTAACATAAGGTTTTATTTGTACACTTTTTTTAACGGAGAATGGCAGAGACTGCACTACACCTGATGGTAAGCGTAGTGCAGTCCAAAAAACCAGCAACCACCAACAAACAATGAGTTTATCGATGGTCACCAGAGTCATGCCGGCCTGCATAAATTCTTCTTTACACTCCAAAGAGAGGCCTGCGACAGGACAAGCGGATGGATGACCGATGCAGACACACGTATACAAGTATGTGACCCTATACCCGCCCCAATCAACCATCAAGTCATGTCGCAAGTCCCTCGGGAGAACCGGATATACACTGACTGATCCTGGAACGCGATCCACACAAGGTGTGTGAATCACTATGGCAGGTTTTAAAACCATGTGGACGGTGGTCGCTATCCGGCCGGATGTGAATATCCAATCACCAACTACTTACTGTATCCTACTAATATTATAAACGCGAAAGTTTGTAAGTGTGGATGTATGTTTGTTACTCTTTCACGTAAAAACTACTGGATGGATTTTAATGAAACTTTACAATAATATAGCTTATACATCAGAATAGGACATAGGCTACTTTTTATCCCGGAAAAAGCAGATCACGCGAGCAAAAGCTAGTACACAATAAAACGAAAAAGAATCTCAGTAGTGACAATTGAAAGACAATTGTTTA
Source organism: Amorpha juglandis (assembly GCA_949126905.1). NCBI lineage: Eukaryota > Metazoa > Arthropoda > Insecta > Lepidoptera > Sphingidae > Amorpha > Amorpha juglandis. The sequence continues at coordinate 7,675,123 of OX421392.1, forward strand.
TTTTCATAAACCGGCAAATACAAGTGGGTCACCTGATGGTAAATGATCTACACCGCCCATGTACGCCCACAATATCAAAGAATTACGTTGCTGACTTTAAAGGAAATGGATAATTAAGGAATTGGGAAAGGGAGGGCAATTTGTGAGATAGTGGTAACCTGTCGAACCGGCCCATCCATGCTGTAGACAAAACTGTCTACAGCGGCGCTCTACCACTCTTCTGGTAATATGATTATTTAAGGTCGCTGGAAATCATCTATTATTTGCTGCTATATTTAAAAAATGTGGAACGTAAAACCTCGATTACACGATTTGTACCTCTGGCCACCCATTCAGCGACACCGTTTGTATCGGAATGTTATATTTACATAAACAATCAGACATTTTATTTTACAATACACATCCTGTTTTAATTCCATCTTAAATATACACTACATTGTTTTATTCATTCTGTACGTTGTACGCGCTGTGAGTACAATTATATTGATATAAAACTAATTGAGACGGATTTTATCGCGGTTTTTTATTTAATTTTGGTCCCGACGTTTCGAAAGCTTTTCAGCCTTCGTGATCACGGCGTGGACTCGGGTCATCGGGACCAAAATTAAGTAAAAAAACCGCGATAAAATCCGTTTAAATTAGTTTTATTTCAATGAGTAACATTCGCGTAACCATAAAAAATCATTAAGACAATTCATCATCATCATCTCAGCTTATTGTCGTCCACTGTTGGACGTAAGCCTGCCCAAGTGAGCGCCAACCATCCCGGTCTTGGGCAACCCGCATCCATCCGCTACCCGCCATCTTTTTCAAGTCGTCGGTCCACCGTCTATCCGGGCGCCCTACACTTCTTTTGCCTAAGACAATTATATAATGATAATTTATTTTTTCTCCTAATAAAATCAGTGAGTTATTAAAAATGCATCGATTGACGATATTAATATTAATAAGTGAGGCTAAATGCATGGACCCGATTACTAAAGACTTGGTGATTCCGTCGAAGCAGAGTGGCGAAGCTTGTGGCTATGAGGTAATAATCAACATAAATAAATACACCCAACAGTCACACACATAGTCCTGACCCCACAGTAAGACACGAGTCTTGTGTCGTGGGTATCAACTGTGGGAGACTTTCGGTCTCACAACACCCAGACCTGACACAAATATTTGTGCATCACGCAAACATTTGTCTCGGTGCGGGGATCGAACCCACGGTATCTGGTTTCACAACCGGCTACTCGCCCGCTGTGCCACAGAGGTTGTCTAATGTAAATAATGGATAACTTAAGGCGGTTCTATAGATTTTTTTCTTTTATCCAGGCACTGCAAAGTGACTGCACTTTACATGATGGTAAGCGCAGGCCAAAAAACCAGTGAACACCGACAAACAATGAGTTTATCGGTAGTCACTAGAATCATGCCGGCCTGTATAAATGCTTCTTCCCACGCCGAAGAGCGTAGAAGCAAATGGCGAGGCCTGTGACAGGACAGGCGAATGACACATGCAGGCACAGAATTACAAAGATGTACCGCTATACCCGCCCCAAACAACCATCAAGTTCTGTCGCAAGCCCTTCGGGAGAACCGGATATACACTGGCTGATCCTGGAACGCGATCCACACAACATGTGTATCACTATGGCAGGTTTAACACGATATATACGGTGGTCGCTATCCGGGCGGATATAAATACTATACCAGCAAAGCAAACCAGATCTCTGATTGAGAAAGTCCTCTATCAACGCACAGCCCAAACCACTGGAGGGATCGGGCTGAAATTTGGCATGCAGGTAGATGTTATGACGTAGGCATCCGCTAAGAAAGGATTTTGATAAGTTCTACCCCCAAGGGGATAAAATAGGGGATGAAAGTTTGTATGAAACTTTGTCAATTTTAAACGTTCACGCGGGCGGAGCCGCGAGCAAAAGCTAATAATATATAAAGTCTAAAGGATTTTAAATGAATTGTTTTATTTTAAGTATAACACAAATCGATTTTATTAGCCAACTGATACAATAATAATAATCCAATATAATTTCATCACACCGCTTTTATAACATAGCTCCGCTCTCCTGTCCTCTGCTCTCCTGTCCTCTGCTCTCCTCTCCCCCTCCTCACCTCTCCTTCCGGCTGCTCATCGGTCAATACAACTACTTATAGTGGTAGACAGTTACCACGCTGTAGACAGTTTTGTCTACAGCGTGAATGGGCTGGCTCGACCAGGTCATTACCACTGTCTCACAGAAAACCGACGTAAAGTAGCGTCTTGCTCCTGCGTTTCGTACGGTGAGTGAGATATCCGGAAGCCCAAATCCCCTCCCCTTCCCAATCCCTAATTATCCCTTTCCTTTAAGGTCGGCAACGCGCCCATGATTCTTCTGGTGGTGGGCGTACATGGGCGGTGGAGATCACTTACCATCAGGTTACCCACTTGCTCGTTTGCCGGCCTATGCTATAAAAAAAAACTTCCTTTACAAATATTATGGTTTCCAGAGTTGTCCAACGCAGAAGGAAGGTATGATTAACGTCCACATAGTCCCTCACACGCACGGCGAGCTCGGATACTCTGCGACCTTCCAACAACACTATACTGGAAGTAAGTATTCAATTATCATTTATCCTTACCAACTAGAGGATCCTCTATAGAACTTCTATGACATTTGGCCACCTACAAATGCTTGTGCAGTGGAGAACAAAACATTCATTTTTTTTTTCTTTTTTTTTATAGCATAGACCGGCACACGAGCAAGTGGGTCACCTGATGGTAACTTATCTCCACCGCCCATGTACGCCCACAATACCAAAAGAATCATGGGCGCGTTGCCGACCTTACAGGAAAGGGATAATTAGGGATTGGGAAGGGGAGAGGGATTTGGGCGTCCGGATATCTCACTCACCGTACGAAACGCAGCAGCAAGCCGCTACTTTACGTCGGTTTTCTGCGAGACAGTGGTTACGATCCGGTCGAGACAGCCCATTCATGCTGCAGACATTACTGTCTACAGCGTGGCTTTACCACTCATAAAATGAATGGGCCATGTCTACAACCAGAATGGACCAACTTCAGTTGCTATTGCATGCTTTCTGGAGCAAAATCATGCTTTTTTTGCTTCTGCTCCACCGTAGCATGCAGATGACCCTACTGTACCTTTAAGTATTTTTAGCATGTCTTCAGTAGCTATAGCATTCTTTGGAAAGTTACATGCTTATATTAGCTGTAGCATTTTTTCATTATCTATAGCATTAGTTTCCAAAGGGGTCCAAGGTAGATTCGACGGGGGTCTACGTTGGCGTGACAAAAAAATGGAGGTTCACAATTCGTAAGCGGGGGACCACGAAAATATATCTGCCCCCTGATCCTAACCCTTTTCCCATCCCTTTTCCTTCCCTCCTCCTTGGCCATTTGGCAGGCCGGCATGATCTTGCCGACCTACGATGGACACATTGTTTATCGTTGGTCGACACTATTCTTGGATTGCGCTACACTTACCATCAGGTGTAGCGTAGTCACTTTGCCGAGCCAGGATAAAAAAAAAAGATAAAATGTGATTTTAGATTAATAATAATTTATTTTACAGCTGATGATTTTTACACAACAACGAACATTAACATGAAGCGGATCTTGGACTACACTATCAGTGAACTGTGGGCTCATGAGGAGAGGAAGTAAGTATACATCAGCACCCAACCATATGGGCGCGTAGCAACCGATTTTTATTAGTTATCTGAGCACGGCAATATTGTGACTGCGCTACACCTGATGGTAAGCGCAGTGCAGTCCAAAAAACCAGCGACCACCGACAAACAATGAGTTTATCGGTGGTCACCAGAGTCATGCCAGCCTGTATAAATGCTTCTTCACACTCCGAAGAGGGAAGAAACAATTCGAGGGGCCTGCGAGCCCTCGCCTGATGTTAAACGCCACACCTGCCCATAAACAGAAGCAACGCCACACAGAACTTTGAGTTAAAAAAAAACATTTATTTTCCAGATTTACATTCTCCGACATGCCTTACTTTTTCCATTGGTGGTCGAACCGGGATGGCACAGGTAAAAATCTATAAAACCTTTTTTTTTTTATCCTGGCTCGGCAAAGTGACTACGCTATACCTGATGGTAAGTGTAGCGCAATCCAAGAATAGTGTCGACCAACGATAAACAATGTGTCCATCGTAGGTCGGCAAGATTATGCCGGCATGCCAAAGGGCCAAGAGGGAGGGGAAGGAAAAAAGGGATGGGAAAAGGTTTAGGATCAGGGGGCAAGCCCCCTGGCGAGAACCGGAAATTCACTGGCTGACCCTGGAACGCGACCCACACAAGGTGGGCCTCTATGGCAGGTTTTAGCACCAGTGTACGGTGGTCGCTATCCGTTCGGATACAAGTATCCTCCCACCAGCAAGTGGTATTTCTCTAGTTCTTTTTTAAGAATTCGCGTAGTTAGGATTTTCCCTAGGGGCGGTAATGAAGTTTCTAGATTGGACAGCACCGTCTTTTGCCCTTATCTATCTATTTGAATGATGAACACCCGCAATAATAAAAAAAGCCATGGACGCCTTGTCGACCTTTACGGAAAGGCATACTTGATTAAAGATTTGAGGTGGGGATTCGGGCCTCCGGATAACCATACTAAGCCCAGCAACAAGCTACTTTACGTCGATTTTCTGTGAGAGAGTGGTAATAACTCAGTCGAGCCGGCCAAACATAAGCTTCAAAATGATGTTTGAATCATTAAATTTGATTAAGAATTATGGAAGTTATGGCGCTAAAAAAGCAACTGAAAAATAATATACAGGGTTACTTCTAAAACACCAACAACCTCGCTGGACTAGATAGCTGACCCCATAAGGAACAATTTTTGTTCCACGACTTTTGATAATTTGTTAGATTTTATTTTTATATAAAAATAATTATCACGCAAAGATTACGTAAACAAACTCCTGCAAAGCGTGAAGAAGGGGGTGCAGCGCTAGCGCCTTTGAATTTGACCCATTTAGTCCATTGAAAAGTTACATTTGGGGTTGCGTTTCTTAGAGGACGCAATTTTATTTTTTTGATGTGTAGAGGGGGTAAGTGTAAAGCTAAAATCAAGTTTGTGGGGTCGCCACCCTTGTCCCACGGCCGCCATCTTGAAAATAGGGGTTGAAACGGTTTTTACGATATATCTCTTAAACTATTTATCTGATAAAAAAAATTTGTTAACGTTTTTTGTTGCTAATTAAATTCTCTATAACTTTGGTCCAGTAACTTTTTGTCGTAAAACTATAAATAAAAAAGTTATAAGTGAAAATGTTCAGAAATTCGAGAAAAAAATTTATATTTTTCGATATAACTTTTTTTTTAATCATTTTACGAAAAAACAATATCAGACCATTTTTGTAGATCGTTTTTTAAGGAACAACTTTTATAAGCAACATTTTTTCATTAAGTCAATAGCTAAGGTTTTACAGCGCTCCGAAGTGAGTACTATTTTTCAGTACTCTTAACTATATATATATTATTCATGGGTACTAATAATGTGTCATCAGTTATTTTTTTTTTTTTTTTATTTTGTTATTATAATTCTTTTAATTAGTAATTTTGCAATGTTATTAATAATTAATTATTGACTCTTTTCCTCACCACCCACGAGGTAGAGTCTGGAGGCGCGTTTTTTTTTTACGTGGTATCCCCAATAGGCCTAATCCACGGTGATTTTATAAATTTGAACTACTCCGTCCTCGGTCTTTTCGATGGACCAGGCTGCAGCTCAGCATCTGATCGGTTTTCTGAATCAAATATCAGTGGGAGAACTGGAGAAGGAAGGGGTGTCAATGTCGGCGGTTCATCATCGAAGTCATTTTCATTTGTTAATTCTGAGAGTTCCATTACGTTACTGCAAGTCTCTCCAGAACAATGGAAGCACACTGCGGAACATTTTAGCCCTGCTTTTCGACATCCACACATCGCTCCACAGTTTCCTTTGCATTTACAAAAGATCAATTTAAGAAGCTCAGGGGGTGCTGGAGGTTTAGAGCTCTGCACTGGCATCAATAATTTTCCACATTTTTTCCAGCCCCAGTCTTCAGGATCATTATTATTACCAAGCCACGACTGGACCTGATGGTAGACTCGGAAAGTATGAAAGCGAGCTGTGTCTTGTGTTGGAGGAAGTGAAGATAAATTAAATGTACTTTTTGTCACTGCCTTGGCGAATTGTTTGTATCTTAGGCTGTCAAGAGAATTATCATCTTTATTTTTTTCTTTATTACATTTTCACTTATAACTTTTTTATTTATAGTTTTACGACAAAAAGTTACTGGACCAAAGTTATAGAGAATTTAATTAGCAACAAAAAACGTTAACAATTTTTTTTTATCAGATAAATAGTTTAAGAGATATATCGTAAAAACCGTTTCAACCCCTATTTTCAAGATGGCGGCCGTGGGACAAGGGTGGCGACCCCACAAACTTGATTTTAGCTTTACACTTACCCCCTACACATCAAAAAAATAAAATTGCGTCCTCTAAGAAACGCAAGGTGAGGCCTAAAAAATGTAACATTTCAATGGACTAATTCATCTAGCCGCTAGTCGTCTGTCATTCAGTCATTTTTTTTTCATATATTGAGTTATGTCCGAACTCGTAGAACAAAAGTTGTTCCTTATGGGATCAGCTATCTAGTCCTGCGAGATTGCTGGTGTAGGAGATAATTGTATCTTTTTGTAGTGCGTCGCATGGTATATCAGCTGCTTCGTCAAGGTCGGCTGTACTTCGTGGGAGGAGGTTGGGGTTTGGTAGACGAGGCGACCACCAACTACCACGCTATCATAGACCAGTTCACATATTCATTAAGGTATACCGGCACGAGACGTGAACATAGGACAGTAGTGGGCTGCTGAGGGTCCAATAGATTGAATTTGCTGGTGGGAGGATACTTAGTTTTTTTTTTTCATTCTGGCTCGGCAAAGTGACTACGCTACACCTGATGGTAAGTGTAGCGCAATCCAAGAATAGTGTCGACCAACGATAAACAATGTGTCCATCGTAGGTCGGCAAGATCATGCCGGCCTGCCAAAGGGCCAAGGGGGAGGGGAAGGAAAAAGGGATGGGAAAAGGGTTAGGATCAGGGGGCAAGCCCCTTGGGGAAAACCGGATATACACTGGCTGACCCTGGAACGCGACCCACACAAGGTGGGCCACTATGGCAGGTTTTAGCACCAGTGTACGGTGGTCGCTATCCGGTCGGATACAAGTATCCTCCCACCAGCCAAGCCACTAAAAAAATAAACCGCGATAAAATCCGTTTAAATTAGTTTTATTTCAATGTAACATTCGCGTAAACGTAATGACTTATCAGGAAGTTAAACGCCACATTCCTGGATTGCGGGTTGCCTCTAGTATCCTGGCAAGCGGACTCCTTCGGTCACTCGAAGGAAGTCGCTTCCCTGCTGGCCCTCATGGGGTTTGACGGGCATTTCATCAACCCAATCAGCTTTGATGATGAACTGGCTCGCATGAGGAGGAAGGGGATGGAGTTTCTGTGGAGGGGGAGCGATGATCTTGGTAAGACCTTATATCATTTCGACTTTATTAGCTTTTGCTCGCGGCTCCGCCCGCGTGATCTTCTTTTTCCGGGATAAAAGTATCCTATCCCCAAGTCAGCTCATACCCTGTCTGTATAAATTTCATCAAAATCCGTTCAGTAGTTTCAGCGTGATTGACGGACAAACATCCAAACAAACAATCTTTCACATTTATAATATTAATGTGATAATATAGTGTTATAAAGACTCTCTGTTTTAGTGTTATAAAAACAGATTAATGAATATAGAAAAGAAAAGTAATAAGAATATTGATTTTAGCCTACGTAGCAAACTAAACTTTGACATTAAAGATACCCTATCATATTACATATTGATTGAAAACCGACGTAAAGTAGCGGCTTGCTGCTGCGTTTCGTACGGTGAGTGAGATATCGGGAAGCCCAAATCCCCTCCCCTTCCCAATCCCTAATTATCCCTTTCCTTTTAGGTCGGCAACGCGCCCATGATTCTTCTGGTGGTGGGCGTACGTGGGCGGTCGAGATCACTTACCATCAGGTGACCAACTTGCTCGTTTGCCGGCCTATGCTATAAAAATAATATCTGGGTGTTGTGGGACCGTAAGTCCCTTGTAGCTGATACCTACAGGTTAACCGAGTGTGGGGTTTTAGGTAATAATAGGAGTGGTTATATTACCTATTGTGAGGATGGACAATTATACACGAGTGTTGAGTAGCATGGTTTATTCGCGATTCCGTATACAGACTACTTACTGGCGGGCGCAGCCGCCTCTATATTACACATAGAAATACTACATACTAAGCATATATTATATTGCATTCGTCACTCACGCATACTTCACGCTATCACATAAATACATAACCTACTTTCATGTGTGTCCCTACAGGGTCACAGTGTGATTGTTAAGTGTCTTCTATCACAGGTCCTGAAACAGATATTTACACTCACAAGCTATTCGACGGGTATTGGTCACCGCCAGGGTTCTGCTTCGGCTCCTCATGCAACGACCCTCTGCTGGTAACATCAGATACGATGTTCAAAAATATTGATGATCGGGTGAGAATTGTTCATCATCATCATCATCATCAGCCACAAGACGTCCACTGCTGAACATAGGCCTCTCCCAAAGATTTCCAAACCGACCTGTTGGAAGCGGCCTGCATCCAGCGACTTCCCCCGACCTTTATCAGGTCGTCTGTCCACCTTGTAGGTGGACGTCCAACGCTGCGCTTGCCAGTACGTGGCCTCCATTCCAGAACCTTTCTGAATTGAGAATTGTTCAATTTAATAATAATCTTGCCGACCTACGATAGACACACGTCTGCTGTTGCCGCTACGCTTACCATCTTACTTTGCCGAGCCAGGAAAAAAATAATTGGTTAAAAAATTCTAAAAAACACGCTTTGATAGAAAAACTAAAAAATAGAAAAGAAATTGAAGTAAAAAATGTATTATATTGTAAAAAAGCGTGGGGTGTTTTTTATGATACTATCAAAATGATAATCCTTCTACCCATATTATCTGTCAATAAAATATTTATAACTATTGACACCATGCACCTCATGCTTTTTAACACGCTTTTACTAGCTTCAGACGTATTGTTAGTATGTTTGTATGTTAGTATGTTTGTCTAGTCTATGTAGTCTAGGTCCTAATACCTACTGATGTTATTGTGGGGTCAGGACGATGTGTGTAACAGTTGGGTGTATTTATTTATTTTATAATGAACGCCCCATCATTGGCAACCCTATCCACCAACGCCTTCTGTCTTCAGGTGGATTTCTTTATAAAGTCCATGCAGCATCGCCAGTCCCCGTACTACACCACGGATAACGTGATGGTGATGATGGGGCAGAGGATGGGATATTACGATGCTAGCGTGTGGTTCGCCAACATTGATAAGCTGATAAAGTACGTATTTAAGTGGTAGAGCCACGCTGTAGACAGTTTTGTCTTTTTTTTTATATCATAGGCCGGCAAACGAGCAAGTGGGTCACCTGATGGTAAGTGATCTCCACCGCCCATGTACGCCCACCACCAGAAGAGTCATGGGCGCGTTGCCGACCTTAAAGGAAAGGGATACTTAGGGATTGGGAAGGGGAGGGGATTTGGGCTTCCGGTTATCTCACTCACCGTACGAAAAGCAGCAGCAAGCCACTACTTTACGTCGGTTTTCTGTGAGACAGTGGTAACGACCCAGTCGAGCCAGCCCATTCATGCTGTAGACAAAACAGTCTACAGTGTGGCTCTACCACTCAAAAACAGTCTACAGTGTGGCTGTACCACTCATTTATTAATAATTTAATTTTGTACAGATTTACAATATAGGTACGACAGTGGACATGTTCCGTTCAGTGCGGCAACCGGAAGAGGAAGGGGACGACCACAGACACTATAGCACAGACTATTAATTATTAATATCTATGATCGTAACAGCGCGAAAGTTAGGTCCCTCGTATGCGAGAGGCCGTTTGGGTTGGTACCACTGCGCCGTCTATTTCCGCTGCTAAGCAACAGTGTATTGAAGGACATTGAAGCCAGTGAAATTACTGGGCATTAAGAGACTTAACACCTTATGTCTCGGGGTGACGAGAGCAGTTCAGTGCCATTCAGTGCTTTGTAATTCAAAGTTCTGTGTGGTGTTGCTTCTGTTTATGGGCAGGCGTGGCACTTACAATTAGGCGAGCGCCTTGATCGTCTTGTCATTCTATGCAAAAAAAAAACATACACTTAGCTGGCTTCTAGCCACATACATATTAGAATATTTACAATGTAATTATTATATAATGCAGTACTATCTGTTAAAAACGTTGTTTTTATGTATTGTGGCAAATGTGTGGTTTAAATTGTTTATCATCATCATCATAATCAGCCACAGGACGTCCACTGCTGAACACAGGCCTCCCTCAAAGATTTCCAGCCCGACCTGTTGGAAGCGGCCTGCATCCAGCGACTTCCTGCGACCTTTATCAGGTCGTCTGTCCACCTTGTAGGCGGACGTCCAACGCTGCGCTTGCCAGTACGTGGCCTCCATTCCAGAACCTTCCTGCCCCATCGGTTATCGGTTCTGCGAGCTATGTGGCGTGCTCACTGCCACTTGAGCCTGCTTGAGGTCAATGCCGCACTGTATTTACTTTTATTAAGTAATTTGTTGCAGTGAAGTGAACAGGAAAAGTTATTCCTCAGGGGCCAAGCTCCACCTATACTATTCCACACCAGCTTGCTACTTGAAAGCAGTTCATCATGAGAAGTGAGTCTTTGTCGAAACCTATATTTTTACATTAGTATTTTCGTCAGTAGTGACAAACATAAGTGGTGACAACACACTTTGCTGGTGGGAGGATACTTGTATCCAACCGGATAGCGACCACCGTACACTGGTGCTAAAACCTGCCATAGTGGCCCACCTTGTGTGGGTCGCGTTCCAGGGTCAGCCAGTGTATATCCGGCTCTTCCCACGGGGCTTGCCCTTTGATCCTAACCCTTTTCCCATCCCTTTTTCCTTCCCCTCCCCCTGGGCCCTGGGATGAGATACTGCGGGGTCGCCAGTATTCCGTTAGCGGGGACCCCGTAGTTCATCCCAGAAACTTTGGCAGGCCGGCACGATCTTGCCGACCTACGATGGACACGTTGTTTGTCGTTGGTCGACACTATTCTTGGATTGCGCTACACTTACCATCAGGTGTGGCGTAGTCACTTTGCCGGGCCAGGAAAAAAAAACGCTTTAAAATGGTGTTTGAATCATTAAATTTGATGAAGAATTGTGGAAGTTATGGCGTACCAACAAATAGGTCCTTTGAGAATTAACATTTAAAGATGGCTTTATTTAGTCCACAGTTAGAAATCAAACAGGATGACTTCCTCCCGCTGGCGTATGATAAGTTCTCGCACGCGACCGGCATGTACACTTCACGACCTACCCTCAAGTACGTGGCCAGAGAGGGACATCTTTACTTACAGGTACGTATATGTCGGCGCCATATCAGAGTTACCTCCCAGATCCATGGTAAAATGGAAAACACTTGTCCTTTTAAAGTACTTTTATTTGTTACAACACGAGTTACAGAAAATTACTGCTCCCTGCTGCTGATCACCAATGGTTTAAATAGCAATTCTTACAATAGATATCCCTTCAATATTATTGACAATCAAACATATATCTGATTTTAATTTGAAACTAGTTTGAAACAAAACAAATACAAATAAATATTATAAAAATTAAGAGCTCTTTACATATTTAATTGAATAATTATTATAAATCACAAATGAATTACAACAGTTTTATCACATTCATTCAAAAGTAGCGGATGTTCACAAACACTATTTTACAATAGGTGGTAACAATATAATAAAACTGTTGTTTTGTTCTGTGCACGAAATATTAAAATCAAACAAATATTTAAATCACATCAGAGTATTTGAACATAAGTTTAAGATAGTTAATTAATCATTAAACAATTCGTAATTTCAACACACTTCCGGTAGTTGATATTAACTTTGTAACATAGCAGTATAAACAGTTAAAAATATGAAAACATGTTGATAAATTGCCAAATAATTTGAAATGATTACTGAAATTGCTTTAGTTACAAAATTAAACCAATATCAATACTTCCGGCTATAACAATTTTATTTTTATTTAACATCAATACAGGGCGGTATGAAAGTGCGCCCATATATACTAAGTAGCGTAGCTAGGGGTGGGGAGGTCGGTCCGTCCCTGGACACCCCGAAACAGGTGGAAGGTCTATCCATGGAGTCCATCCGAGCACGGCAAAGTGACTGCACTACACCTGATGGTAAACGCAGTGCAGTCCAAAAAACCAGCGACCACCGACAAACAATGAGTTTGTCGGTGGTCGCTATCCGGGGGGATATGAATATCGTACCACCAGCAAATAATAATAATACTAACTCTTTATTACACACGATTAGAATATAGGCTGCATATATGAAAATATTCACGCCGCTGGACTTCCGAATAAAACCAAGTTGAAATATAAATTTGACAGTCTCCTTGGCGCAGCAGTAACCGGCTGCGAGACAAGAGGACTTGGGTTCGATTCCCGCACTGTGACCTTTTCGGGTCTCGGTGTTGTGAGGCCGCAAGTCTTTCGTAGTTTACCCATGATACAAGTTAACCTAGTGTGAGGTCAGGACTATGCGTGTGATTGTTGGGTGTACTTGTATTTTTTTTACTAGCCCTGTATTATATACGTCCCACTGCTGGACCGGGCCTCCTCTACTGAATGAGAGGGGTTAGGCCTTATTACCAGGGGAGGGATCAGCCCAGGGATTACTTATTTGTTATTATTATTTCTTTGACTAATATTCCAGCTAGCAAAACAGTTGCAAGTGTTCGCGAGACTGTGGAGCAATAACAAAATATTTGAAGATTTGAACTGGATTGTAGGTTAGCATGTTTATTTCATTTTTAAAACCTAGAGTGCTGACTACCTACAGTAGTAACTTAGTGTCATTTTGTCTGCCATGACAGAATAAAAAAAATGATTGTATACTTTGCACGTCGCATTTTACTATTTGGATACCAAAAACAGAACATGACATTTTAAGTTTTTTTATAGCATAGGCCGGCAAAAGAGCAAGTGGGTCACCTGATGTTAAGTGATCTCCACCCATGTACAATACTAGAAGAGTCACGGGCGCGTTGCCGACCTTAAAGGGAAGGTATAATTAGAGATTGGGAAGGGGGATTTGGTCCTCCGGATACCTCACTCACCGTACAAAACGCAGCAGCTACCTTACATCGGATATCTGTGAGACAGTGGTAACGATGGTCGAGCCCATTCATGCTGTAGACAAAACTGTCTACAGCGTGGCTCTACCACTCGTCCTTGGTATGTAGGTATTTTGCATAAGTTTTAAATGCTTTTATTAGATTTAGCTCATAAGTCTTTTGTGTATTTTTCACCACCATCACATATTCCACACACCACGCTCACCACAATAAAAACGTAAACTCCCCGGGGGGCCGACAGAGGGCGAGTGAAAGTACGGCTATGCCGTAGCTCTGCCTCTCTGGAAGATCCCCTACAACTTTTTTTTTTTGAGTGGTAGAGCCACGCTGTAGACAGTTTTGTCTACAGCATGAATGGGCTGGCTCGACCGGGTCGTTACCACTGTCTCACAGAAAACCGACATAAAGTAGCGGCTTGCTGCTGCGTTTCGTACGGTGAGTGAGATATCTGGAAGCCCAAATCCCCTCCGCTTCCCAATCCCTTATTATCCCTTTCCTTTAAGGTCGGCAACGCGCCCATGATTCTTCTGGTGGTGGGCGTACATGGGCGGTGGAGATTATTTACCATCAGGTGACCCACTTGCTCGTTTGCTGGCCTATGCTATAAAAAAAAAAACTACATTTAACCGGTGTAGGAGACGGCCATCGTATCAAATAGCGAGGCCCCACTCTCCACCGGTTAGCTCACCCCCCATAAACACGCATTACACCATATAGTGACTCGTTTCACACATATCAAAGTTAAACACAGGAGGAAAATAAATGCTTTTATTTATTTCTAGGCGTATTTCAAGATCACAATGTAATATCAGGTGCATTACGAGACTATGTGAAAGATTACTATATGGAGAAGATGGAAAGGGCTGTGCAGAAATCCACGCTGCTCTTCAAACAGGCGTTTAAGTAAGTTATTTATACATTACTAGCGGCTTTTTTCTAACAGATGTGAAATAACACCAATAAATACAGATTTTTTGAAATTTTTGAAGTGATAACTTCTTATGGGACGGTGAACCGAAACGTTCCGTAACGCGAGCGGTCCATCGACCAGCCAGCGTTAGCCGACCTCCCTGGAACATCGATAATTTCGAAGTCCCAGGTGGCGTCACACAGTGACCAGTCGGCTTGGACCGGACTTTGACACGACTTTGACACGACTTTGACATGACTTTGACACGACTTTGACACCACTATGCCACGACTTTGCCACGACTTTGACACGACTTTGACCGGGCTTTGACCGGACTTCGTAACGTAACGCGTTAAGGGAAGCCAGACAGAGTGGCGCCGTAACGTAACACTTTACGGCGCCACTCTGTCTGGCTTCCCTTTCTCTGTGCATACGGCAGCAGTAGGCAGGCTCCTCCGCTCTCACTTTAACCCACATTAGTTTAAGTTATCACTTCTGTCGAGCGTCCCGAGACGCACACTTTTTTTTTTTGTAATGGTTACAAAATTATAAAAAAAAATTACATATTGCACATCTAGATATGAAGTTAATTAACTATGTTAAAGCACAAATCTATAGGCGTGATCGTTTTTCAGTAAAGTATTGTAACAAAGCTGCCCAGGTAGTGGCATAGTGATAGGGCTTGCTTCAATCGCCCTAATAAATAAGTACACCCAAGTCACACACATAGTCCTGACCCCACACTAAGTTAACTTGTATAGAAGGTATCAAGAACTATCAGGGACTTACTAACCCACAACACTCTGACACGAAACAATTTGTGCATCACACAAACATTTGTCTCAATGCGGGAATCGAACCCACGGCCTCTCGCTTCACAGCCGGCTACTCGCTAATGCGCTATTAATGCTAGAGATCTATCCCCCCTACACCCGCCACTGTAACTCCTGTGCACCAGGATCAACAGTGGCACGCATTTTGTCGACACCGAGCAGTGAAGCTCGGCGAGTCTCTGGGAATGCCTAAATGTCTTTGTCCCGCAACGAAATTAATCAGATAGAAGGTTAGGGAGGAATTGGAAATATTGTGCTATTGAGGCTGTGATTAGCAGGCTCAAGTGGCAGTGGGCAGGCCACATAGCTCGCAGAACCGATAACCGATGGGGCAGGAAGGTTCTGGAATGGAGGCCACGTACTGGCAAGCGCAGCGTTGCACGTCCGCCTACAAGGTGGACAGACGACCTGATAAAGGTCGCAGGAAGTCGCTGGATGCAGGCCGCTTCCAACAGGTCGATCTGGAAAGCTTTGGGGGAGGCCTATGTTCAGCAGTGGACGTCTTGTGGCTGATGATGATGATGATGAGGTTGTGAAAAACAGGGCTGGAATTTATGATTTTGAATTTCAAACTCCTTGTATTCTTCATTGTTTTAGCAAGCTGAGGAAGAGTTCTCTCTACACTTTGTACCATAGATGTGCCTTCAACATCTCCAGTTGTAACAATACTGAATCAACACAATACTTCGTAAGTGTTAATGTTATAAATCTGTACAATCAAACACTAAGAGTCCATAATATCATCAATATATTTGGTGACAACTCAAAAAAAATAATCAAAAAACGCGTTTTCTCATGAAAAATGCTTATACAGCAAATGAATAAAATTGGAAAGCAAATCCTTATCTATAAGTACAAAATTTCATCTAAATCGTAAGAGCCGTTTCCGAGATACACAAATTATTGCTCGTTTAAATAAATAAGATAATTGTATTCGTATATTTGTTGGATCTCATAAGTCTATTTACAATAGTCATGATTAGGGTACAGATTATGGAATTAAATCTAGCTGTAAGTTTATTAATTAATTGTATTTTATTATTAGCTTTTGGTTGTATTCTGTATTGTAACTTTATTAAATTAATAAATAATCAATATATTTGAACTCTGTAACTGTAGTTTGTATTTTCAGTTAGTAATATACAACCCGTTGGCTTGGAACGTGACTGTGCCAGTCAGGCTGCCGATACAAAAAGCAGAATACGATGTATGGGGTCCGAATCGTAAGTACTTTAGGCTTAGCGACGATGACGTTTTAATAGAGGAGGTTTTTTGTTCCTAGCACGGCAGTGACTGCACTACACCTGATGGTAAACGTAGTGCAGTCCACAAAACTAGCGACCGTGAAACAATGAATTCATCGGTGGTGACCAGAATCATGCCAGCCTGTATAAATCCCTCTTCGGAGAAGGAAAAACCAAATCGAGGAGCCTGTGACAGGACAGGTGGATGACCGATGCAGGCACAGGGATACAAGGATGTACCCCTATACCCGCCCCTACCAACTATCAAGTCATGTCGCAAGCCCCTCGGGAGAACCGGATATACACTGGCTGATCCTGGAACGCGATCCACACAAGGCGTGTGGATCACTATGGCAGGTTTTAACACCATGTGTACGGTGGTCGCTATCCGGGCGGATATGAATATCATACTACCAGCATATTAATCCAAGGTCATAAACAAAGCCTTTTCTTTCAGTCGAAATAATCAATACATCGATAATAAGCATTCCGCAAGCAATCCTGGACATACCAGAGAGACGAGCAAAAGCGAAGCACGAATTAGTATTCCTAGCAGAAGATCTACCTCCCTTAGGTTTCAGATCATACTTCCTACGCAAAGCAGAGACACGCGAAAAAAGATCTATAATTAAAAAAATTAAAAACCCAAACAAAAAATACTTGATTCGACAAACGAGTACCGTGGATAATAGTGATAGATCGTTATTAAATGTTAAAGATGATTATTATTATACAGAAGATGTGACGGAAAAATCTGAAGCTAAAATAGAGTTTGCTAATATAACTAAAATTGGAGGCAAAGATTTCGGCATCATACTTACACCGAAACCGAGAGCAGAGACTGCGAAAATATACTCCACGACATCTAAAGATGATGTGTTTTATCAGTATGATGAATATACAACGAAAAAAATTGAAGTGACCACGGAAACTGAGCCTGTTACAGAGGATGTCAAAACCATTCCAATTTTAAGAGTTTCTGAAGCTACTGAGGAGTCAAAAGACATGTTTATTTCTAATAAGGTAAATTAATGCAAGCGCACCGTTGGACGTCCGCCTTTAAGGTGGACACACGATCTGATATAGGTCGCAGGAAGTCGCTGGATGCAGGCCGCTTCCAACAGGTCGATCTGGAAATCTTTGGGGGAGGCCTATATTCGGCACTGGACGTCATGTGGCTGATGATGATCCGGTCTTTGACCGGACTTTGACGTGATTTAGACCGGACTTTGACCGAACTTGAGTGGAGCCGGACTAGAGTGCAGTGCGGTGCAGAACAATCCAATGAAGTGATAACTTCTTATAGGAGGGTAAACCGCTTCGTAACGTAACGCGTTACGGCGCCACTCTGTCTGGCTTTCCCTTTCTCTCACGCATACGGTAGCAGTAGGCAGGCTCCTCCGCTCTCACTTTAACCCACATTAGTTTAAGTTATTACTTCTGTCAAGCGTCCCGAGACGCACACTTTTTTTTTATCCGACCGGATATGAATATCCTACCAGCAGCATAGTCTCATAATTCCTGGTAATTTTGCAGACTTCAATATTCTTCAAACCGAAACCTGACTGCACTAATGCTCTGTCTACCTCCTCAATTATTAATGAGCTTATTTTGTTTCCAGTATATCCGCATAGACCTCGACTCATCAAGAAAAATTACAAAAATGTCACTCTCAAACAGTGTCACAATACCTTTAGATATACAATTCTACTTCTACACATCGGACCAACCTCTAGAAATGGGAAGAGTAGACAAGAAGAAGCCGGGGGCGTACATCTTTCGGCCCATAGAGAACAAACCGGAAGCCATTTTGGATTTTTTAGATACCAAAGTGTTTAAGAGTGGTGTGGTTGAGGAAATACATTGTAGGTATTCGAGTTACGCTTCTTTTGCGATGAAACTCTATACGGAGAGGGCTTATGTGGTTTTGGATTGGCTTGTTGGACCTATACCGTCTACAGATGATGTCGGGAAGGAGGTTTTTATTAGGTAAGTTGGCTTGGCTGGTTGTTGACTACACCGGAGAGTTTTGGCGGGAATTCTGACAGTGCGGTTCATCGCTTATTTTAATTTATTTCAAAACTAGTTTAAAGTTGTGTTTGTTGTATAAAAGTGGTGTGGATTTGTTCAATAAACATTGACGGTGATGAACAGTGTATGGAAACATTGAAATAAGTGAATTAAGCATCGTACTGAAAGGAGTTAACACCAAAACTCCGGCAAGACCTTGAAATCGACCGCACCCGTGTTTCATCGTTCTTGTATAAATAACTTGAGAATAAATTATACTTGATACTGGCAAAATGCATTTTATTGCGAAAGCCATAAATAAAAAAGAAGAAGAAGACTACACCGGACCTGATGCTAAGTACAGTGCTGTCCAAATATAATGTTGTCGGAAGACATTGCTTCCCTCGATGGTCGGCAGAATTATGTCTGAAATTACTGGATATACACTGGCTGATCCGGGAACACGGTGGTAGTTCTATAAGGTAGTAGGTCCCTCGTATGCGAGAGGCCGTCTGTGTTGGTACCACCGCGCCGTCTATTGACGTCGCCAAGCAACAGTGTATAAGCACTGTTGTGTTTCGGTTTGAAGGACATTGAAGCCAGTGAAATTACTGGGCATTTTGAGACAACATCTTATGTCTCGGGGTGACGAGTGCAGTTCAGTGCCATGCAGTGTTCTGAGTTCTGTGTGGTGTTGCTTCTGTTTATGTGCAGGCGTGGCGCTTACTATCAGGCGAACGCCTTGCTCGTCTCGTCATTCAATCAAATAAAAAAAACACTATGGCAGGTTTTTCACCATGTATGGTGGTCGGTATCACACTAATATTATAAATGTGAAAGTTTGTTTGTTTGGATGTTTGTCCGTCAATCACGCTGAAACAACTGAACGGATTTTGATGAAATTTGGTATACAGACAGGGTATAAGCTGACTTGGGTGATAGGATACTTTTTATCCCGGAAAAAGCATATCACGCGGGCGGAGCCGCGATCAAAAGCTAGTTGGGTAATAAAATATCAGGTACGGCATGATTCTGGCGACCACCGATGAACTCATTGTTTTTCGGTGGTCGCTGTATTTTTTGGACTGCACTGCGCTTACCATCAGGTGTAGTGCAATCACTTTGCCGTGCTCTATAAAAAAAAAACAACGGGTTGCACTCCGGGAGTGCCGGCAGAAGTGAAAACTTGAACATTAACGTTGTGCATTTTTGAAAATTTTGGAATGGTTAAGGAATAATTTCGCACGAATTGCTTTATTTATCAACATAAAAGTACTATCATTTGTGTGGTTAAATACAATATTCATTTATTGCGCTATCGTACATAAGATTGGCAATTTATATTACATAAAAAATTTAACACTTCAGAACTATTACAACAATTATTTTAACGCCGCTCCGGCGGTCTACTATCCCTCCGTCTTACGAATTTTCGATCAGGTCACGTGTCCTGACACGAGTTTAACATTCCATACCCATCCCAAGAAAAGTGCTCAACGCCGCTAAGAAGTTATCACTTCAAAAACTCTTTTTAGATATACGACCGATTTAGAGAATGAAGGTGTATTTTATACCGATGCTAATGGACGCCAGACAATAAAAAGGATCAGAAATATCCAGGCGACTTATGAACCTGTCAATATGGACGCTATACCAGGTACTACCATAGTAAGGGCACCTGTACAAGGTGGTAGGTCCCTCGTATGCGAGAGGCCGTCTGTGTTGGTACCACCGCGCCGTCTATTGACGTCGACAAGCAACAGGGTGTAAGCACTGGTGTTTCGGTTTGAAGGACATTGAAGCCAGTGAAATTACTGGGCATTGTGAGACTTAACATCGGTTTATGGGCAGGCCTGGGCGCTCGCCTGATGGTGAGCGTCACGCCTGGTCATAAACAGAAGCAACACCACACAGAACTTTTTTTTTTTTTATCCTGGCTCGGCAAAGTGACTACGCTACACCTGATGGTAAGTGTAGCGCAATCCAAGAATAGTGTCGACCAACGATAAACAATGTGTCCATCGTAGGTCGGCAAGATCATGTCGGCCTGCCTGACTGCTTCTTCACACTCCGTTTAAAGGACCCCATATTATAGGAAGGAGGGAACACGTGTGCCGGCAAACTGTTCCACAGCTTAATGGTGCGGCAGAAGTAAGAGTTCTAGTACTTTGAATTACAAAGCACTGCATGGCACCGAATTGCACTCGTCACTAAGAGGCATAAGATGTTAAGTCTCATAATGTCCATTAATTTCACTGGCTTCAATGTCCTACAAACCGAAACACAATAGTGCTTACACACTGTTGCTTGGCGGTAGAAATAGACAAACCGATGGTACCAACCCAGACGTGGTACAGAAGTAGTAGCACTTGTAGGTAATATACTACACTGCCTATTCTTTCGAAGAGTCGCGAATTTTGAAGTACCAGAAAAATCGATTTTTTATTACAGTGTTTATATTTCTACGAATTGTTATTATCCAATAAAAATATATTTGAAAAAAACCGCAATATTTGGAGCCGTTTTCGCTTACATTTAATAATTTTAAATTATAAGGAATAAGACGAAGGTCGTATATGCCATACAGCCTAAAAAAAATTGTTATTATTTTACTTTGTAAATTAAATTAATGTGTAAAAAATATGTACATGTCTTGAATTATTTTGTGGCCATGTAGAAAATATATTCTACTGATGCTCTTGGTTGTACAAACCTTAAGTCGGCTTACCTTATTACTTCACATCCCTTCCACCATCCAAAGAATAAGTGGTGCGTTGCATTATTTACATTACATGGAATATTATTTGGAAAGTGTGTAGATTTGGGGCTACGGATTTGGAAGTTATTAATTTTAATATATTTTACAGGGAATTTCTACCCAGTAACTTCCAAAATACACATAGAAGACGTCAAAAAGAATATCAGATTTTCAATATTCAACGACAGGACTCAAGGAGGCTCGTCTTTACATGACGGAGAGATTGACTTAATGATTCATAGAAGGGTATTTACAGATGACACGGGTACCCAAACGTGGCTTAACGAAACTGAATTTGGTCACGGAATTATAGTTAGAGGGCAACATGTTTTATACCTTTCAAAGGCAGATTACAAACAAAATAAAATTTACGAGAAAATTTTAGCTAAAGAATTAGCTTACCCTCCCTTACTTTTAGTGTCAAGAGATAGCCCTTACGGGTATTACTCAAAAACGAAGTGGTCTAAGGAAGTTAATGAGTTTACAGCTTTGAAAAAGAAACTGCCATTAGGCATCCATCTTTTGACTGTAGAGGAATGGAACTCTGGTACAATTTTGTTGAGATTAGAGAATTATCTAGAAAAATCAGATACTGTTAAAAGTGGAATCAAAACTGTATTTCTAAAAGACTTGTTTGTTAATTTAAAAATTAATAGTTTAATGGAAACTACGTTAAGTGCTCATTTATGGTTGAAAGATTGGGCGCCTTTGATATGGAATAAAAAAGAAAAGTTTGTAAAGAGCTTCAATAAGTTTTACGGTGATTTTAATGGGACTGCAGAGTATTGTGACGATGAAGAACTTAAGAAGTTCGATGAAGTAAACTTTGAGAAGGGAATAGTGTTGGCTCCACAACAAATTAGAACGTTTGTCGTTTGGTTTGATTATGTCAATATTAAAATTGGAAATGTTCTATAAAAATGTGTTTTATTACATACATCTGACAATATCCATTTATTTATTCTACACTAACAAGATAATATTTAAACTGATTAATTCAGATTTCTTGGTTCTATGTATGAAAAATATCCACTTGCTGTCAAATATTGCAGGGCAGTTGAAATTAGTTATAAATACAAAAACAGTGTATTGGGGGTTCACTTTGTCTCATGAATAGTTGGATACTAAATAATAACAAATCTTTTGAAAGACTTTATTTTTATATAAAAAGCTTCTTATCTATGTACTGTACTCCAAAATATAACATCACTGTGCATGTTGTGAGTTGTGACTTTTGACGTAAAATGTATTTTGAACAGCAATTTTGTATACAATTAGTTGTAAGTTGTCTAAGAAGTATCGTACTGAAAGGAATTAACACCACAACTCCAGCAAAACCTTGAAATCGATCACACCCGTGTTTCATTGTAATACCTATCACATATGACGAGGCTGTATGGGCTAGATCCCTTTGCTTTCCCAATAAAAAGGAAAAGATAATACAAAAATAAATTGTACTTTGTTTTCAATGAAAACAATAATAACTTTTCACGAGACACGAATGTCGTTATATAAAATAATAGAAGATAACATAACTTTAATTACTGGGATAGATTTTAATCATTTATTTTTTTGCTTGTCTGTTATATAACTAAAACAATACAAAACAAAATAAGTAAATATGAGTTGTGGATTAAAACAAGTCAAAAATGTAACACAGCCGTGTTTGGGATGCCTCGGCGCAGGACGTATGTACGATATGACGAGATATAAACTTATAGAACCTTATTTACTACTCACTGGATTGAAGGTAAATTCAAACATAATTCTTGTCTCGGAGTGACGAGCGCAGTTCAGTGCCATGCAGTGCTTTGTAATTCAAAGTTCTGTGTGGTGTTGCTTCTGTTTATGGGCTAGTTTGAGTGGTAGAGCCAAGCTGTGGACAGTTTTGTCTACAGCATGAATGGGTCGACTCACCCGGTCGTTACCACTGTCTCACATAAAACCGACGTAAAGTAGCGGCTTGCAGCTGCGTTTCGTACGGTTAATGAGATATCCGGAGGCCCAAACCCCCCTCCCCTTCCTAGTCCCTAATTATCCCTTTCCTCGGCAACGTGCAAATGATTCTTCTGGTGTTATAGGCGTACATGGGCAGTGGAGATCACTTACCATCAGGTGACCCACTTGATAGTTTGCCGACCTATGCTATAAAAATAATGACTTACAAACAGGTGAGTGACTTGCTTGTATTGTCTGTTTCATTCAGAGTAATATAAAAAAATGTGGACAGACGACCTGATAAAGATCGCAGGAAGTCGCTGGATGCAGGCCGCTTCCAACAGGTCGGGCTGGAAATCTTTGGGGGAGGCCTATGTTCAGCAGTGGACATGCTGTGGCTGATGATGATGATGATGTATATAAAAAAGTATGACAATGTATTTTTCTTTTTAGATTTCAGACACTGATGGATTACATAATTTATGTCAAATATGCAGTACATTGCTGCTGAAGTATACTTCTTTTAGAGAGCAATGTCATCGATCATTCAAATATCTTGAAGATGTTAAAATCGAACAGGTAAATACTGGCAAATCACTTAAACATCTTGAAAAAAATTGGCAGTCCTAGGGACTGCCGATAGAAGTGAAAACTTATAACTTAAGTATATTTATTTAGTACTTAACTTGACTCAGCACGCAGTCAGGTATATACAATATGTTATATGTGTATTAGGGTGGGTCAAAAAAATTGACTATTTTTTTTTTTACAAGTGCAACGGAAAAATGGGTTCCTAGACACCTTAAAAAAATTCCCACCAAATATGAGCTCTTAATTTTGAAAGGAACATCCTCCGCATCGCAGTTTTTTATTTTTTTTTCAATCCAATAGAAAAAAATTCATATCTCTCTATTAATTGACTGTACAAAAAAATGTTTCGAATAAATTTTGTAGGAAATTTGATGCTCTACTAAAAAGGTATCTTATGTTTTTTTCGTAAACCTCGCCATTTGAAAGATATAAAGGATTTAATTTTGATTACTTTATGATAAATTTCATTTTAGTTTATGAATTTTATAACTCGACAATAAATGACTTTTACGAAATGCGAAATACTAATTTTCGTTGGAAATTAACTGCTCTATAAAAATGGTTTCCTATGTTTTGGCGATAAAATTAACCGTTCAAAAGATATTCATCATCAAACTTTCATGTGTACGGATTTTAAAAGTTTTTGATTAGATATTCGAAAATTTTCAATTTAATTTATAAATTTCATTGCTTGTCATTAATATAAGTATTATTTGAGTTTTATTTTCAAAATTATCAAAATTTTTCTTCAATTATTCTAAACATTTTAGTTTTAATCATTAGAAATCACGATCCTAGGGAAAATTTCATCTCTAGAGAATTTTTGTTTCGTATTTTATTTCATCTGTTTGAATTGTGAACTAGCACCACCTACTTTTTATTTCATCGTTATGTTGTCGTTGGTTTGTATACATTTATTTCTACAGCATTTTTAGTGTTTCCAAAATTTATGGTCTTGTATATGTGATCGAACGATTAATTATTTACAAATATTGTGGTTACTACGTGAATTAACTTGATATTTATCGAAAATATGGATAAAGAAATTCATTTGATCGGAAAACTTGTGCAAAAACTTTCAGAACGTAAGTTACCAACAGTGAAAGAGGTTATGAGTGTTTGGTGGTGCTAGTTCACAATTCAAACAGATGAAATAAAATACGAAACAAAAATTCTCTAGAGATGAAATTTTCCCTAGGATCGTGATTTCTAATGATTAAAACTAAAATGTTTAGAATAATTGAAGAAAAATTTTGATAATTTTGAAAATAAAACTCAAATAATACTTATATTAATGACAAGCAATGAAATTTATAAATTAAATTGAAATTTTTCGAATATCTAATCAAAAACTTTTAAGATCCGTACACATGAAAGTTTGATGATGAATATCTTTTAAACGGTTAATTTTATCGCCAAAACATAAGAAACCATTTTGATAGAGCAGTTAATTTCCAACAAAAATTGGTATTTCGCATTTCGTAAAAGTCATTTATTGTCGAGTTATAAAATTCATAAACAAAAATGAAATTTATCATAAAATAATCAAAATTAAATACTTTATATCTTTCAAATGGCGAGGTTTACGAAAAAAATATAAGACACCTTTTTTGTAGAGCATCAAATTTCCTACAAAATTTATTCGAAACATTTTTTTGTACAGTCAATTAATAGAGAGGTATGAATTTTTTTCTATTGGACTGAAAAAAAAATAAAAAACTGCGATGCGGAGGATGTTCCTTTCAAAATTAAGAGCTCATATTTGGTGGGAATTTTTTTAAGGTGTCTAGGAACCCATTTTTCCGTTGCACTTGTAAAAAAAAAATAGTCGATTTTTTTGACCCACCCTAATGTGTATAGGCTGAATTAACATTAGCATGTCGCTGATGCTAAAACGAGATTTTTGCAAAAAAAATAAAAAAATAACAGTTTTCGTTACCTTTTACCCCTGATTTAAAAACTTGCGACCATCCAATTATATGTGAATTTTGAGAACAGTTTTAGGATGCCACAATACAAGTTTTTATGTGGTAATATACTGGGTATGTTGATATTCCGAGATATTCACCTAATATGGCCTAATTTGACTGGACTAAAAAAGTGCTCAATGCGGTTAAAGAAGTTTTCACTTAAAAAAAATATTCCTACTAGTGCCCTATATTGTACACATCCCACTGCTGTGCATGGACCTTCGCTTATAAGTGGTTAGGCCATACTCCACCATGCTGGACTAATGCAGGTTAGCAGACTTCACATACCTTCGAAATGCTTATGGAGAACTTCTCGTTAAAGCAAGTGATATTTAATTACTGTGCTGGTGGGAGGATACTTGTATCCGACCGGATAGCGACCACTGTAAACTGGTGCTAAAACCTGCTATAGTGGCCCATCTTGTGTGGTTCGCGTTCCAGGGTCAGCCAGTGTATATCCTGTTCTCCCCAGGGGGCTTGGCCCCTGATCCTAACCCTACCCTATCCCTTTTTCCTTCCCCTCCCCCTTGGCCCTTTGGCAGGTCGGCATGATTTTGCCGATCTATGATGGACACATTGTTTATCGTTGGTCGATACTATTCTTGGATTGCGCTACACTTACCATCAGGTGTAGCGTAGTCACTTTGCAGAGCCTGGATTAAAAAAAAAAAAGTGATTTTTAATTGGAATCCCTGTTTTTAATGGTTATAATAACAATCCTACCATTCTACTTCCTACTACTATTATAAAAGTGAAAATTTGGATGTTTGTGAATTTATATGTTTGTCAATCACATCTTAATGGCTGAACGGTTTTGGATGAAATTTGGTGCACAGATAGACCATGACCTGGATTAGGACATAAATAATTTTTATCATAGACAATGTTAACGCAGGCGGAGCCGTGAACAAAAGCTAGTGGATAATAGTCTTATAAGCAGTTAAAAGAATATTTTTTCACATTTATAGACTACTGCATCTTCACATATTACAAAGGAAATAATTCCACAATACACAATGAATAAAGTATTAGTCCTAAGTTATCTACATCAAGATGATAATGTTGACCAGTGTGATGTGATAACTGATATCATTGATAACAATGATGTGATGGTTAAAAATGATTATGATGAGTGTAATGAAAACTTTGATATTGAAATAAATGTTGACTGTGATAACAAAAATGATATCATAACAAATGAAATACACTGTGAAACGAATTTCGTTGATGTAAAAAAAGAAGTGCATGATAATTATCAAGTAATTATTGATAGAGATACAAAACACAGTAACAAAGAAACAAAAAAGAAAAATTTGTTCGATATGAAAAATCATGCAACTAACAGTTTAAAAATAGTTACTAATACAGATGCGATTATTAGTAACAAAAGAAAGCAAATTGTTAAAACAAATTTGGATATAAATGCACTAGCAATTAATAATAAACCATTTACTGTTAGTAATAGAAATAATATCAACAAAAAAGAGCAGATAAAAACTAAAAAAAGTGTTTCAAAGACAAGGACTTGTAAAGAATCCTTCAATCTGTCCACAGAAGAAGGTAGGCAGTTATTTGCTAAAAAATATGGATTAAATATTGAAGTAATGACAGAAGAAGAAAAGCGGAATGATGTATATGAAAAATATAATGATATAAATGGAGGTTCTAAGTGTATGTTATGTAAGAAAAGTTTTAAGAATGAAGAATTATTGAAAAATCACACAATGGAGAAACATGATATGGTGAGTAATGTACAGTATTCTTTATTTTAATGTTTATTCATATTACATTTATAAATATAACTAGCTTTTGCTCGCGGCTCCGCCCGCGTGAATGTTTAAAATTGAGAAAGTTTCATACAAACTTTCATCCCCTATTTTATCCCCTTGGGTGTAGAATTTATCAAAATCCTTTCTTAGTGGATGCCTACATCATGACATCTACCTGCATGCCAAATTTCAGCCCAATCCCTCCAGTGGTTTGGGCTGGCGTTGATAGATCACTATGTCAGACAGTCAGTCAGTCACCTTTGAGTTTTATATATTTAGATAATTATCACCCTCCAGTGGATAGGCCTCGGAATCAAACTGGTGGTTAGAACCCCAGAGAGAGGAACTTTGTCACAATGGGTGCCGTGTCCAAATCTGCTTTCTGAATCTGACTCTTGACCCAACAACCAATTGAGAGTCTCTGAAGGTGTTGGTCAGGCTCTTTGGTATCAACCCATTAGCAGAAACGACTATCGGGATAATAATTGTTGGATCCACAACCTACATTATTATTACCACCCTTGTATCGTACTGTCCTGTGCACAGGCATCTACCTAATTAGAAGGGTTAGGCCTTAGTCCACCATGCTGGGCTAATGCAGGTTGGCAGACTTCACAAATAGATTTTTTGATGATGATTTCTCAGGTATGCAGGTTTCCTCACGATGTTTCCTTCACTGTTAAAGCAAGCGATAATTAACAATTAATATACACGTAACTTAGAAAAGAAAAATTCTACAACTTTCCAAAGCTAATAATGAACTAAAATTAAAATATACCGATTTAGTTTTATTTTAGTGGTTGTCCACAGAGTTGACATTATTATAATTTAAAAGGAATTGTTTAACAGAACAAGCCCCAGTGCTGTGAGTATTGTGGCTACAGGACTGACACTAGAAGGGTGTTACAGTATCATATAGTCAGGAATCACAAATATAAATTCACCTGTCTCACCTGTGGACTACTTATACGGACACCGTGAGTAGCAATTATTTTACTTTTGTACTTTTGAGTGGTAGAGCCACTCTGTAGACAGTTTTGTCTACAGCATGAATGGACTGGCTCGACCGGGTCGTTACCACCGTCTTACTGTCTTAGCGGCTTGCTGCTGCGTTTCGTATGCTGAGTGAGATATCCGGAAGCCCAAATCCCCTCCCCTTCCCAATCCCTAATTATCCCTTTCCTTTAAGGTCGGCAACGCGGCCGTGGTTCTTCTGGTGGTGGGCGTACATGGGCGGTGGAGATCACTTACCATCAGGTGACCCACTAGCTCGTTTGCCGGCCTAAGCTATAAAAAAAAAACATAAGATGTTTCGAGACACAACATTCTCATAATGCCCAGTAATTTCACTGGCTTCAATGATTTTGACTGCAAAGTGTACCTAAAGACTGCCTCCAGTTGGTGTAGGACTATTGTAGCGATCAATATAAATGATTATTATTATTGTGTAATTATATTTTTAGTACTGCAATAGCAGAACACCACAGAACACACAGCGGTCAAACCTTCACGTGTCGCTTCTGTGGAATTGTGTGCAAGTAAGTGGAATTAACATTTCTGTAGACATAAATAATAATAGTAAAAAAAAAACTAAAAAACACGCTTTTATAGAAAATCCTACCAAAAATAAATTTTAATAAATTTGAAGAAAAAATTTTTTTTTATCCTGGCTCGGCAAAGTGACTACGATACACCTGATGGTAAGTATAGCGCAATCCAAGAATAGTGTCGACCAACGATAAACAATTTGTCCATCGTAGGTCGGCAAGATTATGCCGGCCTGCCAAAGGGCCAAGGGGGAGGGGAAGGAAACAGGGATGGGAAAAGGGTTAGGATCAGGGGGCAAGCCCCCTGGGGAGAACCGGATTAGGATCAGGGGGCAAGCCTCCTGTTAGGATCAGGGGGCAAGCCCTGATGGTAAGTGATCTCCACCGCCCATGTACGCCCACCACCAGAAGAATCATGGACGCGTTGCCGACCTTAAAGTAACGGGATAATTAGGGATTGGGAAGGGGAGGGGATTTGGGCTTCCGGATATCTCACTTACCGTACGAAACGCAGCAGTAAGCCGCTACTTTACATCGGTTTTCTGTGAGACAGTGGTAACGACCCGGTTGAGCCAGCCCATTCAAGCTGTAGACAAAACTGTCTACAGCGTGGCTCTACCACTCAATACGGTGGCGTGTGGTGTTTTTTAAGATACTATCTAAATGATAATCCTTCTACTCATATATGTCAATATAATATTTATAACTGTTGACACCATGCACCCCACGCTTATCCACCCCGTGACCACGAAGGCTGAAAAGCTTTCGAAACGTTGGGACCAAAATTAAAATAAAAAACCGCGATAAAATCCGTTTAAATTAGTTTTATTTCAATGTGTAACATTCGCGTAAACATAAGAAATCATTATAGGTTTTCTTTGCTGTCACAAACAATTTCTATCATACTACTTTTTTATGGAATAATGTAATAAAATATACCTTGTTTAATATATATGCTACATTTTTTTACAGAAAATCTAAACACTACCGTCTCCATTTAAGAAGAGCACACCCTTCTGAACTGGCTTGGTGCAATATCTGTGGAGAAGTTTTTATAAATTTGGAGAATCATTTGAAAGCGTCGCACAAAGAGGCAAGTATATAGAATACTAGCTGTGCCCGCGAACTTCGTTTCGCCATCAAAAAGCTTTCATCCCCTATTTGGGCCCTTTAGGGGTTGAAATTTAAAGAAAAAAATACTCTATGTTTAACCCTGGGTCATCAACTATATTTGTGCCAAGATTCATTGAAATCGGTTCAGCGGTTTATATTTTTCATACAAACTTTCAGCCCCTTTTTTGATTTTTGAAAAACATAGTAGCCCATGTCTTATTCTGATGTATAAGGTATATTATTGTAAAGTTTCATTCAAATCCATTCGGTAGTTTTTACGTGAAAGAGTAACAAACATCCATTCATCCATCCATACTTATAAACTTTCGCGTTTATAATATTAGTAGGATACTATGTGGTAGGCTCCGCGTGTTTTCTAGTCTCTGTATAGGTAACACCACGCTGTAGACAGTTTTGTCTACAGCACGAATGGGCCGGCTCGATCGGGTCGTTACCACTGTCTCACAGAAAACCGTCGTAAAGTAGCGGCTTGCTGCTGCGTTTCGTACGGTGAGTGAGATATCCGGAGGCGCAAATCCCCCTCCCTATCCCTAATTATCACCTTGTCTGTCTTGTCTTTCTGTGATCAAAAAACATTTTTACAGGAATTAAAAGCGGATCTAAAATGTTCAAACTGCAACGCATATTTCTTAAACACCGAGGCCATGGATAGACATACGAATAGACATAAAAACACGCAGACAGACAAATCAATACAATGTCTTAAACCATGCTTTCATTGTGGAGATAGTTTTTTAAATGAAATAATGTTGAGAGACCATTTTGATGTTCAGCATAAGGATTCTCAGGTAAAAAAAGATGGCGCGTAACGGAAAAATGTGACGCGTAACCGAAAAATGTGTCATTTTTTTTCCAAAGCCGATAAAGAAGTTTCACTTCAAAAAAATTTGATAATATAAAGCAGAGGTTCTCAAACTTTTTTTTCTCATAGACACCATTCAATATTTAGCTGGTTCCGATGGATCTCTTGCGGCTACATTTCTACCATATTCCCAAAAAATATGCAAGTTTTTACAAGTAACAGTCGCTGAGCTTCTTAAAATATTATCTGCCTACATTGATAGGTGAAGTCAAGCCAACATTTTAGTTCTTCACTATGTTAGTATGTAACGGAAACTTTGAACGTGATTTTGACCTCCTTCAAAACGTCGGATTGAATCGAAATTTAGCATCCTCATCAAGGACCGATGACAATGCTATATATTGGCTGGTGGGAGGATACTTGTATCCGACCGGATAGCGACCACCGTACACTGGTGCTAAAACCTGCCATAGTGGCCCACCTTGTGTGGTCGCGTTCCAGGGTCAGCCAGTGTATATCCGGCTCTCCCCAGGGGCTTGCCCCCTGATCCTAACCCTTATCCCATCCCTTTTTCCTTCCCCTCCCCCTTGGCCCTTTGGAAGGCCGGCATGATCTTGCCGACCTACGATGGACACATTGTTTATCGTTGGTCGACACTATTCTTGGATTGCGCTACACTTACCATCAGGTGTAGAGTAGTCACTTTAAAAAAAACTTTAAAGAAAAAAAAATGTATTTTTTCAATAGAAACCAGCAAAGGAAAGATGTTTAAGAAAAATACAGGACTCTGACAGTAAAAAAGACTTCGTGAACACTGGCGGAGGCATGTGCGACGTTTGTGGCAAGATTATACACAGCGTGAGTAGATTACTTGAGACTTGTAGACTCTTTTTTTTTACCCGAGCACGGCAAAGTGACTGCACTACACCTGATAGTAAGCGTAGTGCAGTCCAAGAAACTAGTGACCACCGACAAACAATGAGTCCATCGGTGGTCACCAGTCATGCCGGCCTGTATAAATGCTTCTTCACGTTCCGAAGAGGGAAGAAGCAAATCGACAGGCCTGCGACAGGACAGGCGGATGACCGCTACAGGCACAGGGATACAAGGATGTACTCCTGTACCCGCCCCAACCAACCATCAAGTCATGTCGCAAGCCCCTCGGGAGAAACCGGATATACACTGGCTGATCCTGGAACGCGATCCACACAAGGCGTGTGGATCACTATGGCAGGTTTTAACACCATGTGTACGGTGGTCGCTATCCGGGTGGATACGAATATCCTACCACCAACAAAACCATAGTCATATAGCATGGATAAATATATTGTTTGATTTTTGTAATATCACAAAAATAATACTCGCTTAATTAATTAATAAACCGTTTTGTCTATTTCTGCCGCCAATCAACAGTGTGTAAGCTCTTTTGTGTTTCGGTTTGATGGACATTGAAGCCAGTGAAATTACTGGGCATTGAGACTTAACATCTTATGTCTCGGGGTGACGAGCGCAGTTCAGTGCCATGCAGTGCTTTGTAATTCAAAGTTCTGTGTGGTGTTGCTTCTGTTTATGGGCAGGCGTTTATCATCAGGCGAGCGACTTGCTCGTCTCGTCATTCTATTTTTTTTTTGTTTATTTAGCGTCAAGGCATGGAGTACCACATGTTGATACATGTAGGAGCGTTGCCGCACGCGTGTGATCATTGCGGGAAGAGATTTAGGAACAAAATGACGCTTAAGGTTGGTTTTATTTCACGCAAACGCGTTTTTAACACGCTTTTATTAGCTTCATACGTATGTTTTTTTTTTATTGTTTATTTATTTGGGTATAACATACAGTTACACATTATATATAAACTAAGTAGGTAATAAAATAAACAATAAAATAAATGCGTAACTCACACCGTTATCCACAGCATAAATTAGTATGTTTGTATGTAACGGAATCTTTGAACGTGATTTTGATCTCCTTCAAAACGTTGGATTGAATCGAAATTTAGCATACTTATCGAGGACCAATGACAATTCTGTATTTAAAAAAATATGTTTTTATTTTAAAAAAATGAAAAATAATTAATATGAAAAATAATTGAAAAATAATTAAATTTAAAAAACATGCTTTTATAGGACTAAAAAATAAAATCCAACTAAAAAATAGATAATAAATTTTAGCAAATTTGAAGAAAAAAAAAATGTGTGCGTGTACTAGTGTACACACGTAGGAAGTGAAACTTCTTTATGACCTTATTTAAAAAAAATGATCTACTATATTATGCAACTTTACAGAAATTGGTCTAATAAAGTTAAATTATATAAAGTTTAAACAAAAGGCTTTTATTATCATAGACATGAATACAAAAAAAAGTGTGCGTCTCGGGACGCTCGACGGAAGAAGTCCGGTCAAAATCCGGTCAAAGTCCGATCAAAGTCCGGTCAAAGTCCTGTCAAAGTCCGTTAAAGTCCGGTCAAAGTCCGGTCAAAGCCCGATCAAAGTACGGTCAAAGTCCGGTCAAAGTCGGGTCAAAGTCCGGTCTGTGTCCGGTCTATGTCCGGTCAAAGCTGGGTCAAAGTCGGGTCAAAGTCCGGTCAAAGCCCGGTCAAAGTCCGGTCAAAATCCGGTCAAAGTCCGGTTAAAGTCCGGTCAAAGTCGGGTCAACGTCCGGTCAAAGTCCTGTCAGCACGATTAAAGTCCGGTCAGAGTGTGATCAAAGCCCGGTCAAAGTCGGGTCAAAGTTCGGTCAAAGCCCGGTTAAAGCCCGGTCTGTGTCCGGTCTATGTCCGGTCTGTGTCTGGTCTATGTCCTGTATATGTCCGGTCAAATTTGGGTCAAAGTCCGGTCAAAATCCGGTCTATATCCGGTCAAAGTCGGGGCAACGTCCGGTCAAAGTCCGGTCAGCCCGGTCAAAGTCCGGTCAAAGTCCTGTCAAAGTCCGTCAAAGCCCGGTCAAAGTCCGGTCAAAGCCGGGTCACAGTCCGGTCAAAATCCGGTCAAAGCCCGGTCTATGTCCGGTCGGGTCGAAGTCCGATGAAAGTCCTGTCAAGTCCAGTGAAGTTCTGGTCAAAATCCAGTCAAAGTCAAAAACGTGACGCGTGCCGCGTAACGGAAAAATGTGACGATTTTATTTTTCTAACGCCGATAAAGAAGTTTCACTTCAAAATATTTTATTGTAAAAAAAAGCGTGGGGTGCATGGTGTCAATAGTTATAAATATTTTATTGACAGATATGAGTAGAAGGATTATCATTTTTATAATATCTCAAAAAGCACCCCACGCTATTTTTACAATAAAATACATTTTTTTTTCAAATTTAATTTCTATTTTTGGTTGGATTTTTTATAAAAACGTGTTTTTTTTAGTTTTTTTTTTTAACTGCATATTATCTTTTTATCCTGGCTCGGCTACGCTACACCTGATGGTAAGTGTAGCGCAATCCAGGAATAGTGTCTACCAACGATAAACAATGTGTCCATCGTTGGTCGGCACGATCATGCCGGCCTGTCTAACTGCTTCTTCACTCTCCGTTTAAAGGACCCGATATTATAGGAAGGAGGGAACACGTGTGCCGGCAAACTATTCCACAGCTTAATGGTCCGGCAGAAGTTTTTGAAATTTTTAGTTCTAGCCGAAATGGCCTTGTGTAAGACACAAATATTTATTTCGGGGTGTGGGTGTTGTGAGACCGAAAGTCTCTCGTAGTTCCCGATACCCACGACACAAGACTCGTATCTTACTGTGGGGTCAGGGCTATGTGTGTGACTGTTGGGTGTGCATATTTTATATTTATTTTTACAGAATCATTGCCGAACACACTCTGGTGAGAGGCCGTATTCGTGTGAGCTTTGTCAGAAAGCGTTCAGCAGTCAGGCAGGATTGTACAGGCATCGACGGGTAAGCAGTTATTGCGACATGACTTAATGGTTGGTTGGGGCGGGTATATGGGTACATCCTTGTATCCCTGTGCCTGCATCGGTCATCCGCCTGTCCGACAGCAGGCCCATCTATTTGCTTCTTCCCTCTCCGAAGAAGGAAGAAGCATTTATTTAGGCCGGCATGACTCTAGTGACCACCTATAAACTCGTTGTTTGTGGTCGCTGGTTTTTTGGACTGCACTCCGCTTACCATCAGGTGTGGTGCAGTCACTTTGCCGTGCTCGGATAAAAAAAATATATCTATTACTGTTATGTTTTTTAATCGCCAACAAAAAAGGTTTTTGAAGTGATAACTTCTTATGGGAGGGTGAACCGCTTCGTAACGTAACGCGTTACGGCGCCATTCTGTCTGGCTTCCCTTTCTCTCACGCATACGGCAGCAGTAGGCAGGCTCCTCCGCTCTCACTTTAACCCACATTAGTTTAATTTTTTTTTCTTGAACGACGAGACGACCCGGTTGCTCGCCTGATGGTATCTAATTGGATACAAATGTATTGTGGTACTTTATGAGTGGTAGTCACACTGTAGACAGTTTTGTCTACCAAATCCAAATTTTGAATTACAAAGCACTGTATGGCACTGAACTGCGCTCGTTACACCGAGACATAACATGCTAAGTCTCACAATGCCCAGTAATTTCACTGGCTTCATTGTCCTTCAAACCGAAACACAACAACGCTTACACACTGTTGCTTGTCGACGTCAATAGACGGCGCGGTGGTACCAACACAGACGGCCTCTCGCATACGAGGGACCTACCACCTTGTAGTTGTATACCATCTTGTGTTATTTCAATAGAGAAGATGGTTGGAAGCTAGCACAAGCCTGGGATCAGATTATACACTTAATAAAATCGGAGCCCAAAGCAAAAGACCAACTGCCAGACCTCAAGACACCGTGAGCTCCTTCTGCGTAGATCGGACCAACACATAAATTTTACCAATAATTGTAAACTGAAGGTAGATAATGTAACATTAACATTTCGGGACAACCTACACCTCAGTCCACCCCGTGACCACGAAGGCTGAAAAGTCTTGAGTCTTTGAGTGGTAGAGCCACGCTGTAGACAGTTTTGTCTACAGCATGAATGGGCCGGCTCGCCCGGGTCGTTACCACTGTCTCACAGAAAACCGACGTAAAGTAGCGGCTTGCTGCTGCGTTTCGTACGGTGAGTGAGATAACCGGAAGCCCAAATCCCCTCCCCTTCCCAATCCCTAATTATCCCTTTCCTTTAAGGTCGGCAACGCGCCCATGACTCTTCTGGTGGTGGGCGTACATGGACGGTGGAGATCACTTACCATCAGGTGATCCACTTGCTCGTTTGCCGACCTATGCTATAAAAAAAAAAGTCTTCGAAACGTCGGGACCAATATTAATAAAAAAACCGCGATAAAATCCGTTCAAATTAGTTTTATTTCAATGAATAACCTTTTACAGGTACACACTGGAGAGAAAAAATATCGATGTGATGTTTGTAGTAATTACTACAGTTCATCGTCAACGCTCAAGGCACATGTGAAGACTGTCCACATGAAAATGCCGCTCAAATAAATTCTGTCGACATTCATGTAGACTCGAAGTAAAAATGATTTTTTAATTCAGTTCGTTTTATTTCAATACTAACTTTTGCTCGCGGCTCTGCCCGCGTGATCTGCTTTTTCCGGGATAAAAAGTAGCCTATGTCTTATTCTGATGTATAAGCTATATTATTGTAAAGTTTCATTAAAATCCATTTAGTAGTTTTTACGTGAAATAGTAACAAACATACACCCATCCATCCATACTTACAAGCTTTCCCGTTTATAATATTAGTAGGATTCAATGTTTCTATGAAATAATACTGAAATTTACTGCCACACAGAGATGGGTCGACTAACTTAATTATAAATCTTTACATAGTACAAAGTGAAGTCGCTTCCGCTGTCTCTTCAATTAGATCTTTTAAACTATTCAACGGATTTTAATGCAGTGTTCAGCAATAGATAGAGTGATTCATGAAGAAGGTTTATATATATAATACATACATATTATAGTACAGAAAAGCCGTAAAATTCAAACATTTGTAATGTGATGTAATAAACATAATTTTACCCGTGCGAAGCCGACGCGGGTCGCTAGTAAATAAATAAATGGCAATCAAGTCACACACATAGTCCTGACCCCACAGTAAGTTACGAGTCATGTGTCGTGGGTATCAGGAACTACGAGAGACTTTCGGTCTCACAACAACCGGACACGAAACCAATATTTGTGGATCAGATTTTCGATTTATCGAGTGGTAGAGCGCTGTAGACACTTTTGTCTACAGCATGAATGGGCTCCACCGAAATCATAACCATTAACCGGTTAGTGAGTAGGGAAATAATAGAATACTAAGAAATGACATGATAATTAAGACAGCCTCCGTGGCGCAAAAGCCGATAGCTGGCTGTGAAACGTGGGGCCGCGGGTTCGATCCCCGCACCGACACAAATACATATATATATCTAATTATTACTGTTATCTTTATTAACCGCAAACGAAAAAAGTTTTTTCTTGAACGACGAAACGAGCCGGTCGCTCGCTTGATGGTATTTTTTTTATTTGATTGAATAACGAAACGAGCAAGGCGCTCGTCTGATGGTAAGCGCCACGCCTGCCCATAAACAGAAGCAACACCACACAGAACTTTGAATTACAAAGCACTGCATGGCACTGAACTGCGCTCGTCACCCCGAGACAATGTTAAGTCACAAAATGCCCAGTAATTTCACTGGCTTCAATGTCCTTCAAACCGAAACACACCAGTGCTTACACACTGTTGGTTGTCGACGTCAATAGACGGCGCGGTGGTACCAACCCAGACGGCCTCTCGCATACGAGGGACCTACCACCTTGTAGATGTATACCATCTTGTGTAATTTCAATAGAGAAGATGGTTGGAAGCTAGCACAAGCCTGGGATCAGATTATACATTTAATTAAATTTGAACCCAAAAGACCAATTGCCAGACCTCAAGACACTGTGAGCTCCTTCTGCGTAGATCGGACCAACACATAAATTTTACCAATAATTGTAAACTGAAGGTAGATAATGTAATATAAAAATTTCTGGACAACCTACACCTCAGTCCACCCCGTGACCACGAAGGCTGAAAAGTCTTGAGTCTTTGAGTGGTAGAGCCACGCTGTAGACAGTTTTGTCTACAGCATGAATGGGCCGGCTCGCCCGGGTCGTTACCACTGTCTCACAGAAAACCGACGTAAAGTAGCGGCTTGCTGCTGCGTTTCGTACGGTGAGTGAGATAACCGGAAGCCCAAATCCCCTCCCCTTCCCAATCCCTAATTATCCCTTTCCTTTAAGGTCGGCAACGCGCCCATGACTCTTCTGGTGGTGGGCGTACATGGGCGGTGGAGATCACTTACCATCAGGTGACCCACTTGCTCGTTTGCCGACCTATGCTATAAAAAAAAAAAGTCTTCGAAACGTCGGGACCAATATTAATAAAAAACCGCGATAAAATCCGTTCAAATTAGTTTTATTTCAATGAATAACCTTTTACAGGTACACACGGGGGAGAAAAAGTTCCAGTGTAATATTTGTAGTAATTACTACAGTTCATCGTCAACGCTCAAGGCACATGTGAAGACTGTCCACATGAAAATGCCGCTCAAATAAATTCTGTCGACATTCATGTAGACTCGAAATAAAAATTGATTTTTTAATTTAGTTTTGTTTTATTTCAATATTAAATGTTTCTACGAACTAATACTGAATTTCACTGCCACACTTAGAGATCTCAGTTAACTATAATTGTTGTCATTTCTTAGAATTGGATTATTTCCATATTCACTAACCGGTCAATGGTTATTGTTTTGTTAATGAATGAAAATGTCTTATGGTGCTGCCACGCCGGTGTTATAAAATGTTAACAAACATTTTCTAACATTAAACATTTACTAACATTATCTAACATTGTGATAAAATGTTAGCATATGTTTGTTAACAAATGTTTAATAATGTTTGTAGACATTTTATAACAGTGGTGTGGCAGCACCATTACTTTACTTTACGTGGTTCATAGTTCGGTCGTTAGTCATGTTTCAATCTTGTTATTTTTATATTTTACAGAATTATCAAATTATGTTGACTAAAAGTCGGCTATAATTATTTTAGTTCTATCAAACTAAAATAATGTTACGTCGTCCACACTAATTTGACAGAAGTAAAATTTCTTTACTTTAGATTAAAATGGTGACCACGGAAGTGACAATATTATTGTCGAGGTCGTTTATTATTTTGTAACAGCGCATATGATTAAATAAAACAATGTTTATTAAAATAATATTTTATTTACACTCATGCGTATTTTACAGAGTTAAATCATTACTTAAATTATTTGATTGTTCCGTAGCTTCAAAAGTTTGGGAACCGCTGAGTAATTTCAGCCCAGATAAGTTATTTTGCCCGTGCCTATTATACGCAATTAGTAACAGCTTTGTAAATAAATCATCACTCGTTCGTATTTTTCAAATATGCAAGTGTATACGTGTTAAGATTTAGGATAAAGGGTTTTTTATTTGTCAACACGTTAAAATAAATTGTATTTTTACAAAAATATATTCCTGGTATTTTTAACGAATCACCCAAAGGCCATAAAACCATACAGCCTTGAACATATTTACCAGATAAAGCCAAAAGTTCTTTCAATAAAAAGTAATTAATATTCTAATTTTTTTAGCAATACCTAAAGGTCACAAAACCGTACAGCCTACGGATTTGTCTATGCAAAACACTGATGTCATTCATTTTTATGATCGCAAGTGACCACGTATATCGGCGGAGGAGACACCACGAACACCGGTGGATCTGAAAGGATATAAGCAAAACTTATAAACCGAATTCAGATGCATTTGCCTTTTTTATCCTGGGTCGAGCAAATTACCAAATAACATCTGATTATTAAAGTGCAAATATAGATATTAAGGACAGTACTAATGGTCGTTCCCTATAATGTATTTACAGATAGATCTGCTAACTATCTATAACTAGCTACTAATCATAATAGTGTTTTAATAAAAAATCCATACAAATGTGTCAAAAATTTATTGCCATCAGTAAAAAGAATATATGGGACGGCCATAGTGTTGACCAACGACCGATGATGTAATGTATATAGGTCATAAGTATTATGCCGGCCTGCCTATTAGTTGCTTTACATTCCGTTCAAAAGAACCATTATTGTAGGTAAACTGAGTGGTAGAGCCACGCTGTAGATAACTTTGTCTACAGCATGAATGGGCCGGCTAGACCGGGTCGTTACCACTGTCTCACAGAAAAACGACATAAAGTAGCGGCTTGCTGCTGCGTTTCGTACGGTAAGTGAGATATCCGGAGTCTAAAATCCCCCTACCCGTCACAATCCCTTAATTATGTTTTTCCTTTAAGCTCTGCAACACGCCTATGGTTTTTCTAGTATTGTAGGCATACATGGGCGGTGGAGATCAGGTGACCACTTGCTTGATTGTCAGCTTCTGCTTTAAAAAAAACTTCCACAGCAGTGGCAGATTAACCAGTGTACCGTTATGTAGTCCATAAAAAAACTTACCACATCCAATGTTGCAATTCTTCAAATTGTCCAAAGAGTTGCTATGCCCGTGAACTTTGCTGCAAAATGTTAAAACATTAGAATACAATAACACATAAACACCATCATAATTCAAACTTTATTACCATGTCACGGCCGGCTCTGTCCTGTTTTGGCCATTTTGACACACATTGGCCAAATCCGCCAAAGAGCATGCTTGTCGAACGCGGGCTACGAGTTTATGCTGTATCACTCTTTGGCAGTTCGTTTCATCGCTCAAATCATGTCCCGTTTGTACGTTTTTATCTTTTTTACACTGGCAAGAACTGTTTCCCGCCAAATTGTTTGAGGTTATGTTGGATAAATTATTTCTCTCTGTGTTTAATGACCTTGGTATATTTGAATCTGAGGAGTAAGTCTGTCCGTATGTCCCCGAAAAATGGACAGCTTTTTTTCTATTCATCATTGATAGTTGGTACTGCCCTTTCCGATTCGACGAGGGGGAGAGATTTGGGGATCTGTTGGGTGTGACGGACGCTGAGACAGTCTGAGCTGTTCTTTTGGGTGTTGATTTTATTTCGTATTCTGTTGCTATGGCTTCGAATACCTGGAATAAAAGATATTATGTTAAATAAAATATGTTAAGCAAGTGGGCTCCACGCCACATGAAATTCCAAAATATCAGAACATATACGCGTTGCAGCTGTAAAGGAAAAGAATGAATTTGAGCCTCCGGATATTAAACAAAGGATTATGTTTATTTATTTTTATATCATTGTGTTCAGGGCAGTCTTTACATAGGTATGTCGGAATCCAGAGGCACACGATAATTAGGGGGCTTATTGCAAAGTAAAAAGAATTGAATAACAAAAAAAACATTTGTCCTTTATCATTTTCGATATTTTTAATCATTCATCCTGTTATTAAGGAAATGTAACTTAGCTACATTATGAAATATTTTTTTACCGAAAATTTTATTCATTAATAAAAGGTAGTAAAACTTGTTTCTTAGTTTACAAAAATGAATATTTTTTTCGTATTAACGAATATAATTTCATCAGTCTTTCAGGGTCTCACTGAGGCCCGGAACACTGGGCACGGGCCCCATGTGGCAAAGACAGAACTGATTATGTTTTCATACCTGTTCAGCGACCAAATTCCTTGCATACGGAGAGTCTTTTGAAGGTAAAATTTCCCTGCATAGAGCACATTTTTCGAGCCTTGACCAGCAAGCTGCAAAATAAACACAATTCTACTATTTAAATTATACATTCATACAGTCATGTCTATACAGGGTTACTTTTAAAACACCAACAACCTCGCAGGACTAGATAGCTAACCCCATAAGGAACAACTTTTGTTCTACGACTTTTGGTTGTTTGTTAGATTTTATTTAAATATAAAAATTAGTAATAATTTAATTTCCGGCTTGAATGTTTATAACTCTACGCACCATCCCGCCCACACTAACCGCCATTAATTATTCCAATAAGTTAAGGGGTTCTCTGTTGCTTCTGTTTATGAAGACGATAGATCTATTCGTCGTCATACAGGTTAACAAAAGAACTACTTGATAACCTTTTCAACCAACATCGAAAGGAGGAGGTTCTGATTCGAACCCTTCCACATTTTAACACGATTTTTATAAGTTCATAACTTCTTCATAATGAAGATGTTAAAACAAATGTCGACAGAGACATTATGAGATAAGCAGATATAATTGTTGTTTCACGAAAAAACGAGTCGACAGAATTGACAACATTTCATTTTTTTAACATGCCTCTATTAGTAGATTGAATTAAATTAGATCCAAATTAAAGAGACCCATTACTTTTCTTTTTTCCGAAATCGACTGTTTTCATTCATGAATTCTCTTTTGAATTGTATGTCATTCGAAACAGATGTAAACGCCAAATGACGTCATATATGACGTCATGATGACGGTGTTTATACCTTTAATTTACCTTTAAACAAAACTGTTAGTTGACGCTATTGGATTTTTTGGTGTGTTTAAAAATGAAATTTGTGACATTATCAAGTAATATTAATGTAGTTTTATTTTTAACTTATGGATAAAGGACAAACGTCATTCAACCGTATATATGACGTCATCACACGTTTTTTGGTTTTTATTTTTTTACTC
Source organism: Amorpha juglandis (assembly GCA_949126905.1). Taxonomy (NCBI): domain Eukaryota; kingdom Metazoa; phylum Arthropoda; class Insecta; order Lepidoptera; family Sphingidae; genus Amorpha; species Amorpha juglandis. The sequence goes on from OX421392.1 coordinate 7,717,566, forward strand.
CTAAATTGACTAGTATAAAAAATATAGTCGAACTTAGGATAGCAAAATAAAGAAACGGTATTTTTGTTTTAGGCACGTTTGATTTTTGAAATGTTGTCAATTGCAGGTGAGTTGCAGCTGGACTAATAATGTCACCAAGGACACCCCGGGACCGCTCCACATGCGCCGAAGAAGGCCACCGCGGGGTTTTGGTTGGTAGTTACCGGCATAGGGTGTAAATAGTGTTAGGGACTCGGCCCAGCGGTCGCCCGGTTGTTTTCCATCTCTCCCGGGCGATTCGCTGGGTCGTAAGGCCGGTAGAACCCAACATAACCGTTCCACCTCCCCCCGGTGGGGCGGTAGCAATAATAATCGAGTGTTAGAGCCACGCTGTAGACAATTTTGTCTATAGCATGAATGGGCCGGCTCGACCGGGTCGTTACCACTGTCTCACAGAAAACCGACGTAAAGTAGCGGCTTGCTGCTGCGTTTCGTACGGTGAGTGAGATATCCGGAGGCCCAAACCCCCCTCCCCTTCCTAATCCCCAATTATCCCTTTCCTTTAAGGTCTGCAACGCGCCCATGATTCCTCTGGTATTGTGGGCGTACATGGGCAGTGGAGATCACTTACCATCAGGTGAACCACTTGCTCGTTTGCCGGCCTATGCTATAAAAAAAAATAAGCAAGCAAGCATCAAAAAGGACTGATAAGGGCATACCTTCGCAATAGAGATGCGATCTGGCACAAGTCAGCGCCCTGGTAGCTGTAGAGGCACACACGCAGCAAGACAAGGCCTTCACAACTCCAGCGAGGGCGCGCCGGGACTTCTCACCGCGAGAACCGCCCCCACAGCTCCATAGTAACTGGAGACAATAATTCGAATGATTGGTACAATCGATTGATGGTCACATCGATATGGCTGTATGTAACACAGCTGCATATTATTATCACGTACAGTACTCTTTATTTTCAAAGGATTTTTTTACATTCTTAAATATTATTTACAAACTAAAAATAAAAAACATTTAAAAATATAAAAACATTACCCTCCAATGGCGAGGCCGAGGACCCAAGCCACCGGCGGTTAGGACCCAAGAGAGAGAAACCTCCTCACAATGCGTGCCGTGTCCAATAACTATTATCACTATTACTATTATCTTACCATTATCGCAGTTACTAACCGGATAATAATAAAAATGATTGATACAATCGACTATTGGAAAAATCCATTTAAATAACCCCCACAGTTCCATAGCAAATGTTTTAAAGACCATCGGGGCTCTATAGTAATAGGACAATTATTCGAATATTTGATACTTAACAATGACAATTGATACTCAGTAAAATCGATAGTAATTAAATATAATTTATTTGGTTACGGAATTGACGTCTAATAAGAATAATTGGTACAATTAAGCAGAAATAAATAGCAGCGTGCTTCTCTAATCCTACTAATATTATTAATGAGAAAGTTTTTTTGTTTAGATGTTTGGATGTTTGTCCGTCAATCACGCTGAAAATACTGAACGGATTTTGATGAAATTTAGTATACAGACAGGGTATGAGCTGACTTGGGTGATAGGCTACTTTTTATCCCGGAAAAAGCAGATCACGCGTGCGGAGCCGCGAGCAAAAGCTAGTAAATACTATAACTCGAATTCTTACCTCTGGATCATCTTTAGGGTCGACTCCACAGTTCCATACGAGCAAGGACACTCCTCTCCCGGCACCATCGCCTCTGATCAGACCAGCTACTTGACCCACCTGGGAGAAATATTAAATAAATAAATAAATACACCCAACAGTCACACACAAAGTCCTAACCCCACAGTAAGATACGAGTCTTGTGTCGTGGGTATCAGGAACTACGAGAGACATTCGGTCTCACAACACCCAGACGCTGGAACAAATATTTGTGGATCACACAAACATTTGTCTCAGTGCGGGGATCGAACCCGCGGCCTCTCGCTTCACAGCCGGCTACTCGTCCTCTGCGCCACGGAGGCTGTCATAATTAAGAGATTCAACAGAGCTAATTGTTAGGAAATTTTATAGACAGGAATAAGGGCGTAACCACGGTTTGCTTGAGGGGTGAAAGGGACAAAAGAAAGAGATTTATAAGTGATAGAACCACGCTGTTTTCAGCATGAATGGGCCGAGTCTACAGAATTGTGATTGACATGAAGTAGTAGCTGTTGCGTTTCGTACGGTGAGTGAAATATCCGGAGGCCCATGTCCTCCCAATAGCATAAACAAAAAGGTTTTACAATATAAAATTAAAATCTAGAAGGCCAGTCAATGCTTTCCACATGCAAAATATGTAACACATAAATATTTTGAACCCATTAATACAATGCGTATATTAGATAGATCTAATTAGAAGGAATATTGAGGAAGAACTTGTCAAATAACATGCACAAAATTTGACGTCACTGTATGGAATGTATTCTGGAATGGAGGCCACGTACTGGCAAGCGCAGCGTTGGACGTCCGCCTACAAGGTGGACAGACGACCTGATAAAGGTCGCAGGAAGTCGCTGGATGCAGGCCGCTTCCAACAGGGCGGTCTGGAAATCTTTGGGGGAGGCCTATGTTCAGTGGACGTCCTGTGGCTGATGATGATGATGACAGGCTGTATTCCATACTCTTCGAAGGTTCCTACATACCGGTAAACCTAACAGGTCCCTTCCATCTGCTTGCAGAAGGCAGTCTCCAGTTTTCAAGCCTGCTACATCAGCTCTGGAGCTTGGAGTCACCTCTTGCACCTAGGATAACGAATTATTTTTTATTTACAACTTTTTTTGATCCCTATGTAACAATTGGATCTTACATCCAAGGTGGTAGGCGTATGCGAGAGGCCGTCTGTGTTGGTACCACCGCGCCGTCTATTGACGTCGCCAAGCAACAGTGTGTAAGCACTGTTGTGTTTTGAAGGACAATGAAATTATTGGGCAATATTAGACTTAACATGTCTCGGGGTGACTAGCGCAATTCAGTGCCATGCAGCGCTTTGTAATTCAAAGTTCTGTGTGGTGTTGCTTCTGTTTATGGGCAGGCGTGGCACTTACCATCAGGAGAGCGCCTTGCTCGTCTCGTCATTCAATGAAATGAACCCGAATGTCTTCAAGACTAGTGTGAATCGGCACCTTCTGGGTAAGCTCGCTCCATCGTCGACCTCATCTTTGTCCATGCGGCTAGATTGAGGTCAAGAGCAAACCCATCTTCAATAAAAAAAATAAAAAAACAAATAAAAAATTTCATCTCGCCAGTCCGTACCACTCGCACTAAATTATCGTTGCCACCACATTTAAAGTATTGCAAAATACCTTACCCAAGGATATGGATCCCATAATGTTCTGGTGAGCCTGAAGCCAAGACCCTCACCTTCGTCTTCTGGTAGGTTTAACTGGAATAAAATAAACAGAATTTTAATTGCGTTTTGTCTGCCTCGGTGGCACAATTATATTGGGTACGCGGAACGAAGTAATAGTTAATGATTTCTTACTACCTTTTTCTCGCGGCTCCGCCCGCGTGATTTGCTTTTCCCGGGATAAAAAGTAGCCTATGTGTTATTCTGATGTATAAGCTATAGTATTGTAAAGTTTCATTAAAATCCATTCAGTAGTTTTTACGTGAAAGAGTAATAAACATACATCCATCCATCCATACTTACAAACTTTCGCATTTATAATATTAGTAGGATAGTAGGATATTTACGCGAATATTACGCATTGAAATAAAACTAATTTAAACGGATTATATCGCGGTTTGATGTAATGCCGGTCGGATCTTATTTCGCGAATGGTAGTAACAGTTTTTTACTCGACTGATTGAGAATTTTAGTGCTCCCTCGTATGTTATTCTTAGGTGAAATCTTGACACACGAAGGAATGAGATTATGATCACGGCATCTCTTCAAGAAATTTAACGATGTCACATATCTTGCGCGCTTGGTTTTCAAATCCTCCAACCGGCGCATTTTGTTTGCAGTTTCCAGTCCGTACTGGTTTACATAATGATTTCTTATTTTTATGCGAATATTACTCATTGAAATAAAACTAATTTAAACAGATTATATCGAGGTTTTACCGGATTAAACCGCGATATAATCCGTTTAAATTAGTTTTATTTCAAGAAGTAATAGGTAGGCAGTGGCTTGGCCGTGCCCTGGCATTGCCGATGTCCATGAGCGGCGGTAACCACTTACCATCATGCGGGCCGCTTGCTCGCCTGCCTATCAAGGCAACAAAAAAAATACAAGGACGTACCCCGCCCCGACCAACCATCAAATTATGTCGCAAGCCCCTCGGGAGAACCGGATACACACTGGCTGACCCTGGAACACGATCCACACAAGGTGGGTCACTATGGCAGGTTTTAACACCATGTGTACGGTGGTCGCTATCCGGCCGGATATTAATATCCTACCACCAGCAAATGTATAGTTTTCTATCCCGGTTTAAAAGTACATAATTCAATTTAACAATAAGTGACACGCTTGGTCCTTTTCCCACTTTTTTTTACTAGCCCGTGCCCAACAGTGGGACGTATATGAATACGTCCCATTGTTGGGCACGGGCCTCCTCTACTGAATGAGAGGGATTAGACTTTAGTCCACCATGCTAGTCTAATGCGGGTTGGCAGACTTCCCATACCTTCGAAAAATCTTATCGAGTTCTCAGGTATGCAGGTTTCCTCACGATGTTTCCTTCACCGTTAAAGCAAGCGATAATTAACAGTGAATATACACGTAATTTAGAAAAGTCAGAGGTGTATGCTCTTGGGGTTGGTTTCGAACCTGCGACTGTTTGAACTGCGACTACGACTGGTTTGCCCACTTCTGCTATAAAAAATACTAGACCTTCGGGTAAAATAAAGCAATTATAAATTACATATATTGCGTCCAAAATACCTTATATACAATATCAAGGTTTGTTATCGACCATTTAGGCTTTATAACTTTAATGTGATCACTATTAACCCACTTTATATTAAAACTAGCGACCCGCGCCGGCTTCGCACGGGTAAAAATATGTTTGTTACGACATCACATTACAAATATTTGAATTTTTCGCCTTTTCTGTACTATAATATGTATGTCTTTATATATATAATTCTTCTGTGAGTGTGTATGTTCCTGAACTTCTCTTAAACGACTGGACCGATTTTGATGAAATTTTTTGTGTGTGTTCAAGGGGATCTGAGAATGGTTTAGATTCACAATTTTGTCCGCTGGACAATGTTTTTTTAATTAATTTTTAATTTATTAGTAGTTGTTGATTTTTATTCAGTACAAACTGTTCCTGGGTACTATAAGCGCAGGTATAAACCGGATGGTTGTCGTTGCGAAGCTTGCCGTGATGACGGGTCGTATAGCGTCTAGACTGGACAGGGACAGGACAGGGACGGGACAGTGAGACAGGACAGTGAGACAGGAAAGTGAGACAGGACAGTGAGACAGGACAGTGAGACAGGACAGTGAGACAGGACAGTGAGACAGGACAGTGAGACAGGACAGTGAGAGGACAGTGAGACAGGACAGTGAGACCGGACAGTGAGACCGGACAGTGAGACAGAACAGTGAGACAGGACAGTGAGACAGGACAGTGAGTGACAGGACAGTGAGACAGGACAGTGAGACGGGACAGTGAGACGGGACAGTGAGACAGGACAGTGAGACAGGACAGTGAGACAGGACAGTGAGACAGGCCAGTGAGACAGGATAGTGAGACAGGACAGTGAGACAGGACAGTGAGACAGGACAGTGAGACAGGACAGTGAAACAGGACAGAGAGACATGACAGAGAGACAGGACAGTGAGACAGGACAGTGAGACAGGACAGTGAGACAGGACAGTGAGACAGGACAGTGAGACAGGACAGTGAGACAGGACAGTGAGACAGGACAGTGAGACAGGACAGTGAGACAGGATAGTGAGACAGGACAGTGAGACAGGACAGTGAGACAGGACAGAGAGACAGGACAGTGAGACAGGACAGTGAGACAGGACAGTGAGACAGGACAGTGAGACAGGCCAGTGAGACAGGACAGAGAGACATGACAGAGAGACATGACAGAGAGACAGGACAGTGAGACAGGACAGTGAGACAGGACAGTGAGACAGGACAGGACAGTGAGACAGGACAGGACAGGGACAGGACAAGACGGGGACAGGACGGGGACGGGACGGGGACGGGACGGGACGGGGACAGGACGGGGACAGGACGGGGACGGGACGAGGACAGGACGGGGACAGGACGGGGACGGGACGGGGACAGGACTTTCCAACCGGAGGGAGGTGGGAGACGCCCTGACTTAGGTCGTCGAAGTCAATTAAATGTGCGACGGGCTACCTCACGTGCAATGGCGCAGTACCTCACTTAATTGCATTTAATGTAAATAAAACATTTGTATTAAGTTTTGACCACATTTTACACAAATATATTACGTAGGTGATACGAAGTTCACCGGGTCATCTAGTATTATATATATAAACCTTCCTCATGAATCACTCTATCTATTGCTGAATACTGCATGAAATTCGGTGAATAATTTAAAAGATCTAAGCGAACAGACAGCGGAAGCGACTTCATTTTATACTATGTAAAGATATAATTGGATTGCAAAAGTTTTTTTTATTGCATAGGCCGGCAAATGAGCATTTTTCTTATGGTCAATGATCCCCACCATGTACGCCTACAATACCAGACGAATCAAGGGCACGTTGTCGACCTTAAAGGGATAATTAGGGATTAGAAAGGAGAGGGAGATTTGGGCGTCCGGATATCTCACTCACCGTACGAAACGCAACAGCAAGCCGCTACTTTACGTAGGTTTTCGGTTTAATCTATACTTGGTTATTGAGGTGAGGTGTTGGTGGATTGACTATGGCACCTGCCTGACCTATGTAACATGGATAAAATAGGCAGGTGGTGAATCGCCAACTCAGGTAGATGGGCTCCCCAAAATAGTCGCTACAAAAGAGCTATAGTGATTGCTATAAGAGTGAGTGGCTAAAGGGTAGAAAGGTATCACTGGGCTTTAAACAACGATCATTTGCTCCCTTAGGGTCTCATCACATGGCCCACTAACCACTTACGTTACACATCATTTTCACATGGATTTTTTTTTTTGTATTTTTTTTAATATTTTGTTTTGTTTTTTTTTCAAATTCAAATTCTGTAAATTAGATCATACATGTCACTATTACATGCCAATATTTTTTTATACTAGATTATATTTACATCGGCATTTCGTGGCCATGAGAAGAATCGCCGAAACAAACTCATGGATTATTTTATTGCCTCTTAATGTCCAGACATTGATTTTACAGATTTTTTTTACATGCAACCCTTGATTATTTTTTTTTTTTATTAGCCCTATATATTATATTCGTCCCACTGCTGGGCACGGGCCTCCTCTACTGAATGAGAGGGATCAGGCCTTCGATAAGATTTCTCGAAAGTATGTGAAGTCTGCCAACCCGCATTAGGCCAGCGTGGTGGACTAAGGCCTTGATTATTATTATTAAGTAAATTTAATACTTATTTTTCTAAGTTAAAATACACATTAGAGGCGTTTATTCTCGGGTTGACATATAAACGTTTCATAACCCGCTAGATTAAAACAAGTAATGTAACAATTAGAAAGGCGGCCTTGAATAGTGATGAAAGCTTGCATCTCGTCCAAATATCTAATGCCAATACATTAGAATACGTTACGACGATTTATATACTGCGCTTCATTAAACGTGATATTTTTTATCCCAGCAGGGAGAAGAGACTTCTTTTTAACTCGCTCTTCTTTTTGCTGGTGGGAGGATACTTGTATCCGACCGGATAGCGATCACCGTACACTGGTGCTAAAACCTGCCATAGTGGCCCACCTTGTGTGGGTCGCGTTCCAGGGTCAGCCAGTGTATATCCGGTTCTCCCCAGGGGGTTTCCCCCCTGATCCTAACCCTTTTCCCATCCCTTTTCCTTCCCCTCCCCCTTGGCCCTTTGGCAGGCCGGCATGATCTTGCCGACCTACGATGGACACATTGTTTATCGTTGGTCGATACTATACTTGGATTGCGCTACACTTACCATCAGGTGTAGCGTAGTCACTTTGCTGAGCCAGGATAAAAAGAAAAAAAACGCTTTTATTAGCTTCATACGTATGTTTGTATGTAACGGAAACTTTGAACATGATTTTGACCTCCTTCAAAACGTCGGATTAAATCGAAATTTGGCATACATATCAAGAACCGTTGACAATTCGATATTCAAAAAAAAATGTATATTTATATTTTTTCTAAAAAATTAAAAAGGAATAATAGTTTAGAAAAACACGCTTATATAGAAAATGTAACTAAAAAATAGAAAATAAATATTAAAAAATCTTATGAAAAACATGTGTTTTATTGTAAAAAAAGCGTGGGGTGCTTTTTAAGATATTATCAAAATGATAATCCTTGTACTCATATCTGTCAATAAAATATTTATAACTATTGACACCATGCACCCCACGCTTTTTTAATCTATTATTAAATGAACAGGCCAGCCTGATGGTAAGCGTCTGCTTATAAACAGAAACAACACCACACAGAACTTTGAATTACAAAGTACTGCATGGCACTGAACTGCGCTCATCACGCTCAGACATAAGATGTTAAGTCTCATAATGTCCAGTAATGTCACTGGCTTCAATGTTCTTCAAACGGAAACACAACAGTGCTTACACACTGCTGCTTGGCGGCAGAAATAGACAAGGCGGCGGGGCCGGTTTTAACACCATGTGTACGGTGTATATCCGGGCGGATATGAATATCTTACCAGCCTTGTCACTAAATGTTATAAAACCTTATAATATGTACATAAACCTTATGATCACGATAATAATTATTGTAAACTAGTTTTGATAAGAGCAACTTGTAGAGTTTCTTGCCCGTTCTTCTCTAGCGAAACAGCCTTCCGAACTGGCGGTACAGTTTTGACGGAATCTAAATAATGTATTGTAACATTTTATAATAAACTAGATTTTCCTCGCGGCTCCGCCCGCGTGATCTACCCTGTCTCTATACCAATTTTCAACAAAATCCGTTCAGTATTTTCGGTGTGATGGATGAATATCAAGATTCCTGTTTTATCCCAAGGGAGCATTTAATCGGGATAAAAAGTATCCTATCACCCAAGTCAGCTCATACCCTGTCTGTATACCAAATTTCATCCAAATTCGATCAGTAGTTTCAGCGTGATTGACGGACAAACATCCAAACAAACAAACTTTCACATTTATAATATTAGTATGATAATTTGAATTTCAATTTGTCATTGAATTAAAGCGAATGTCTGATTAGTTTTACAAAATATACAACCACATTATCAGGTGACCTACTTGCTCATTTACCGCTCTATGCTATAAAAAAACATTATTAATATTTAAATATTATAATTTATTGTTTTTGATCGTCTTCCTAAACATATGCCATAATAGAAGCACAGTGCGGAGTTTACGACTAAGAGAGAGAAAAATAAAAAAATTACAGACTATTTGAATGTTTTAACACTACCTAAAATTGGTCCCGTCTTGCTGTTCATAATATAAATTGTTAGACAAGCGCAAAACAGTACTCTATGAAGTAATTCCATATGGCATGACATTTCGTACCGCGTAATATGTCATTACGTATAGCATTACTCTAGGCATGACCTGAGATGACACGCTATGTGAATGGCCCACTATCACTTGTACTGAATGTTCAGTCGGGACTCAGGTGTAATGTAATAGCAATAGATACCTTTTAGACCTCGATCGCACAATTTCTCGAACTTTTACGATTGCGCGCCCCGCTTCACCGAGCCGCCCGTGTGTATACAATGGACGGGTGCACGTCATGTGTCATGCAACATTTTGCCAGGTAACAGGTACTGTTACAGTACGCGGTCGTGTTATATTACGCGTCATGCATTACTCAGTACTTACACATCTCTATCTATTGTATTATCGTTTACATAAAGTCTTTTGTATAACCAACACATCCGTATGATTGGGTTGTAATATGATGTGTTATTTGTTTGTTGACGTACCTAAGGTATGTTTTTTGGTCGAATTACTTACACAAACGTGCTTAAATTATGATAATGTGTCCAATGAAAAGGTCAAACATTTTCAATTTCATTAGGGTATATTTTTCCAGTCAAAGTATTTCACGCGTCTTTAAATATACTTTTTATAATAAGCGGTAATGAATGGATTGTAAAATGTAATGAAATAAAACTCAAAAACCGGCTTCAAAAAATAACACTGAAAAGACAAAAAAGAATCAACACGTCTCTTTGGAGTCAGTGCCTATGTCTTTGCCGGTCAATGGAAATTGCATATTTTATTTTTCAATTTTCAGTGTTAATAGCTCTATGGTATGTAAAATCCAACTCAATATCACAACCGCGACCACTGAATTCTTATTATTTTGTAATTGCCGAGTGTATTTTGATCATGATGTACGCTATGTACCTATACATTAGTTGATACTAATTTATTTTTGTACTGACTTGTCATAAGCGCTATTTCAATTGCCTACATGATTAATAAACTATTTCATTGTGCAAGTCGCCTTTGCATTTTATACTTACCACAATAAGCCTGACCCCAACGGTGTACTGTGAATGTTCATTCTCATCGCAAGTAGACACAGCTGTAGACGTCTCCATTTATCTACCAACAAAAATACAAACTTTTTTTTATCTGAGCATGGCAGAGTGACTGCACTACACCTGATGGTAAGCGCAGTGCAGTCCAAAAAACCATCGACCACCGACAAACAATGAGTTTATCGGTGGTGAGTAGAATCATGCCGGCCTGTATTAATGCTTCTTCACACTGCAGAAAGGGAAGAAGCAAATCGAGTGGCCTGCGACAGGACAGGCGGATTACCGATGCAGGCACAGGGATACAAGGATGTACGTCTATACCCGCCCCAACCAACCATCAATAAAGCAATCCAACCAAGTACGCAATAAAATTTCAACCCGCATCAAGTAAAAATTGAGATGTTGATTTTATTTTGCTAAATTAATTAGATTTATATAGGTTAAACTTTATACTTCATAAAAACATCTACTTATACTTATAAAATAACATGTCCTGACTGACTGACTGATTCATCATCGCCGAGCGCAAACTATCAAAGCTACAAGCATGAAATTCAGACTGTATATTCATTTTGTTATGTAGGCACCCACTAAGAAAGGATTTTAGAAAATTCCACCCCAAAGGGGTCAAAATAGGGGATGATAATATGTATGAAAGTCCGTCATTTTGAAAGTTACATAAACAAAATTTTGCATTTCGTTTATTGACGTAAAATAAATAAATACGTGTTTCAGGAATTTTGGAAATTTTATTTAATGAGGGATGAAAAAGCGGGTGAAAGTAAATGCGAAAGTAAGTTTGTTTGTTACGCTTTCACGCCTAAATCCCTGGACCGATTTCGATGAATTTATCTACAGAGACAGATGGGACCCTGGAGACGGTTAGAGACTACTTTTATCCCGGAAAATGCTGTTCACGCGGGCGGAGCCGCGAGCAAAAGCTAGTCATAGATAAAACATTTCCTATGGCAGCTTGGTGATTTGTTTTAAACAGTGAGTGCGATATCCGGAGGTCCAAATCCCTTTCCACTTCCGAATCCCTTAATCCCTTTCTTTCAAGGTCGACCCCGAGTCCATGAATCTTCAGACATGGACGGAGATCACTTACAAGGTGATCCACTTGCTCGTCTGCCGGTATATGTTGTAAAAAATGATATAGCTTTGACAGCCTCCGTGGCTTGTCGGGCGAGTAGCCGGCTGTGAAGCGAGAGGCCGCGGGTTCGATCCCCGCACCGAAACAAATGTTTGTGTGATCCACAAATATTTGTTTCGGGGTCTGGTTGTTGTGTGAAAGTCTCTCGTAGTTCCTGATACCCACGACACAACACTCGTATCTTACTGTGGGGTCAGCGTGACTGTTGGGTGTATTTTTTTTGTTTACTTCGATTGTCCTATATTTTGGTTATCATGAAGTATGGGAGAATATGAAACACTCTTTAACGGATGCAAATACATCAGGATTGCGATTTTAAAGTAGATTTTTGTATACCAGAATCCGATAAACGCGCAAGTGGGTCACCTGATAGTAAGTCATGTCCACGACATGCACGTCCACAATACTTGAGGAATCATGGGCACGTTACCGACCTAAAAAAAAAGGATAAGTAATCAGGAAGGGGAGAGTGATTTGGGGCCTCCGGGTAACTCACTAACTGTCGCTTTTCTGGTAACAGCTGGATTTTTTAAAGTTTTAAACATTATCTTTCACTCACCTTAAACTTTAAAGGTAATTAATTCGTGAACGAGATAAAAGTTACGCGCACAACACACGACTGACGATATCGCAGTGTGTGGCTAGTGATGTGCCAGCATCGATGTCGATGATATGGATGCGATGGAATGGATGAATTTAGCAAAATAAAATAAATATCCCAATTTTTACTGATTGAATGAATGACGAGATGAGCAAGTCGCTCGCCTGATGGTAAGCCACGCCTGTCCATAAACAGAAGCAACACCGCACATAACTTTGAATTGAAAGCACTGCATGGCACTGAACTACGCTCGTCACCCCGAGACATAAGATGTTAAGTCTCATTATGCCCATTAATTTCACTGGCTTCAATGTCCTTCAAACCGAAATACAACAGTGATTACACACTGTTGTATGGCGTCGTCAATAGACGGCGCGGTGGTACCAACCCAGACGGCCTCTCGTATACGAGGGACATACCACCTTGTGTGTGCGTGTGAGGGAGATAGTATTTAATCGATATTTCCACTATATTTGGCGCTAAATATAACCTTAACATAAATATTTATGCGGCCTCATTTTCAAACCAATTTACACTACAATGTAGAGTTTAATGATTTCTTATGTTTACATGAATATTACTCATTGAAATAAAACTAATTTAAACGGATTATAACTTACTGAAAAGCTTTCGAATAATCGGGATCAAAAATAATAAAAAAACCGCGATATAATCCGTTTCAATTAGTTTTATTTCAATGTAGGGTTTGTTTTTCTTATTTCTACTGCGTATAGTATAGTTTAATTCAATCGCATTATCGCTCATCGACATCGATACTATCGGTTCAGCCCATCACTACTGGAAACCAGTTAACCTCACTACTTCACGGCCGTCAAAGCTCGGCCTACAATGCATTTGGGTTAGTGTAAGTTACTCAATACTTTGATTTATCCTTAATTCAATGATTTAGATGGTCTAGGAAGTTCCTTAACGCCCGACGCAAAAAGGGGGATGTTTTAAATTACAAAGTGTGTGATATCGTAGCTCATAAACGGATGGATCGATTTCGATGCGGTTTTTTGTTCTAAGGCTGATTAAATCGAGAGTTCTCATATTCAAATTCAAATTCAAATCATTTATTCTGTAAATTGGATCATAAATATCACTTTTACATGTCAATAATTTTATACTAAAATTAGATTACATTTATTTCTTTTTTCGGCATTTCGTGGCTAGCCATGAGAAGAAATGCCGAAACAAACTCATGGGTTATGGCCTCTTTTAATGTCCAGACATTGATTTTCCAGAACTGTGCGAGTACAATGTACAGGAATTCCTGGATTGACTATTAGAAATAGTCCTGAGTATAACCAACATACATGGCACTCGCACTCACAAATTAAAAAATGAAAATTAACAAATATAAATTTAATATTTTTCTTAAAAAATATTAAAAATGTCAACTTTACATATTATGTATCTTAAATACTAAAAATGCGCCAATAGAGCAGTCAAGTATAATAATAATTTACCAGAGGACCATGGACAGCCATATTTTGTATGGAGTGAGCGGCTCAATTCCAAGCCGTTTTGTCTTCCAAATAGAGATTAATAGATTCCAAATAGAGATAGATTCATAGGTAGGGAGACCCTGAGGAACCGTCAGGTCCTATTCAGTTCGGGCCATCATTTTTTTTATAGCATAGGCCGGCAAAGGAGCAAGTGGGTCACCTGATGATAAGTGATCTCCACTGCCCATGTACGCCCACTACTAGAAGAATCATGGGCGCGTTGCCGACCTTAAAGGAAAGGGATAATTAGGGATTGGAAGGGGGATTTGGGCCTCTGAATATCTCACTCACCGTACAAAACGCAGCAGCATGCCGCTACTTTACGTCGGTTTTCTGTGAGACAGTGGGAACGACCCGGTCGAGCCAGCCCATTCATACTATAGACAAAATTGTCTACAGCGTGGCTCTACCACTCATATGGTGTTCAAAAATCCCATAGTGACCCACACACGTTATGTGGATCGCGTTCCAGGATCTTGGAACTGAAAGGACTTGATGGTTGGTTGGTATAGTGGTACATGCTTGTATCCCTGTGCCTGCAACGGTCATCCACCTGTTCTGTCGTAGACCTCTTTTCGGAGTTTGAAGAAGTACTTATACAGGCCGGCATGATTCTGGTGACCACCGATAAACTCATTGTTTGTCGGTGATCACTGATTTGTTCCGACTGCACTGCGCTTTCCAACAGGAAGTTTTCCACTTTTATGAGTGGTAGAGCCACGCTGTAGACAGTTTTGTCTACATCATGAATGGGCTGACTCGACCGGGTCGTTACCACCGTCTCGCAGAAAACCGACGTAAAGTAGCGGCTTGCTGTTGCGTTTCGTATGGTGAGTGAGATATCCAGAAGCCCAAATCCCCTCCCCTTCCCAATCCCTAATTATCCCTTTCCCTTAAGGTCGGCAGCGCGCCCATGATTCTTCTGGTGGTGAGCGTACATGGGCGGTGGAGATCACTTACCATCAGGTGTCCCACTTGCTCGATTGCCGGCCTATGCCATTGCCGTGCTTGGATAAAAAAAAAACGTTAGTCTATGCATGTATGTAAATAAAACACGTGTTTTAATAACCATTTATTACCACGCATCAAGATTTATTTACAATAGATACGCAATATATTAAAAATTTCCTTAAATTATTACCACAGGAATTAAAAGTTAAAATTGCTTATTAAATTTAAAAATTTACACACTATTTCCAATGCAAGATTGCCGCATATATACAGAGTTACTTTTAAAACACCAGCAACCTCGCAGGACTAGATAGCTGACCCCATAAGGAACAACTTTTGTTCTACGAGTTCGGACATAACTCAATACAGTAATACCCCGACTTACGCTACCCCGACTTACGCGAATTCGGAGATACGCGGTTTTTATTTTGATGGCCGCGCGCATCAACTCGCCTATTCCGCCATGTTAGTGGTCCGTTTACGACAGGTTCGAACGTGTTCCGCGTTGAATTGTTTTACGTACGTTGTGTTTTATTGATAACCTCAAATTATGTCACTCAAAAGTGCATGCAAACTTGCACCCCGACTTACGCGTATTCGACTTACACGGTTATAGCTCGGTCCCACCTATCGCGTAAGTCCGGGGTATTACTGTACATTAAAAAAAAATGACAGGCGACTGGAGGATAGATATATGGGTCAAATTCAAAGGCGCTAGCGCTGCACCCCCTTCCTCACGCTTCGCAGGGGTTTGTTTACGTAATCTTTGCGATGCGCGTAGAGATATAAATATTCAAGCAGGAAATTCAATTAATACTTATTTTATATGAAAATATAATCTAACAAATTATCAAAAGTCGTAGAACAAAAGTTGTTCCTTATGGGGTTAGCTATCTAGTCCTGCGAGGTTGTTGGTGTTTTACAAGTAACCCTGTATAAATAAATTATACAACTCAATCCCATTATGAATGAGAGTTTCTTGTAGAACATAGGCGAGAATTTATCAGAAAAATAAAGACGGGCAAGAAGCTAAAAAGCTTTGCTCTTGGATTAATATCCAGCCGGATAGCGACCACCGTACACATGGTGTTAAAACCTGCCATAGTGATCCACACGCCTTGTGTGGATCGCGTTCCAGTATCAGCCAGTGTATATCCGGTTCTCCCGAAGGGCTTGCGACATGACTTGATGGTTGGTTGGGGCAGATTTTTTGTATTCTGGCATTGTAGGAATGTCGAAAGTGAAAATAATATACATATATATCGATTCCTTTGCCACTTTCGACATGCCTACAATGCCAGAATAAAAAAATAAAAAAAACTTTTTTTTTTTTTATTCTGGCTCGGCAAAGTGACTACGATACACCTGATGGTAAGTGTAGCGTAATCCAAGAATATTGTCGACCAACGATAAACAATGTGTCCATCGTTGGTCGGCAAGATCATGCCGGCCTGCCAAAGGGCCAAGGGGGAGGGAAAGGAAAAAGGAATGGGAAAAGGGTGAGGATCAGGGGGCAAGCCCCCTGGGGAGAACCGGATATACACTGGCTGACCCTGGAACGCGACCCACGCAAGATGGGCCACTATGGCAGGTTTTAGCACCAGTGTACGGTGGTCGCTATCCGGTCGGATACAAGTATCCTCCCACCAGCAAAATATATCACGAGAAATTGTAAAAAGACAATCATAATATATGCAATAAATACATCTGTATAATTAAAATGTACAACCATCAGACGCCATTACATTTCAACATTAAATTCAACTATATTTTATACAATACAAAACCATCTCCTATATTTATTTATTGCTGGCAATATTTATATAAAATTAATTCGCGCCAAAACATTTAAAATGGCTGTTTCAACATGGCGACAACCACAACATTATTTTGTACATTTTCATTTATCGGATAAAACATTTCGGTGTTATACCATAGGTCAATTATTTTCACATCATGGCCATGTAGCATGCTAGAGGCCAATTTAGACCAATATTACGATACTAATCCTCATATTCATGAAAGTTACAATGTGATGTCATAGTGTGTGTGAAAGAATAGTGACAATTCCTGTATGATGATTATTCAATTTTTGAAGTCAAATAAACGGTCGAATCATGCATACGAAAATCTAGACTTACCAAAGGTCTTACTTAAGGTAGAACAACAGCACTAACCCGCGAAATGTAACTGTTATCGGGTTTTTGAAAATTGCAGCTCGATCCATCGACATAATATCGATTAAAGTAGTTTTGCGGCAATAAGCACAATGGATACATAAAATAAACTTTTTTTTTTCTCAAACTGGTCATTTAGGTGGGTACATTCAATAACTCTAGAACAGGGATTCCCAAAGGGCCGATATATAACAAAAATCGCAGTTTTTAATTTGGTAAGTATATTGTATCAATAGGAAAAAACTAGAGATAGGATTTTTAAAGTAATTTGGATATGGGGGTCTGAGGTATTAGTTCATTTGGGAAAACAGTATGGGAGTCCTTGCTCTAGAAGATATATTTATAGTTATTATTTTATGAATCATTTATCGCAAAACAATTATTTATATATGTAAGACGATGTTACGAGCTTCCCAAAAAAAGAAAATTCGCGAGCTAATTCTAATGTTCCACCCTAAGACTTGTTCTTTGATACGGGTATAAATCAATTGCTAATTAAAAGTTTAACAAATTTTATATTAACAGCTTGTTTCACATTATCCCAATAAACGTTGCTTAATACATTAAATACAAAATTATCACTCTGAAACATGCGAAGGAGCGTATTTTGATATTCTCAATAGCTGTGGCGATACCATTTAAACGTATCATGGGAATCAGGCCCTTAACGTATTACAATTTTTCTAATATATCACCCTGATTTAAAAGTGTAAAATTAATAAAACATTGTTGCTATGGTCACGCTGGACCAGTATTTCCTGACATGGCGCCCACGCCCCTCAGGGGGGCAATTTGATAGTTAAGGGGAGCAATTTAAAAATGGACTCGACACGACCTTAACCCTTTCGTTTTGGGTTATTTAAATGTAATGCTACACATCTGTGACAAAAAAACATTAAAGTGGGCCTAAAAAAGGTTGGGAAACACTGCGCTAGACGATATTTACAAGTACATAAGTCAGGCGTTTCTAGATTAATTCAATTTCGTTTTAAAATTTTATACTCTTGCGCCCTTCCCCTGCACTTAAGCCGTGTTCGACGACTCGCGTACGATCAGGTATATTCTGTGATAAGGTCGAATACTTTATGCCGCAATCTTCTTGCGTCCCGCGCTTCGGCAGTGTGACCAGGTGTAAAATATTAATACTTTTTCAGTATATTTTAACCAGGTTTTTAAACATAAATATTTTTGTAGATTTTTGACGTCGGAACACGTCCTTTTATATGTTACTACTGTATTGCACTAAATAGCAATAGTATCGACACGAGAGATTGAAGACGGGAATTAGTGAGCGCGTATTCGTAAAATGCATTATATTACAATTTATAACAATAAATATGTATTATATATACATACATTATAAATATTAAGATTTTTTTTAGTAATATTTGCCTAATTTAGATATCCCAAAAGCAATGGGCAAAGGAACTCCAGTTAATACAGCCATGTTCGCCGTATTTTTTATTCCTTAAATAAGCAAAGGAAACATAACCCATTCAGCATAGTTTGACCTATTCTATCCTTACTCCCTATGGAATTAGAATCCATACAGCTTATTTTATGACAATAATTATAAAGCGGAATTTAGTGATGTTTGAAAACTTATTTTCATATTTCAGAAAGCTACGACCACATCCCCTAAATGGTATACTTACTACCATTTTTTTAAAATCTACCATTTGTAACAAATTCTACCGTTTCGAATGTGCAAAGCGTGAAACTAGTTTAAGTGTATTAAAAACTTAGCATTATATTACAGCATTTTATTTACATTATGTAGATATATTAAACATTTATTACAGTAGTGGCATGGTGCGATGACACTTGGGATATCTTATGAAAAAAATATACACCTAAAAGTCACACACATAGTCCTGACACCAACTAAGTAAACCCGCATCAGAAACTATGAAAGACTTACGGTCCCAAAACACACAGTCCCGAACGCTCACCCGAAAGTCCGGTGAAGCTGTATACAGCCGACTAGCGTCGGGCTTACAGCATGTGTCCAACAAAAAAAAAACAGCCCCGTACAAATATATGCGGATGACACAAACATTTCTCTCGGTGTGAGGATTGAACCTGCGTCCTCACATTGGACCGCGGAGGTTGTCATAGTACTGTAACACTGTGATGTGTAAATCCTTTTTGAAAATAATACAATATGACTTGTAAAAATAATTTGAGGACAAAAAATACGGTTGAGTTTCTTGGTGCTTCTTCTCAGACCATTTCCGAAGCGCCGCTACAGATATTTCAATGAAATTTATCTATTTTTGACATGTGAAAGAGCCCTTTGTGACCTACTTGCATAATAAGCGTTTTCATTTTGATTTTGATTAATACAGTACAGTCTCTATTGCGATTCCTACAACAATGAATTACAGCTTTTGTTCTGTGACGCATAGTTGTTAACATTTAGGCTGAACACTCAAAGCCAGCGGGCGCGGGGCGGCGGCGGCGGCGCGGGAGCGGCGCGTTTTAATGCATAGATTTAAATGGACCTGGCCTCGAAGACAGCGGCGCGGCGCGGGCGCGAGGAGCGGCGTACGAGCGGCGCGCGTCAGTCGAGCGGTGTCCGCGCGTCTGCATTGACGTAGTTTTATGCATTAAAATGCCCGCCGACGTGTTGGAACAAATTATTTCAATGACTTTTTATATGGAACATCATATTCACATCAATTTCGTTCGCGAACAGACACTAATTTCTCATAGTACAACACTACGCCGCTCTAGCGCCGCGCGATCTGCCCGCTGGCTTCGAGACCGGGTCTCCGCCGCACCCGCGCCGCCGCCGCCCAAGCCCGCTGACTTTGAGTCCGCAGCCTTACGGTAGTGTTGCCTTACTATCGATTGCCTATCGATAGGTTGGCAATACTATCGTGACCTCGAAAAATAGTAGAATATCGATAGCCCTATCGATACTATAGAAATTTTACAATACTATCGATACTATCGATAGTATCTATCCAAGAAATTGAGCAATACTATTGATAAGGTGCAATACCATAGATAGTATCGATACTAATGGGTATTTGGGTAATGGGTATTTTACTGTAATCACTGTCGATACCACCTATCAATATTGCATTGTATTGCACCTTATCAATAGTATTGCTCAATTTCTTGGAAAGATACTATCGATAGTTAGTATCGATAGTATTGTAAAATTTCAATAGTATCAATAGGGCTATCGATATTGTGACTATTTTTCGAAGTCAACTATCGATACATACATATCGTTCTTCGTCAACTTGGAACCAGGCAATGAGAACCCATATGCTAAAAATATAAATTATATCTACCATCAAAAAGTGATAATAGAGGACCCTCGCAAATCAAAAACTATAGTGCAATGCAAACGCTGTCAAGAATATGGGCACTCAAAAAACAACTGCATGAAGCCATTTAGATGTCTTAAGTGTGGTCAAAATCACAAAACCTCTGAATGTAGTAAAAAAGATCGAAACACGCCTGCCAAATGCGCATTATGCTCTTGCGACCATACAGCCAATTACAAAGGCTGTCAAGTATACAAGGAACTCCTTGCTCGTAGGCTCAGAAAGCCGGAGTCAAAAGAAAGACATAATTACAAACCTCCAACCCAATCAACCTTTACTCCTGAACGCCATACTCCATCACTCCCAAAGTCGAAAGATCGGATGACTCACGGAAGAACTCACGCGCAAGTCGTAGCCTCAAGTACTGCTAAAACTGAAGCAGTAGTCGTGACATCTGACAACTCTAAACAAGACTCCATCCTCACCCTGGAAAAAAATCTCTTTAAACAAAGCGAGAAGATAGATATTCTAATTCAACATATAAGCTCCATGTTGGACCTTATCACAACACTCGTCTCTAAACTTTCAAAATGACCTCGCTTCATATAGCAACATGGAACATAAATGGCCTTCCACCCAATACTCATGAACTAAGAACTTTTCTCAACTCCAACAAAATTGATGTGTGCCTCATATCCGAATCACACACAACCTCAAGAAGCCGCATATGCATCCCTGGGTACTGCGTATACTTCACTTCCCACCCTGATGGTGGAGCCCATGCCGGTTCTGCAATCGCAATCAAGAATAACATAAAACATTACCTCTTGGAAGGGCACTCAGCAAACCATCTTCAAGCCACTACAGTGAGCATAGAAGACCGTTCTGGAAACATTAACTTGTCGGCAATATATTGCCCACCACGTCACTCTATAACCGAAGCTATGTTCACTGAGTATTTTAGGTCTCTGGGCAACCGATTCATAGCCGGTGGCGACTGGAATGCGAAGCATACCTACTGGGGCGCTAGGACAACCGTAACAAGGGGTCGTGAATTAAAAAAGAGTATCGACGCTAATCGGCTGATACCGTTATCAACTGGTGAACCCACATACTGGCCCACGGACAGCAATAAGATACCGGACCTTCTGGACTTCTATGTTGCAAGGAACATCTGTCACTTATACACCCGTTTGGAGTCAAGTCTCGACGGCTCTTCCGATCACACACCTGTTCTGCTGCAGTTGAACACAACAATCATTGAACGTGACACAAATACTGACTCCCTGCACAATATAAAAACGGATTGGGACAACTTTAGGGATTATTTAGAGTCCAACATCAACCTAAATCTGCCACTTAAATGCCCTGAGGACGTTGAAGACGCGTGCCTATACATCACTAATCTCATCCAGGCTGCAGCTTGGATGAATACCCCTGAACTGAAGCAACCCACACAGAACACGCCAATTCCGGTACAGATCCGTAAAATGATAGCCGAAAAGCGTCGATTACGTCGAGTCTGGCAGCTTTCTCGCAATAGAGGAGATAAAACCCGATTGAACAAAGCGATTGCAGAGCTAAAGGACACAATTAAAGAATCAGTTAATGAAACTCTCAAACGGAAATTGGAATTGATGTCTCCCAACTCGTGCGGACGCCATTCACTTTGGAAAGCTACGAAATCTATGGCTCAACCCCAACAATGTATTCCGCCCATCAAAACGGGAAATTCTTGGGCGCGTACAGACCAGGAAAAGTCCGAAACATTTGCATCCCATCTTGCGGAAGTATTCAAACCCAACGAAGCCGAGGGCCCTGATGACCCTGAAATTGACATCATCCTAAACCAAAACCTCCAGCCGAGTACCCCATTGCGACCTACGTCTCCAAGTGAACTGGCTAAGGAAATTTCAAGCCTGTCTCTAAATAAGGCTGCCGGCTTTGACCTGATCACACCCAAAGTACTAAAAGAACTACCAAGGAAGTGCATTGTCTTTCTCACAAACTTGTTCAATGCCATCCTACGAACAGCTCATTTTCCTACACTGTGGAAATTCTCGCAAGTTATAATGATCCACAAATCAGGAAAGCCCATCAATGAAGTGACTTCATACCGACCGATAAGCCTCACCCCACTGTTGTCAAAATTGTGGGAAAAGATTCTCCTAACTAGGCTTAAAACACATCTTGATAATGATCAAATCATACCCCATCATCAATTTGGGTTTCGTAAAAACCATTCCACAGTGGAGCAAGTACATAGAGTCTACAATACTATAAGACAATCTCTTGAAAAGAAGGAATACTGCTCGTCAGCTTTCTTGGATGTCCAACAGGCATTTGATCGGGTATGGCATAAGGGTCTGTTGTGCAAAGTAAAAAAGACACTACCGCACTCGTTCTATCCTCTTATAGCTTCGTATCTTAGTGATAGAATGTTCCAGGTTAAGCTACGTGACGCAAGATCTAGTCTTCACGCGTGCCATGCTGGGGTACCCCAGGGCTCTGTCCTCGGCCCAGTGCTGTACAACATATTTACTCATGACTTGCCTCAAGCTGTCAATACAACAGTCGCAACTTTTGCTGATGATGCTGCGTTCCTTACATCTAGCAGCGACCCAAATGAGGCCAGCACCATACTGCAAAACCAATTAAACCTAACCAACGAGTGGTTGAAGAAATGGCGTGTTAGAGCAAGTGCTTCCAAGTCCTGCCACATTACCTTCACACTTAGACATGGACGGTGTCCTGCAGTCACTCTTGGCCAAGACCCCCTGCCCCAATCCATTTGTGTTAAATACTTAGGATTCTACTTGGATCAACGCATGACATGGAAAGACCACATCAAGCACAAACGGGACGAGGTTAACTATCGATTCAGAAACCTACTGTGGCTCCTCGGAAGACAATCTACTCTGTCTCTGAGCAATAAACTTAGAGTGTACAGCTCAATCATAAAACCCATTTGGACATATGGGATCCAACTGTGGTCCTCAACTAGCAAGTCCAATATTCTTTGCCTCCAAAGAACGCAAAACATCATCTTAAGGACTATATGTGCTGCACCTTGGTTTACGCGAAACTCAGAGATACATGAGTACCTGAATATACCAACCATCGCTGACGAAGCTAAACGCTACATAGGAAAATATACAGACAGATTAGTTAACCACCCGAATCCACTAACAAAAGTGCTTCTACAACCGCTTCCAATAAAGCGATTGAAAAGAGCCAATGTGCTATATAAATAAGGTGTGTTGGGGCAGTGGCCTTAACTTGCCAAAAAGTCACAATTCATTCAACGCATCTGATTATAGTCTTGCGACTGATTGCAGATTAATTAAGGAACAAAAAAAAAAAAAAAAAAAAAAAAAAAAAAAAAAACTATCGATACATCAACTATAGTTAGGCAACACTACCTTACGGAGCTTCACGAGCGTGCCTATGTGTTAAGTGCCACCGTACTATGCCGCTGCTTTACCCAGCTCGCTTAGGTCAAAGATAGACACTAAACCGAACTGACTTTTTAAATCATTCTCACTACAATGGAAGATTCCAGAAAAGTTTCAATTCAAAATAGCTAGTCATTTAAGACAAGACTGCCAAGTACCGTGCATCAGTGATAAATTTAATTACACGCGAGTTAACGATTCTAAAACGAGCTCTCACACTTTACAGTTTTTTATTTGATTGAATGACGAGACGAGCAAGGCGCTCGCCTGATGGTAAGCGCCACGCCTGCCCAAAAACAGATGCAACACCACACAGAACTTTGAATTACAAAGCACTGCATGGCACTGGACTGCGCTCTCACCCCTAGACATAAGATGTTGTCTCATAATGACCAGTGATTTCACTGGCTTCAATGTCCTTCCAATATCCTTCAAACCGAAACACAACAGTGCTTACACACTGTTGCTTGGCGGCGGAATAGACGGCGCGGTGATACCAACGCAGACGGCCTCTCGTATACGAGGGACCAACCACCTTGTAAATCCAATTTCTTTAATCCAACATGATTTATAAAAGTAGTCTATAATTACAACTTTCAATTATTGATCTACTGCAATTTCCTACGCAAAAATAGCGACAATTAACAGAGCAACTATCGCGAATCGCAGTCCCTACGCCGGCATACTCCTTATAAACTTTCCGATATTTAATATTAAACAAATATAAATACATACTGACCACCAACTTATAATTAGGCAACCCTATCTCAATAAAATCGGAAATCACATCACATCACGCCAATTCACATCACATCACGCCAATTCACATCACATCACGCCAAATCACTCCGAATCGGAATCCGTATCGCCGGACTCCGATTCCGAACTGGACACCGGCTCGCACTTGATGAACTCGATCTCGGCGCGCTTTCTCGGTCTGCCCCGTTTCTTCGGCACCGTCACCTCCTTCCCATCATCCATCACCGTCTTCACCATCTGCGAGATCCTCTTCAGCTGCTGCTGCTCGTGTCTCAGTAAATGATTATTCAGATACTTCTTAAGTTTAAACTTCTTCCCACACTGCTCGCATTCGTGCTCGTAATTGCTTTCGTCAATCTCCACGTGGACCGAGTTATTGTGACGTCTCAGGTAATGCGCATGCGCGAACTCCTTATCACACTTCTCGCAGCGTAACTTCGGCTTCGTCGGGTGCACGATCTTCTTGTGCTTCTTCAAACGCACGGCCGAGTGAAAATATTTGTCGCACAAATCACACTTGACTTTTGAATCAGCTGACGAATGTACTTGCATGTGCTCTTTCAAGTACTGATCATTCTTGAACTCTTTGAGACATTCCGGGCAGTTGACTTTGGATTCGAGCGGGGGGTGGATGTTCAGGACATGACGTTTCATGTGATGACGGGATTTGAACGTCATTGAGCAGAACACGCACGGATGACGTTCCACCGGAGCATGCTGGAGCTGAAGATGACGATTCAAGTTCAAATGATTTTTGTATAACTTATGACAGATGTGACACTTGTATTTATCCTTGTCGGTCCTGTGACATGATTCTAAATGATACTTAAGCTTGTAGGGAGCGTGGAACTCCTTCCCGCATTCATGGCATTTAATCTCCGGCAACGTATTGGGATGAATTCGTTTTATGTGGAGGTGCAACGCTCTCCGCGTCCGAAATTCCTGTAGACAGAATTGACAGTAGCACTTCTCCATCTCTGAATAATGCTTATTCATCCTATGCATGTACAAATAATGCTTGTTCTTGAATGTCTTGTCGCAGATGTCGCAGAGCACTGCGGATTCTTCGGATGAATGAACTCTTGTGGTATGCAGGTACAGGTTTTGATAGTTCTTGAACTCTTTGCTGCACTTCGGACATATGTACCTCTTGATTCTTTTTGGGAATAACACTGGCTTCCACGTGGCCAGTACCGATTCATACATCTGTCTCTGTTCCTCGGTCAGCACTTCGCTTGTGACGCTTACGAATTTGATGACCTCTTCTTTTGGTTTCTTTAGCTCCGGGTTGGCTGTGCCGGGGTCCGCCATTGCTGGTTGGGTCTGGAATTAAAAAAAGTTTTTAATAGTAACTGGATCTGTTTTTATTACTCCTAATGGCGAGGATAATGCTACAATTTTGTGGAAAGCTTACTACCGTCCGCCTGATAGCAAGCGTGCCACAAAACTGTAGCTTTAGACAAAACTACATGGTGATTTCTTATGTTTACACAAATGTTACACATTGAAATAAAACTAATTTAAACGGATTTTATCGCAGTTTTTTATTTAATATTAGTCCGACGTTTCGACGGTTGTGTGATCCATAAATATTTGTTTTGGGGTCTGGGTGTTGTGAGACCGAAAGTCTCTCGCAATTCCTGATACCCACGACACAAGACTCGTGCCTGTGTCTGTGGGGTCTACTATGTATGTGACTGTTCGGTGTATTTATTTACATATAAAACTATGACTGCATGAATCACTCTGGATGTACATGAGATGTGAAACAATGTAAATTCTATTTTGTTATTGGAATATGGGGCAGAAGTCTACCAACCCACATTAGGCCAGCGTGGTGGACTAAGGCCTAACCCCTCTCATTCAGTAGAGGAGGCCCGTGCCCAGCAGTGGGACGTATATAATACAGGGATAGTAAAAAAAAAAGGGGCAGATTAAGTGGGTTACCTGATGGCAAGTAATCACCACCGCCCATAGACACCTACATCAGAGGAATCATCGGTGCATTGCCTGCCTTTGAGGAAAGAGAGGGCTCATTTCTGGAAGGTACCTAGTTCATATCTGTCTGGAAATACTGCAGGTGAAAGCAGATTCCACAAAGGTTTAAGACTCTCGCCATATTGTTATGTTAAAACCAGTGGTCCCTGGTGTTTTCAGGCATGATACTGCCCTGCTCCCATGGGTCACAGCATGACATACATATAAACCTTAGTGTATTGTATTGTATTTATTTATTTAGGTTTTCCGGCAGACTTAACACTAATATTACAATAGTACTTTAATTATACAGGGTTATTTTTAAAACAATATTCACATTTTAATAAATTTTATTGTCTTACTTCACTTTTGACACAGAAACATTATTTCCAGGGTTCGAGGATATATATCAATGGAAGGAAGAAGCATTTATACAGGCCGGCATGATTCTGGTGACCACCAATGAACTCATAGTTTGTCGGTGGTCGCTAGTTTTTTTGGACTGCACTATGCTTACCATCAGGTGTAGTGCAGTCACTTTGTCATGCTGGGATAAAAAAAAATGGCATGGGAGTAGAGTTAAAACATACTTCCTAATGGTAAGTTCTAATCCATAAATGGCAACACTTCTGCTCTAAAAGAAGATTGTATGTTTTAGTTTCATTTGTCCGATTTTAAGTACCTAAATAAATAAAACATCAAAAACATTTAAGTTTTTTTTTATATTTTTAGTATGTTTATGTAACACATATGCAAAAAGTATTCATAAATAATACAATAAAATAATAATATGGTTTTCATATATATTTTATGGCTTGATATATATCTGACTTATATTATAAATATCCGATATTTTGATATGTATAATAAATATCGAATATTTTTGAACCCTGATTATTTCACATTGTGTATTAACTGCAAACGTTGACAAACTAGCTAGCATGTCACAAGATACTGATCTCTAATGCTCCTGTACACCCACAATACCAATAGAATCATGGAGATGTTGCCGAGATTAAATTGGGAAGAGGGAGGAAGATTTGGGCTTTCGAAAATCTAACTAAACATACTTCAGACACTATCAAGATTTAATAGTAAGATAAGTAGATATAAGATAGATAATAATAAATGTGACATATACAACAAATAATGATATAATCACACTTGCCACCATGGAGAGGGCAGTTCTTTGCCTACTGACGAGGTAATAATATAACAACAATCAAGTTAGAAGAAACAGTTAGGCAGGCCAGCATGATCGTGCCGACCAACGATAGACACACTGTTTGTCTTTGGTCGACACTATTCCTGGATTGCGCTACACTTACCATCAGGTGTGGCGTAGTCATTTTGCCGAGCCAGGATAAAAAAAAAGTGTTATCCATATGTGAATAAAGAGTATTCGCAAGCTATGTATGGTCTAGCGATATGGAGTGGTTGGAGACTGGATAAATAATACACCATAAAAACTTAAAACCACACGCACCATACGAATAACAACAGTTAAGATTTTTATATAGGTCTAACATCATATAATAACACTAAAGTTTATAACACCGTATTAGAATTAAATGTGAACATACATCGTGATTTTTGTTGTGTACTTGAAACATTTCGATGCTATTAAAGATTGTGTTTTTTATTAAAAGCATGGCTGATCTCCGTACCTGAGATGTAGATACAGCTTCCATCTCCATGATTCCGTATCGCTTACAAAACACGTCACAATAAGTCGACCATTTATGTTTTAAACCCCCAGGGAGATCGGAACATGGCGGTAATTTTTGCGCGCGAAAACACGACACATGAACGTAAAATACGTAAAATTGATTAAAATTATATGTGTAATTACATTTGATAACGCATAATAACTCTTTTTGTGGTAATTTACAATAAAATTGGAGCTTTTTGTGACAATTTCGATGTCAGTTGTCAGTCGACATGTCAGATGAGATAGTTCGGCCGGGAGAGCGTTTTGTTGCTGCTTTGTGAATTCTTATTGTGTTCTTATCGGTATATATCAAATATTTAAGAAACAAGGAAGTTTTATGTACCATCAGCTACAAAAAATGGGAAATAATCTTTTTATCAAAGTTTAGTAGCTTTTACAATTTCATATGTATTTTAGTATTACTCTTTCATTGTTGAAAACATTGAATTATTTATTAAAAACAAGATTTGTTGACTACCGTAATTTAACAAATGAATAAACCAATACATACATACTATGATTCCGTAAATAATAGACACAACTGTAGGGCGCACGTATTTTGCAATTTAAGCAAGGTTAAAAATTTATATGATAAAATAACTTATAATAATAAAACGCCCGCAGCTGTAACAAATGTTTATGTAAACGATCAAAAGATGTCACTAAAATAAACACCACATCCACTTTCGAAGACCAAATGAAAGGAACTATAATTTTCTCATACTACTTTCTTATACAACCATACATACACGAAGCTACATAATATATTTTACATACAAACAAATAAATATAAAACAAACAGCACCACGTGGCCGCGTGCGCTGAAGTGCGGTAACTCCTGATCTTAAAATAGTGCGCTCCGGTATTGAAATAAAAGTGAATTAAAAAATAAAAAAATGAGGGAAATAGTACATTTACAGGCTGGACAATGTGGTAACCAAATAGGTTCAAAGGTGAGTTTTTAAATATAAGAACTAATAGGTATATTGCATGCTGTCTCAATTCTCAATGCTATCTATAATTAGCTGATGTTCTAGATTCCGCGGCTTTCATTCAGAGAGTTTTCTCAATGATTGTAATGAGTTTTTATATTTTCTAAAGACATGGATGGCATTATGCGTTTATTTCCTTTGCCCCGTAATATATTTAAGGATTTTGAGATGCATTAAAGAGTACAAAATATAAACCTTAACATGTGTGTTGATGGAGAAATTTTATTTTAAAATACAATCTAATAAAACGCGTTACAGCCAATGTTCGCTGGTGGTAAAATATTCATATCCGCCCGGATAGCGACCATCGTAAACATGGTGTTAAAACCTGCCATAATGACCCACACACCGTGTGTGGATAGCGTTCCAGGATCAGCCAGTGTATATCCGGTTCTCCCGAGGGGCTTGCGACATGACTTGATGGTTGGTTGCGGCGGGTATAGGGGTACATCCTCGTATCCCTATGTCTGCATCGGTCATCCGCCCGTCTCGTCGCAAGGCTTTCGATTTTCTTCTTCCCTCTTCGGGGTGGGAAGAAGCATTTATACAGGCCGGCATGACTCTAGTGACCATCGATAAACTCATTGTTTGTTGGTGGTTTTTTGAACTGCACTACGCTTACCATCAGGTGTAGGACAATCACTTTGCCGTGTTCGAATAAAAAAAAGTATACTTTACGACGAATCTTTCTTTAAGACACTCATTATATTTACCTATAATAAGCTTCGTCAAAATGTATTGATCAGTAGGTAATAGGTATTTGAGAAAACCGCAAACTTTACATCCGTATATAGGCACAGTAATATCAGAGACAAGTCATTAAATAACTAATCTTGCTGGTGGGAGGATATTCGTAACCGACCGGATAGCGACCACCGTACACTGGTGCTAAAACCTGTCATAGTGGCCCACCTTGTGTGGGTCGCGTTCCAGGGTCAGCCAGTGTATACCCGGTTCTCCCCAGGGGGCTTGCCCCCTGATCCTAACCCTTTTCCCATCCCTTTTCCTTCCCCTCCCCCTTGGCCCTTTGGCAGGCCGGCATGATCTTGCCGACCTACGATGGACACATTGTTTATCGTTGGTCGACACAATTCTTGGATTGCGCTACACTTACCATCAGGTGTGGCGTAGTCACTTTGCCGAGCCAGGAAAAAAAAAAAAACTCTGGTAATATATAGGGCGAATAGGAATGCAGCGGTGATTAAGGACAAAACTGGTTGAGTTTGTTTACACATAAAAAAACAGTATTTAAATTAAAAAATCAACCTATATAAATATAAATGTACCTAACATTTGGACAAAAACAGAGCTTGAGGTAACATTTGGTTGACCTATCAACGTCATAATCCCATTATAAGTTTTTTCCCGATTCATCCCTCCAGTCCTATTCACCCCGCTTTAGGGTAGGTCGAATATACAACCTCTTTTTTTAAGTCCGTTAATAAATACGCCGTGATTCGAACCTACGTCACATCAATTTCCCGTTGTCTACTAACTACAAATGTCATTAAATGTGGTCTTGATAACGGAAAATATGTTTAACTGTTTATAAAGCAGCGATAATTCAGCGGGGAGTGGTACGGACTGTCGAGACAAAGGTCGCAGGTTCGAAACCAGCTCCAAAACCATACACCTCTGACTTTTCTAAGTTACGTGTGTATTAATTGTTAATTATCGCTTGCTTTAACGTTGAACGAAGAATCGTGAAGGAAACCTGCATACCTGAGATCTCGATAAGTTTTTCGAAGGTATGTGAAGTCTGCCAACCCGCATTAGGCCAGCGTGGTGGACTAAGGCATAACCCCTCTCATTCAGTAGAGGAGGCCCGTGCCCAGTAGTGGCACATGTATAATACAGGGCTATTAAAATATAGCTTTAACTAGCGAATCTTGGGCGGTTACGGTTAACAGCTAAAGTCATGACGTCATCTAACATTTGTCAAATGATGCAACTCATGTTTTGCTGAACCGGTGCTTTAACATGTTTGTCATTGCTAAAGTAATTTCGAGCAATCCAGCATAAGTGTCACAATTGCTTGTTTGCAGGCCAATGCTATAAAAATGAATTTCCTTAATTGAAATTCGATGATATAGTCTGCGGTTGTGTTCTTGCGGTGTGTGGTTAAGCAATAGTCCAGGTGTTGAATAAATAACATTTATTTAAACATAGCTCTATATCTCCGAAGGTATAGGTAGAAAAGGTACATTTTTAAAAGAAATAAAAAAGAAGACAGCCTCCGGGGCTTGTCGGGCGAGTTGCCGGCTGTGAAGCGAGAGGCCGCGGGTTCGATCCCCGCACCGAGACAAATATTTGTGTGATCCACATTTATTGGTGGGTATCCACGGGTGGGTGTTGTGAGACCGAAAGTCTCTCGTAGTTCCTGATACCCATGACACAAGACTCGTATCTTACTGTGGGGTCAGGACTATGTGTGTGACTGTTGGGTGTTATTTATTTAATTAAATATTATGAATTATGTATTGAAGGCGAAAAAAATAAGCCCGAAGTTTCCTTCTGCCTTTCTTCTTCGGGTCGTCGTCATTAGGCAGCTAGAGAAAGGTTGGTAGGATAGCTAGGTATTGGTATCAAGGTAGCTGAACTAGTATTCACCATCTTGGAGTCGCACGACGATAAAATAAAGTTTTTTTTTTAATAGGCATAGGCCGGTAAACGAGCAAGTGGGTCACCTGATGGTAAGTGATCTCCACCGCCCATGTACGCCCACCAGCAGAAGAATGATGGGCGCGTTGCCAACCTTACAGGAAAGGGATAATTAGGGATTGGGAAGGGGAGGGGATTTGGGCTTCCGGATATCTCAGTCACCGTACGAAACGCAGCAGCAAGCCGCTACTTTACGTCGGTTTTCTGTGAGACAGTGGTAATGACCCGGTCGAGTCAGCCTATTCATGCTGTAGACAAAACTGTCTACAGCGTGGCTCTACCACTCAACAACAGTACAGAACAGAACAGAATGTATAAAGGATCCAACTCTCCATTACGCGCCCATTACCCCTGATAGTACCAATTAATAGCCTTCTACGATACATAGAGCCTACCGTAGTAGAATGCATTATAAGATACGAATATTACGAGGCGCTTATAACGGTAAGGGAGTTAAGCAACCTTTGACACTGTCAGTCTATAGATGGCGTAGTGGTATTTCAAGTTTCAACTGACCGTCTCCGTGCTTCGGAGGGCTCGTAAAAAAATAAAAAGTACTGTATAATAATAACATAATCATCATCATCATCATCAGCCACTGGACGTCCACTGCTGAATATAGGCCTCCCCCAATGATTTCCAGACCGACTTGTTGGAAGCGGCCTGCATCCAGCCACTTCCTGCGACCTTTATCAGGTCGTCTGTCCACCTTGTAGGCGGACGTCCAACGCTGCGCTTGCCAGTACGTGGCCTCCATTCATTCATTCGTGATTCCATTGTGTGTTACCAGTGATGACATACGGCACTGAGACGTGGCCCGTGAATATGGGCCGTATAAGACGGCTCACAGTCACTCAGCGAGCTGTGGAGAGAGCTATGCTCGGTGTTTCTCTGCGTGATCAAATCAGAAGTGAGGAGATCCGTAGAAGAACGAAAGTCACCGACATAGCCCAGCGGATTAGCAAGCTGAAGTGGCAGTGGGCAGGCCACATAGCTCGCAGAACCGATAACCAATGGGGCAATAATAACACAATATCTTTAATCTTATCTTATCTTATATCTTATATTTTTAAATGAGCAATTCTTGTATATATATAATTGGAATCTCGGAATCGGCTCCAACGATTTTCATGAAATTTAGTATATAGGAGGTTTCGGGGGCGATAAATCGATCTAGCTAGAAATCATTTTTAGAAAATGTCATTTTATTCGTGTTTTATCAACTTAAACATAAACTTGGAAGAAAAATATGACTCTTCCTGACATCTATTGGTGAATAATAATACTACTTTTTTGTGAGCACAACAGCAGATGGCGTTGTTAAGTAACACGAAGTCAATGAGTGTTTGCTTTGAGGTTAGACTTAATTCCTGACATCTATTGGCGAATAATAATACTATTTTTTTTTTCACGCGAGCAGCGCTCGGTCGCCCAGGTACTATAACATTAATTTACTTGTTTTAGTTCTGGGAAATAATATCGGACGAGCATGGTATCGATACGACGGGACACTACGTGGGTGACAGTGAGCTGCAACTCGAGAGGATCGGAGTGTATTACAATGAAGCTGCAGATGGTATGTAAAAAAAGGCCTTAATTCGGCGAGTATTTTTGCTTTTTCATACGTATGTTTGTATGTTAGTATGTAACGGAAATTTTGAACATGATTTTGACCTCCTTCAAAACGTCGGATTAAATTGAAATTTGGTATACTTATCAAGGACCAATGACAATTTAATATTAAAAAAATAAAAACAATGTATATTATTATATATATATTTTTTCTTAAAAATGAAAAATAAATATTACGCTTTTTTTTACAATAAAATAATTTTTGTTCAAATGTCTTAAAATTGATTATAATTTGTAATTTATTGTAGTTAGATTTTCTATAAAAGCGTGTTTTTTATTTTTTTATTATGTACATAGATTTCTCCGCCAATTGTGAATGGATGTTTTTGGAATTCATTCGATAGAGTATATCTACGAGGTCTTCTCATGTATAAGGCGGTAGGTCCCTCGTAAGCGAGAGGCCGTCTGGGTTGGTACCACCGCGCCGTCTATTTTTGCCGCCAAGCAACGATGTGTAAGCACTGTTGTGTTTCCGTTTGAAGGACATTGAAGCTAGTGAAATTACTGGGCATTATGGGACTTAACATTTGATGTCTCGGGATGACGAGCGCAGTTCAGTGACATGCAGTGCTTTGTAATTCAAAGTTCTGTGTGGTGTTGCTTCTGCTTTATGGCCACGCGAGCGCCTTGGTCGTCTCGTCATTCAATCGAATAAAAAGAAAATTACTATTAATAGACCTTTACAGTTTGGAAACCACTGTTCTAGGCAAACGATACGTCCCACGAGCAGTTCTGGTGGATTTGGAGCCAGGAACCATGGATGCCATCAGGTCTTCCACCTACGGGGCGCTGTTCAGACCTGACAACTTCGTTTTTGGACAAAGCGGGGCTGGTAGGTCTTTGATAAAAAAATCCTTTTTTGAAGTGATAACTTCTTATGGGAGGGTGAACCGAAACGTTCCGTAACGCGAGCGGTCCATCGACCAGCCAGCGTTAGCCGACCTCCCTGGAACATTGATAATTTCGAAGTCCCAGGTGGCGCCACACAGTGACCAGTCGGCTTGGACCGGACTTTGACACGACTTTGACACGGCTTTGACACGACTTTGACTCGACTTTGACACGACTTTGACACGACTTTGACTCGACTTTGACACGACTTTGACACGGCTTTGACACGACTTTGACACGACTTTGACACGACTTTGACACGGCTTTGAAACGGCTTTGCCACGGCTTTGCCACGACTTTGACACGACTTTGACACGACTTTGACACGACTTTGACACGACTATGACACGACTTTGTCACGACTTTGACTCGACTTTGACACGACTTTGACACGACTTTGACACGACTTTGCCACGGCTTTGCCACGACTTTGACACGACTTTGACACGACTATGACACGACTTTGACACGACGTTGACTCGACTTTGACACGACTTTGACACGACTTTGACACGACGTTGACACGACGTTGACACGACTTTGACACGACTTTGACACGACTTCGTAACGTAACGCGTTAAGGGAAGCCAGACAGAGTGGCGCCGTAACGTAACGCTTTACGGCGCCACTTGGTCTGGCTTCCCTTTCTCTCACGCATACGGCAGCAGTAGGCAGACATCTCCAAAAAAAAAAAAAATTAGGGATTGGAAAGGGGAGGGGATTTGGGCTTCCGTATATCTAACTCACCGTACGAAACGCAGCAGCAAGCCGCTACTTTACGTCGGTTTTCTGAGACAGTGGTATCGACCCGGTCGAGCCAGCCCATTCATGCTGTCGACAAAACTGTCTACAGCGTGGCTCTACCACTCATAAAGAATGTCCTCTTGGACATTCGCCCATGCCCACCACTGTAACTCCTGGAAGCCAGGATCAAAGTTCCCGAGTAGTAGAGCCACGCTGTAGACAGTTTTGTCTATAGCATGAATGGGCCAGCTCGACTGGGTCGTTGCCACTGTCTAACTGAAAATCGACTTGCTGCTGCGTTCCATGAGTGAGATACCTGGAGGCCTAAATACCCCTCCCCTTCCCAATCTCTTTATTTTACCTTACACCTTTACCTACCTTTGCGTATACAAGAGTGGGATCACAGTTCTTTTTTTATTTATGGCTTCGCATTATTATGTATTTCGCCAATGACAAGTATAATTTATTCTCAAGCCTTTACCAAGAACAATGAAATATCGCTGTGAACGTTTTCAAGGTCTTGATGGAGTTTTGGTGTGAATTCCCTCCAGTACGATGCTTAATTCACTTATTTCAATGTTTCTATACACTGTTCATCACCGCCAATGTTTATTGAACAAATCCACACCACTTTTATACAACAAACAGAACTTTAAACTAGTTTTTGAAATAAATTAATAATGAACCGGACTGTCAGAATTCCCGCCAAAACTCGGGCTTATAGTTGAGATATTTGTATTTGTTGAAGGTAACAACTGGGCTAAAGGACACTACACTGAAGGCGCCGAGCTCGTGGAATCTGTGATGGACGTCGTGAGGAAGGAGGCGGAGCCTTGCGATTGTCTCCAAGGTAAAATTATATAAAATCTATACTTATAAAATAACATGTCCTGACTGACTGACTGATTCATCATCGCTGAGCGCAAACTATCAAGGCTACAAGCATGAAATTCGGACTGTATATTCATTTTGTTATGTAGGCACCCACTAAGAAAGGGTTTTAGAAAATTCCACCCCAAAGGGGTCAAAATAGGGGATGATAATATGTATGAAAATCCGTCATTATGAAAGTTACATAAACAAAATTTTGTGTTTCGGTTATTGACGTAAAACAAATTAATAAGTGTTTCAGGAGTTTTGGAAATTTTATTTAATAAGGGATGAAAAAGGGGGTGAACGTAAATGCTAAAGTGAGTTTGTTTGTTACGCTTTCACGCCTAAATCACTGAACCGATTTTGATGAATTTATCTACAGAGACAGATGGGACCCTGGAGACGGTTACAGGCTACTTTTATCCCGGAAAATGCTGTTCACGCGGGCGGAGCCGCGAGCAAAAGCTAGTCACTATATATTATTTCTCAAAGAGATTTTTTGTCGGAACGCCATAACTCCCATACTCTTTCACCAAAATTTGAACATCGAACAATAGACAAATATTTTAAAATTATAAATTTCTATTTCCTATGTTTACGTGAATATTGCACATTGAAATAAAACTAATTTAAACGGCTTTTATTACGGTTTTCCATTTTGATCTTGGTCCCGACGTTTCGAAAGCTTTTCAGCCCTCGTAGTCCGCCCTGTGACCCCATATTTATATGTCTACAGCCTTACTCTATCACATAAGCATGTATGCAGTCTGAGTTCATATGGGAAACCTTTTCATCCTCATCATCATCATCAGCCACAGGACGTCCACTGCTGAACATAGGCCTCCCCCAAAGATTTCCAGACCGACCTGTTGGAAGCGGCCTGCATCCAGCGACTTCCTGCGACCTTTATCAGGTCGTCTGTCCACCTTGTAGGCGGACGTCCAACGCTGCGCTTGCCAGTACGTGGCTTCCATTCCAGAACCTTTCTGCCGCATCGGTTATCGGTTCTGCGAGCTATGGGACCTGCCCACTGCCACTTGAGCTTGCTAATCCGCTGGGCTATATAAAATCAAAATCAAAATCAAAAACAAAATCTTTATTAATCATGTAAGCTAAGAAAGCGCTTATGACAGGTCAAGTACAGAACATTTATCATTAGAAAGACTAACTTAGAAATTAAGGGAACTTTGGAATAACCGCCACGCTATAGGCTGGCAGGAAAAGGCACACCAACATGGGATGGGAAGAGGGAGAGGATCCTTAAATGTAGGGATTGACGGACTAGGAGGATATGGAAACTTTCGTTCTTCTACTGATCTCCTCATTTTCATTTGATCCTCACATTACACTATTGTTGCAGGATTTCAACTGACTCACTCGTTGGGTGGAGGCACGGGATCTGGCCTCGGCACACTGTTACTGAGCAAGCTGAGAGAGGAGTATCCTGACCGAATAGTTAACACTTTCAGCGTCATGCCTTCACCTAAGGTAATATAAAAAATGTGCCTTGAATAAAACACCAGACTGTCCTCAGATCGATCTCCATATAAGTACACAACCAATTAAGACTATGTTAGGAGTTTGCATTTCAAAAGAAACTAAGCATAGTTTTTTTTTTTTTATACTGGCTCGGCAAAGTGACTACGCTACACCTGATGGTAAGTGTAGCGCAATCCAAGAATAGTGTCGACCAACGACAAACAATGTGTCCATCGTAGGTCGGCAAGATCATGCCAGCCTGCCAAAGGGCCAAAGGGGAGGTGGAGGAAAAGGGATGAGAAAAGGGTTAGGATCAGGAGGAAAGCCCCCTGGGGAGAACCGGATATACACTGGCTGACCCTGGAACGCGACCCACACAAGGTGGGCCACTATGGCAGGTTTTAGCACCAGTGTACGGTGGTCGCTATCCGGTCGGATACAAGTATCCTCCCACCAGCAAATAGTTCTAGCAATCAGAACAAACTAACTCGTGGTTAGCAATAAACGCCTTGAGTAATACAAACATAAAGAAGGCTTCATACTCTACCCTATTTCTTAAACTTTCCGTTAATATGGAGCTCAATATAAAACCCTTTATTTCAGGTGTCAGACACAGTGGTAGAGCCGTACAATGCCACACTGTCAGTCCATCAGCTGGTAGAGAATACCGATGAGACGTTTTGTATCGACAATGAAGCGCTTTACGACATCTGCTTCAGGACTCTACGCCTCGCCTCACCCACTTACGGCGACCTGAATCATCTCGTGTCGGTAAATATCATTCTTTCAATAATCCAAATTGTCTAGATTACCCAAATACCCCAAAATGTCTAAATTACCCGATTCCCCAAATTGTTTAAATTACCCGATTCCCCAAAATGGTTAAATTACCCGAATTCCTCAGATTGTCTAAATTACCCGAATTCCTCAGATTGTCTAAATTACCCGAATTCCTCAGATTGTCTAAATTACCTGAATTCCTCAGATTGTGTAAATAACCAGAATTCCTCAGAATATCTAAATTACCCGATTCCCCAAAATGGTTAAAATACCAGAATTCCTCAAATTGTCTAAATTACCTGAATTCCTCAGATTGTGTAAATAACCAGAATTCCTCAGAATATCTAAATTACCCGATTCCCCAAAATGCTTAAAATACCAGAATTCCTCAAATTGTCTAAATTACCTGAATTCCTCAGATTGTGTAAATAACCAGATTTCCTCAGAATATCTAAATTACCCGATTCCCCAAAATGCTTAAAATACCAGAATTCCTCAAATTGTCTAAATTACCTGAAGTCCTCAGATTGTCTAAATAACGCGAATTCCTCAGAATGTCTAAATTACCCGAATTCCCCAAATTGTTTAATTTACCCTAATTCCTCAAATTGTCTAAATTACTCGAATTCTCCAAAAGTCTTAATTAACGGAATTCTCAAATTGTCATTCTCCGGGGCGCAATGGGCTGTGAAGCGAGAGGCCGCGTGTTCGATCCCCGCACCAAGACAAATGTTTGTGTGATCCACAAATATTTTGGGTGTGTTGTGGGACTGCAAGTCGCTCGTAGTTTATACCCACGATACAGATTAGCCTAGTGTGAGGTCAGGAATATGTGTGTGACTGTTCGGTGTATTTATTATTATTTACTCAAAGACTCACCATTTTACCCACGTCGAAATGCTCCCTAATTGTCCAAACTTTGGTACATCTTATGTCTCATCCCATGCAGTGCTTTATAATTCAAAGTTCTGTGTGGTGTTGCTTCTGTTTACGGGCAGGCGTGGCGCTTACCGTCAGGCGAGCGCCTTGCTCGTCTCGTTATTTAATCAAACAATAAAAAGAAATACATTTCACACACCACCCAAATGTCAAAATTACTATAAGTGATCTAAACGGGAAACCATTTTACCCACGTTGACGAAATGGTCCCGAACTGTCCAAACTTCGATACTTCTTTTTTTTATTTTTTATCCTGGCTCGGCAAAGTGACTACGCTACACCTGATGGTAAGTGTAGCGCAATCCAAGAATAGTGTCGACCAACGATAAACAATGTGTCCATCGTAGGTCGGCAAGATCATGCCGGCCTGCCAAATGGCCAAGGGGGAGGGGAAGGAAAAAGGGATGGGAAAAGGGTTAGGATCAGGGGGCAAGCCCCCTGGGGAGAACCGGATATACACTGGCTGACCCTGGAAGCGCCCACACAAGGTGGGCCACTATGGCAGGTTTTAGCACCAGTGTACGGTGGTCGCTATCCGGTCGGATACAAGTATCCTCCCACCAGCAATACTTGTACTTCCCCAGCTAACGATGTCCGGAGTGACCACATGTCTCCGGTTCCCTGGTCAATTAAACGCGGATCTACGGAAGCTGGCGGTCAACATGGTGCCTTTCCCACGACTCCACTTCTTCATGCCAGGTCAGATTATTTTATAGACGTCAGCAAAAGGCAAAACAGGGAGTATGCGAGAGGCCGTCTGGGTTGGTACCACCGCGCCGTCTATTGACGTCGACAAGTAACATTTTGTAAGCACTGTTATCTTTTTTATCATGTAGGCTAAGAAAGCGCTTATGACAGGTCAAGTACAGAACATTTGTCATTAATAAGACTAACTTAAAATTAAGGGAACTTTGTAATAACCGCCGCGCTACAGGCTGGCAGGAAAAGGCATACCAACAAGGAGGGAAAGAGGGAGGGGATCCTTAGATCTAGGGATTCACGGACTAATAGGATATGGAAATCGGGCCAAGGGCAGGAAGGAGTTGGGTAAATTAACAATAAATCTGTAAGGGTTCTAAAGGTAAGGAGATGTGTCGTGGACCTTACTGGCAGGAATATCCCTAGCCTAGCTAACCTACCAACCTTTCTCTAGCTGCCTACTGATGATTTCTAAACTGGTTTACAATACATAGTTGCACTACATACATTGAAGTATTATTTAACTTAGAGCAGCTCAATGTATGCCAACATTCTCCCCCTAGGTTTTGCCCCCCTAACCGCCCGTAACAGCCAGGGGTACCGCGCCCTCACGGTCCCTGAGCTGACGCAGCAGATGTTCATCTTAGCATAAAACCACGTTTTTTTTTACTTAATATTAAAGATGAAGTAATAATTAACAGTTTAATAAAAAAAAATAACAAGTTTAATGTTTAAATCACATTTAGATACAGCCTTTACATACATCAGTTTTTTATCCACCACAAATGCTTTTTTTGCATTTATAACATGTCATTTTCGCCATCCTTCTTATTTTTGACGGACAATACGCACAATATCTCGTCTTTTTGATAACTGGTTCTTCGTTAATATTTAAATTAGCATTTTTTGGTAGCAACTCCTGGATATTTGCTGGTGGGAGGATACTCGTATCCGACCGGATAGCGACCACCGTACACTGGTGCTAAAACCTGCCATACATTGAAGTATTATTTAATTAGAGCAGCTCAGTTTATGCCAATATCTCCCCCTAGGTTTTGCCCCCCTAACCGCCCGTAACAGCCAGGGGTACCGCGCCCTCACGGTCCCTGAGCTGACGCAGCAGATGTTCAGCCCCGTCAACATGATGGCCGCCTGCGACCCAAGACATGGGCGGTACCTCACCGTCGCTGCTATATTCAGGGGCCGGATGTCCATGAAGGAGGTGGACGAACAGATGCTGAGCGTGCAGGATAAAAACTCCAGG
Source organism: Amorpha juglandis (assembly GCA_949126905.1). Classification (NCBI taxonomy): domain Eukaryota; kingdom Metazoa; phylum Arthropoda; class Insecta; order Lepidoptera; family Sphingidae; genus Amorpha; species Amorpha juglandis. The sequence goes on from OX421392.1 coordinate 7,758,710, forward strand.
TAATGTGAACACTGAAGGCTATTATCTATCTTCTAAATATATAAAACTCAAAGGTGACTGACTGACATAGTGATCTATCAACGCACAGCCCAAACCACTGGAGGGATCGGGCTGAAATTTGGCATGCAGGTAGATGTTATGACGTAGGCATCCGCTAAGAAAGGATTTTGATAAATTCCACCCCCAAGGGGATAAAATAGGGGATGAAAGTTTGCATGAAAATCACGCGGGCGGAGCCGCGAGCAAAAGCTAGTAGGCATTTTTTTTAATAGCTTAGGCCGGCAAACGAGCAAGTGGGTCACCTGATGGTAAGTGATCTCCACCGCCCATGTACGCCCACCACCAGAAGAATCATGGGCGCGTTACCGACCTTAAAGGAAAGGGATAATTTGGGAATGGGAAGGGGATTTGGGCTTCCGGATATCTCACTCACCGTACGAACGCAGCAGCAAGCCACTACTTTACGTCGGTTTTCTGTGAGACAGTGGTAACAACCCGGTCGAGCCAGTACATTCATGCTGTAGACAAAACTGTCTACAGCGTGGCTCTACCACTCATAAAAATGTAATGCAGTAGATGAATTGTAACACATTTTTTGTACAAGATGGTAGGTCCCTCGTATGCGAGAAGCCGTCTGGGTTGGTACCACCGCGCCGTCTATTTTTGCCGCCAAAGAACTGTGTGTAAGCACTGTTGTGTTTCGGTTTGAAAGACATTGAAGCCAGTGAAATTACTGGGCATTATGAGACCTAAAATCTTAACTTTCGGGGTGACGAACGCAGTTCCACGCCATGCAGTGCGTTATAATTCAAAGTTCTGTGTGGTGTTGCTTCTGTTTACGGGCAGGTGTATGTAAGGCAATGGCAATGGAAGGCGTAAGGATATGTTTTATTAATTAAAAAAAAGATATTATTTCAGTGACTTGCGTGGTAGAGCCAAGCTGTAGACAGTTTTGTCTACAGCATGAATGGGCTGGCCCGACCGGGTCGTTACCACTGTCTCACAGAAAACCGACGTAAAGTAGCGGCTTGCTGCTGCGTTTCGTACGGTGAGTGAGATATCCGGAAGCCCAAATCCACTCCCCTTCCCAATCCCTAATTATCCATATTGTCATCCAGTTGGCAACGCGCCCATGATCCTTCTGGTGGTGGGCGTACATGGGCGGTGGAGATCACTTACCATCAGGTGACCCATTTGCTCGTTTGCTAGCCTATGCTATAAAAAAAATAGGTAACGCAGTAAGAAAAGAAAAGAAAGAAAATTTATTATTGGACAAAATTGTTATCTTTTACATATACATACATCATAACAGTATTATGTTAGACCAGTGTTTCTCAACCTTTTTTAGGCCATGCCCCACCTTAACATTTTTTTGTTAAATTTGAATAATAATTTTTTAAAACTGAATGGGGAGTCCTGTTATTGGTCTAACACAGTGTTTCCCAACGTGGGGCCCACGTCCCACGGGGGGGCAATTTGATAGTTAAGGGGGGCAATTTAAAAATGGACTCGACACGACTTTAACCCTTTCGCTTTGGGTTATTTAAATGCAATACTAGATATCGGTGACAAAGTTAACAAAAAAATGTTAAGGTGGGGCACGGCCTAAAAAAGGTTGAGAAACACTGGTGTAGATGCACCTCGCTGTAAGTAATCTTGCATCCATGCTTAGCATTAATACTGGTCTAAGATCCGGAGAACATTGACCTTCACCCATCTGTTTACCGGATTAAAATAATATTTTAGGGTATAAAATGTGTTGCTGAACACATACAAATAGGGTTGCCTAAAAAAAATATGGTCAAGGATATGTTTTAAAAAAAGGTATTATTTCACTGACTTGCTCACCCTATAAATGAACCTTCAATGAAAACCTATTATGTATACTACCTGCAAAAGCTAGGAGCTAGATGAGCGCAATGACCACTTTTTAGTTACCTGGTTGCACACGGCAGCCGAAAAAGGTAGGCAACCTATTTTTTTGCAGGTAGTATACATTGTACATATATTTTTTTTGGTAAGCAAGTCAGGGAAATTATATATTTTTTTAAATGTTAATTAATCATATCCTTGACCATATTTTCTTAGGCAACCCTATTGGTTGTGTTCAGCAACACATTTTATACCCTAAAATATTATTCTCATCCGGTAAACAGATGGGTGAAGGTCAATGTTCCCCGGGATCTTCTTCTTTTTATTTATGGCTTTCGCAGTATTATGCATTTAGCCAGTGTCAAGTATAATTTATTCTCAAGTTATTTTTACAAGAACGATGAAACACGGGTGCGGTCGATTACAAGGTCTTGCCGGAATTTTGGTGAACTCTTTTCAGTACGATGCTTAATTCACTTATTTCAATGTTTCCATACACTGTTCATCACCGTTAATGTTTATTGAACAAATCCACACCACTTTTATACAACAAACACGACTCTAAACTACACTTGACAGCAAATAAACCGGGCCACCCGCTACCTTATGACTCATATTTAATTTTCTCAAAGAGTATAAAATTTAAAACTATCAAAGTTATACCTCCAAAAAGTGCGTTTCATGATGATTAAAATGAATGGAAACTCATTGGGATTAATCAATTTATTAAGTGTTTAATAAGGATTTTACAGAGAAGAGTCGTTTTCCTGTCGTGATAAGCGCTTAGTCACAAACATAAAATAAAAAAATAAAGGCAGAAACAAAGAAAAAAATTAAAAGAAAGTTTTTGGTCAGTGTTCGGTATTCCCTCCCCTTGCTCGGATAACTGCCAGCATCCTTGTATTCATAAACCTCACGAGCCTGACGATGAAATTTTGAGGAAATGCATTCCACTACTCTTTAATTGCGATTCGCAGCTCTGGAAACTTTGTTGGAGCAAGTACCCGGGCTCGAACCCGACGTTTCAGCACATCCTATAAATGTTCTATCGGATTCAAGTCTGGGCTTTGAGCTGGCCAGTCCATCGTACGAATGCCAACGTCGCGTAGATACTGAGTCATCACATGAGCAACATGAGGCCGTGCATTATCATGCATCAACTGCATATCCTGCCCGATATATCCTACGTAAGGTACCACTTGGTCTGCGAGGATTTCAGTGATGTAGCGATGAGAAATCCACTCACGAGTACGGCCCGTCGGTTTGATGAAAACTAACGCTGTGTGTGCGGTAACGGAATGCCGCCCCAGACCATTACAGATCCTCCTCCATAAGCAACAGTTTCCTCGGTGCAACACTGAGAATAATGTTCTCCAGGGCGACGATATACTCTCTGACGTCGATCAATTCTATGTTGACTCACCCTGGTCTCATCAGTAAAGAGTATATTACCCCACTGTTCTAACGTCCAATTCCTATGCTCTCGAGCAAATTCAAGTCGAGCTTGACGGTGGGCTACCGTTAATGCTGGGCCTGTTGCAGCTCTCTTTGGAGTCAGGTTCCGTTCAGCAAGTCTTCTTCTCACGGTATCTGAACTTATGACCACTTGGCGTTCGTTACGCAGACTTTGTTGGACTTGAACTGCGTTAAGGCGGCGATTTCGCAGAAAAGTAAGTTGGATATAACGATCATCTGCTGCTGATATAGCCCTAGGTCTGCCCGTACCTGGACGGCGATCGAATGATCCAGTCTCTAGGTATCGTCTGTAAACTCGTTGCACAGAAGATCTGCTAATTCGAAGTCTTCGAGCGACCTCACGTTGCGCAACGCATGCTTGAAGTAGTGCTATAACTTGAGCTGCTTCCTGGGGTGTCGTATCAACTATTGATCGAAAAAAATTGCAAAAAATACACGCGTCTGAGCAAATGATGAACAAAAAGTAAAGAAATTATAAGAAATACCCGACTAACCTCGTTGTAGAAAACAAAACGCTAATCGCGAACCTTAGTCAAAACAGAGCAAATCGTTATCATTGTGCTTGTTGCTTGATTATAATGTGAGTTGGCGGCACTTTAGGATAAATTTATAATCATTTTAATCTGCATGAAATGCACTTTTTGTGGGTATAACTTTGACAGTTATCAGTTTTATAGTTTTTGAGAAAATTTAATCAGAGTTCCAAGGTAGCGGGTGGCCCGGTTTATTTGCTGTCCAGTGTAGTTTATGAAATAAATTAAAATAAGCGGATGAACTCTACTGTCAGAATTCCCGCCAAAACCAACATTACACTCTTTACAACATGTCATCATAGACACTAAACGCGGGAAGTACAAAATCACAATCTTAACAATTTATTTTACCAGTAATACCTTTTTTTCCGTAGTTACTTCGTGGAATGGATACCTAACAACGTAAAAGTTGCCGTGTGCGACGTCCCGCCGCGTGGTCTCAAAATGGCCGCCACGTTCGTTGGCAACTCAACCGCTATACAAGAGATATTTAAACGTATCTCGGAACAATTCACAGTTATGTTCAGAAGAAAGGTGAGTAAACTTACGCCTTTTTACGAAAGGTTAGGCAGAGAGATCCAAGTACATCGACATTTCGTCGAGCGTAGTCTTGTCCATGATGTGATAGGGGGCGAACTTATTGCCATACCGGGCGCAAATCCAAACTCCGGACTGAAAAACTCATTATCACCTTACCCGTCCCGAGGCTCGAACCCGAGGCCTCAGCAGTCTTACCGCGTAGGTATCATCGAAATAAAACTAAAAAAAAGAAAAAACTAAGAAACCTTTTCAGCCTTCATGGTTTCGAAACGCGATAAAATCCGTATAAATTAGTTTTATTTGAATGGGTAATAAATATTAGCATCAACATAGCACATAGCATCGACAAATAGCATTAAGCGTGGGTTGCACCATCTTACTTTAGCAATGACAAACATGTAAAAAATGAGTTGCACCATTTGGTAATGTTAGATGACGTCATAACTTTAGCTGTTAACCGTAACCGCCCAAGATTCGCTAGTTAATGCTATTGTTTAAGTTAAATAGCTGTCAGATAGTTCAATAATTATAACCTTCATCCCGATATATCTCTTAAAGCGTCTGTGCTCCAAAATAATATAATGTCCCTGCTTCTAGAATTAATCAATGAATCTAGTAGTATCGGAATACGATGGTGCAACACATTCCGCAGTCAATGTTAAAGTCAGCGTTACTGTTATCGTGAAATTTGACGTAAACCTTAACTATAACTGCTTTATGGAGCAATCCAGCCTAAATGTATTCATTTATCTATTAATTTTGATATTTTATCATCTCAGGCTTTCCTTCATTGGTACACTGGGGAGGGCATGGACGAGATGGAATTTACTGAAGCGGAGAGCAACATGAATGATCTGGTGTCAGAATATCAACAATATGAGGTAAATTCATTCAACTTACAAGGTGGTAGGTCCCCCGTATGCGAGGCCGTCTGAGTTGGTACCACCGCGCCGTCTATTAACGTCGCCAAGCAACAGTGTATAAGCACTGTTGTGTTTCGGTTTGAAGGACATTGAAGCCAGTGAAATTACTGGGCATTGTGAGACTTATGCTATGTCTCAGGGTGACGAGTGCTATACAGTGCTTTGTAATTCAAAGTTCTGTGTGGTGTTGCTTCTGTTTATGGGCAGGCGTCGCGCTTACCATCAGGCGAGCGCCTTGCTCGTCTCGTCATTCGATCAGATAAAAAAAAAATGTCTTTGGTATCAATCATTGGCCTAATGGCCAATAACTTCAATAGTACCAATTCATTTTTTTGATATTTTGAATGTAAACGATTTTTGTAGTATTTTTTTTTTTTACTGATCTTAATATTACAGGAAGTGGGTGTTGACGATGGAGAGTTTGATGAACAAGAAGAAATGCCCGGAGAAGAATACCCTGAAGAAGAATAAAACCAATTTTTAAATCATTTTTTAATTAAAAAACACTATTTTGTTCAAAGTTTTCTGTGGCATTTTTCTTATTTCAACTTTTTCATTTAAGGCCTCATAAATATTCGTAACTGTAGATTTATCTACATTTGTACAATCGACTACATCTATGTCATCTTTAATCTTTTTTTCCTTTGTCACCTTTTTTATCTTTTTCTTTCTTTTCTTGCCAAATGAAATAATGTTCACTTCGGCCATATTCATTTTCACCGAATCTTTGTTTCCAGTATCTGTCGTGGTATCTTTTATTTCATTTATAATCTCACTGTTTTCTTTAACATTAGTCTTCATCCCTTCATCATGTGAATCACTGATTCCAAAATCTTCTCGTACTCGATCAATTTTCATTTCTTCTTTATCAGTTTCATACTTTTTCAGTCTATTATAAACCTCTCTCTTCCTCTGCATCAGTTTACTTCTTAATTGTTCTAAATTCTCCATCTCAGGTGCATAGCATACATGCAATATCCCTCCGTAGAAATTCTTCCCATCAATCATCTTCTTGGCAATTCTAGCAGGTTGTAATTTCTCGTACAAAGCATGGTACGTGTCCGTAAATGACTCGGCCGGGTGTTTAGTAGTTATATTAAATTGTAACAGCTTTCCAAATTTGCAGAAAATGGATTTCGTCTCTTGACGCAGGTTTAATGATGGCACTCCGAAGATTAAGAGATGTACCGACTCATCGTTGATGGTGTAGACCTGAAAGTGGAAGAGAGTCTTGGTTTTAGTTTAATAGTGGTGCAGGAAAACATTAGGAGAAAGAATAATATTAGAAGTGCCTACAAGGTGGACAGACGACCTGATATAGTTTGCAGGAAGTCGCTGGAAGCAGGCTGCTTCCAACAGGTCGGTCTGGAAATCTTTGGGGGAGGCCTGTGTTCAGCAGTGGACGTCCTGTGGCTGATGATGATGATGAAGGAAAACATTATGAAGAAACCTATATTAATACCCTCAACCGTCACACACATAGTCCTGACCCCACAGTAACGTGTGAGTATTCTGGTGGGTATCAGGGACTATGAGAGACTTTCAGTCACAAAATAAATGTTTGTGGATCGCACAATCATTTGTTTGGGTGCGGAAATCCAACCCGCATCCTGTCGTTTTACAGCCAGCTATTCGCCGACTGCGCCACAGAGACCAAATATATGAAAACATTATTAAGATAATGTCAGTAAGCAATACATCCTTTGCCTGCCAGTTCTCTATCTGCAAATACAGTAGCCCTAAAACGTCCATTACTCGAAATCTCAACCCTCTATTAGTCGAAATAATCGGTAAGTCCCTGCAAGCCATTTTGATACATATTTTCCCTTTATAACTGTAAAAATTTAATTGGACCTCTGTATCTCGAACGGGAATTATAATAATATGAATATCTAGAACGGGATTTTCACATTTTTTATGTTAGTCTTGATAATTAGGGAACACGATGTAATTTAGCTAATATTATCATGGTCGCACGGAACTTTAGCCTGAGCTGCATGAGGTTCGAAAGAGAAATTTAGACCCTAAGCAAAATACATACTTTTACAGCAGTTAATTTTCGACCTTGTCTATACGCTAACCTCGTTGTACATAGAGGCTGCTGTATGTGATGCGGTAGTAGAGACTTTTCTTCTTCATTTTCTGCAGAAGACATGCCGTGTTTCACATAAAATTCCAAAACAATAACCAGAGACAAATAAACTAGACATTAGACAATAACAAAGAACTGTCAAAAACTATATAACATCTGGTAATATATCTATCATTCTCTTACTCATTGTAAAAGGTTATTTTCTTTTTCATGTGTCATGCTAAAAATCATAGTTATCAATAATTGGAACATATGATCGGTAGTAAAACGAGAATTTCATCCTTCTCACAGCGCCATCTATAGTTGAATCTCATAATTAAAATCATTCCTTGCTGAGTCAACCTTATTCAATTCATTACTTGTACGCCTTGTAGTGTTCACTCGTTGAATTTTTCTTTTGATAAAATAAAGTATGCATTGATGACTGTTGCGTGAATCTATTTTTTTTTGGAATTCTTCTGTATTTGTTATATTCACATCATGAATTATAGTGATAATAATACTACTTAAACCAAATGTATGTATCAATATGGTTAAAAAATCTTTGCGTAACTATCTACCCTCGTCTTTTAAAAATATAAAATTATTTGTATATTGAGAAAAGATTTTTAGCAAGGAACAAAATAGTCATTGTACTTCGTTTTACAGATTAACGTATTATATTTCGATCTTGGTGAAAGAAAAAAGAAAGTCAACTTCCAGAGATGAGGAATCCTTGGATGAGAATATGGCGTATCATGGATACCTACCCTGCAGCTTTCATAGTAATCTCTTCAACTCAATGAAGGTATATCCGACTTCCCAATAGCATAAGTAGCCTTTTTTATCCAAGCTTTTTTGAGTGGTAGAACCACGCTGTAGACAGTTTTGTCTACAGCATGAATGGGCCGGCTCGATCGGGTCGTTACCACTGTCTCACAGAAAACCGACTTGCCGACCGTTTCGTATGGTGAGTGAGATATCCGGAAACCCAAATCCCCTCCCCTTCCCAATCCCTAATTATCCCTTTCCTTTAAGGTCGGCAACGCGCCCATGATTCTTCTGGTGGTGGGCGTACATGGGCGGTGGAGATCACTTACCATCAGGTGACCCACTTGCTCGTTTACCAGCCTATGCTAGAAAAAATAAATGAAGGTTTTTTTTAATGCATAGGCCGGCAAACAAGCAAAGATGGTAAGTGATCTCACTCAAGTATACATCCGGTACATTCGACTTCCCAATAGCATAAGTAGCCTTTCTTATCCAGGCACTTCAGTTACTATACCTGATGGTAAGCGCAGTGTAGTCCACAAAAACCAGCGATCACCAGCAAATGATGCGATTATCGATGGTCAACAGAATCATGCTGGCCTATATAAATGCTTCACACTCCGAAGAAAGAAGAAGCAAATCGAGGGGCCTGCGACAGGAATGGATGACCAATGAAGGCACAGGGATACAAGGATGTACCCGCACCAACCAACCATCAAATCATGTTGGTCATGACATTCTTAATTTTCGACATACAATATCAAAAAGTCGAGTAATTTTACTAGTCCTGTATTATACACATCCCACTGCTAGGCATAGGCCTAACCATAAGAGGTGGCTCATGCCTATTGCTCCTCTCAAGCTTTGTATTGAAAACATATTATTTGACTTGTGGGGAACTATAAGAAGTAATATCTGTATTATAATTTTGTAGAATTCACAATTCGATGTAAGGAAAAAGAAAGTCAACGTCCAGAGATTGAAAGGGAAAAAAAAATTAATAGGAAAAAAAAGATGTAAAAAAACGGATAAAAGCTTTTGCCATCAGATCAACAAGAAAAATTAAACCAATTTATGTTCATGCTAGTAATTGTTGGAGATTTAGGTAATTTATAATATGTATTTTTATATTTTTCTATTAAATCATGTTATTAAAAACTATTGTTATGTGTTAGTTAGTTAATAGGTTAGTTTATTTTAAGTTCATAGACAAGATGTTTAAATGATGAATTTAACTACAATGAAGTCCTGGAAATTGTTGGGAATTTACATTTTAAAAGAGTAGTATAATTCTGTTTTGTTTCAATGAAAGAAAAAAGAAAGTAAATATCAGTAGAGGAAAAATATTTCCTATTTTTTAACACGCTTTTATTAGCTTCATACGTAAGTTTGTATGTAACGGAATTTTAAAGTGGGTGATAGACGTACCAGCAAGTACGCGTACTTATGGCTCGACGACCGAGCCGAGCAAAACGAGCCGAGTAAGTTCGCGATCTTAAAAACCGCGTACTTTAAGTTCGTATTTCTATCACCCACTTAACACCACGCTTTTTTTACAATAATTTTTTTATTTTTCTTAAAATTTATTCTCAATTTTTTTTATTTAGTATATCTGTAAAAGCGTGTTTATTCGTTTTTGAAGTTATACTTTTGAAGTTATACTTCTTTAGGCGCGTTATGAAAAAATGATGAGAGTGAAATTTTAAGATGCGCGCGCACCTGTGACACAAAAAATTAACAGTATGAAGTTAGGCGCGTTAAGAAAAAATGATGAGAGTGAAAGTAGCCGTAATTAATAAACAAATGACGATTTGGACAAAGAAAAACTCTTTAGGTTTTTCTTATTCGGAACATGTTGCCGTAAAAAGTACCAGGCTCGCATAAACGCGAAGAGAGTAGAATGTACTTCTATCATGTCGAGTGGATATGTTGATATAAATTAAAATACTTTTATTTAATATAATTAACACTAAATATTATTAAATTATTAATGTTACGATATTTCATCGTTGTTGTGAAGACTTGAGAATAAATTACACTTGTCTTTGGCGAAATGCATAACAATGCGAAGCTTAAGAGTGTTGTTACAAAGACTTGGCTGTATGAGCTACAATACCTTTGCCTATTAAAAACCCGAATTTGAACCAAAAATTATAATACCGAGGACTATGACGGAAGTGAATACTTTTTAAATTGTTTTCGAAATTAATAAGTGTCCGTTCTATTGAAACTATGAATCAACACGCATGAAACATTTACTATAATAATAATTATAATGTACATTATAAATAATAATTATTATTATAGTAAATGTTTCATGCGTGTTGATTCATAGGCCATTTTTGACAATGTCCTTTATAATTTATATATGTGCTAATAAATTATATTCAGTAGTGATTTAAATTGAATATTTTGATTGATATTACTTACTATTTGTGAATATTAGTGAAAAAAATTGTGCTTATATACTTTTTCAAGTGCTCCAATATAATTGAGGTTAACTATCCGTATGTATTATTATATTCAGTAGTGATTTAAATTGAATATTTTGATTGATATTACTTACTATTTGTGAATATTAGTGAAAAAAATTGTGCTTATATACTTTTTCAAGTGCTCCAATATAATTGAGGTTAACTATCCGTATGTATTATTTATTGATATAAATTAAAATACTTTTATTTAATATAATTAACACTAAATATTATTAAATTATTAATGTTAAATACTTATTATTGGTTATTTAATATTCACAAAATAAAGAAATAAATTTAATAAAACATTTAATAAAAAGTTTGTGATAAAAATTAAAATTGAACATCAAATAATAATATTAATTTTTAATATTTGCTATTAAATTGAATAAATAACAAAGAAGTATAACTTCTCACGCGCGTACATAAGTACACGCACCCATTTTTTTTTTAAACTTATTCTTTCATAATAAATGTGTGATAAAATGTGTGTCTTTTATTTCACTTGGCTTTTTGGTTTAGTAACAGTGTACTTAGATTAAGGCACCGTGATGCAGGACATAATTTGATATATTATGATTTCTATAAATACGAAATGAAGCAAGAAGTTCGGTACATACGTAAAGTAAGTACTTATGTTTTTTTTTTTTTTTTTTTCTTCTTATTTGGCTTCGCACTTCTTGTGCATACAGCCAACGACAAGTTTTCGAAGTACTTATGTTGATTCCGGGTTGGTATACCTATTCTATTAGAGATGTTGAATAAATATCGATGCATCGATATTATTTATCAAATATCGATATTATATCTAAAACTATATTTTTAAAATAGGATGCCATGAAATGTGGACCAAAATAAACTTTAGGTGCCCAAAAGAAGGTCGTTCAAATGTCAAACTGAGATATCGATAATTTGTGAGCTGAATGGCGATGTGCCATAGCGAATCTAGTCTTGTTTTATACAAAAAAACGTACTTAAATTGTACTATTTAGTACGTCGGATTCTTCTTTTTTATTCATGGCTTTCGCATTATTAAGCATTTAGCCAATGTCAAGTATAATTTAGTTATTTTTACAAGAACGATGAAACACGGGTGCGGTCGATTTCAAGGTCTTGCCGGAGTTTTGGTGTTAACTCAGTAATTCGGATTGGAGTTATGTTTTTTGTATAAAAGTGGTGTGGATTTGTGCAATAAATATTGACGGTGATGAATTAAGCGTCGTACTGGAAGGAATTCACACCAAAACTCCAACAAGGCTTTGAAAACGTCACACCGATATCTCATTCTTGTGAAGATTTGAGAATAATTTATGTAATTGGCAAAATGCATAATAATACGAAGCCATAAATTAAAAAGAAGAACTACAGAACGGGTGAAATGATACGAAACTTCAATCAGCATTAGTTTATTAAACAGTAATAAAAATTACAATTTATACATGCCGACATATTGTCTTATTTATATATGCAATACCATTTAAACCCACATCAAGTAAAACTTGCGATATTAATTTAATTTTGCCAAATTCACTAACTTAATCAATCATTTAAAGTTCTATTTTGCATAATCGTACACGGAAAATATATCATTTATGTTTTTTTTTTTTTTATAAAATATGTAATTTAACCTAACTTAAATTTAATACATTTAGCAAAATAAAATCAATGTCTCAATTTTACTTGATGTAGAAACTTTATTGCGTATTTCCCTCCATTTTATTGTAACAATATTACAGATCAGACACTTTGACACATCGAAAAAAAAAAACAGGTCTAGTCTATAACTTATAGATAACGTAGGTCAGTGTTTTTTAAATATTAATGTGAAACTTCTTTAGAATCGTTGTAATTTAAAACTCGATGAAACGAAAATGCGTCACGACAAAGACAAACATATTCATAAATAGGATATAGCCTGCGAGAGAACGAGATAGATTACAAGTATGCTATCACGTGTCTTTGCGCCTGCGTACAACGAAGCCTTCGGAAAATGTGTCATAAACAACGTGGTGATACACGACGTTCATTCACGTGTTCATTCACGTGTTTTATTTTTTTGCATTTGCGTATTAAAATTCGTTGGTTAATTAATTTATTTTAATAATTCTGAAGTTTCACTTCTGCCGTGTGTGAATTGCACACATACACTTTTGTTTTATTAAATAAAATAAATATTATAAATTTTATATTTTTATAAAGGTACGATACAGAATACAGTCAAAAGCTTAGTAAATACAATGAGTTTAAGACTTACACCTAAACAGCATATTTAAACCTCTAATCATAACAATTATACATAATATAAGCATTCACAGTACTAATATAAAATAATTAAACAATAATTTGCTGGTGGTAGGATATTCATATCCGCCCGGATAGCGACCACCGTACACATGGTGTTAAAACATGCCATAGTGACCCACACGCCCTGTGTGGATCACGTTCCAGGATCAGCCAGTGTATATCCGGTTCTCCCGAGGGGCTTGCGACATGACTTGCTGGTTGATTGGGGCGGGTATAGGGGTACATCCATGTAATCACTGTGCCTGCATCGGTCATCCGCCTGTCCTGTCGCAGGCCCCTCGATTTGCTTCTTCCCTCTCCGAGAAGGGAAGAAGCATTTATACGGCCGGCATGACTCTGGTGACCACCGATAAACTCATTGTTTGTCGATGGTCGCTAGTTTTTTGGACGGCACTACGCTGGTGTAGTGCAGTTACTTTGCAGTGTTCGGATAAAAAAAAACGTAACAGTTATAAAAATAAAAATATAAATAGAGAGAATAGTATAAATACACAATATGTATTCTTCTTTTTTTGCACCTACTTTGTTCATCTCTGCACTACCGTAAGGTTGACTGGGAGAGAATGCCTTTGGCATTAAGTCCGCCTTTATACATTTTGTATTTAAAGTGTAAAATAAAAATAAATAGATTAGATAGTTGCAGGAATCGTAGTAATAAAAGCATGTGTAGGTAACTCAACTGTGTATCAAGTGGAATGTATAAGTAGTCAGCATATAGACTGTACTGTCGTATAATTTTCGGGTTGGTAAATCCAATACGTGTTAATTCATTATTGCAGAACGTGCATCGTGACACGCTACCCTTAAATTTAGAGTATAATTACCTTGTTTAGCAACAGCAACCCCCCCGCCGAGCCCCCAAATTAAGTCGAACCGCTTGTACGGACTTCGCAAAGACTATTTATAAATACTAGCAGACTCGGCCACGCGTTGCTGTGGCTAGGTTAAAATATATTGTAGTAAACTATTTAATACAGTATGCGTCATCTATTGGATACTGTGCCGGATGCCGTGGAGCGGCGGCTTCAAAATACAAACCGCTTCCCCTTATCTTTCCCGAGGGGGTCGTAAGAGGCGACCGAGGGATCTACGAGCTAACATCCGCTCAGCTGGTGGTAGGATATTACATCCGACCGGATAGCGACCACCGTACACATGGTGTAAAACTTGCCACAGTGACCCACATAGTGTGGTCGCGTTCCAAGATCAGCTAGTGTACATCCGGTCCTAGCGGAGCCTGCGAGGTGACACGATGGCTGGAAGGGTCGTGTATGTCGGTCCACTGTCGGATGGAGGTGTATTGATTCGCCGGCCAGGGAGACCCGTAGAAGCGGTTGTTCCGCTGGCCGCCCGTGGTACAGTACAGGGACCCAATCGAGACTAACCACCTCGAGAGGCTGCCTCACCATGCCACGCATAATCTTGGGTAGGTCCGTCGTGCCGGTTGGTGACCGGATGTGGGGTCCCGGCGGCCTATCCCGGGAGGGTACGGGGGCCCTTCCGTCCGGCGAATCAGTCTGCCTCCGTTCGGCCGTCCTATGACCATGTACAAGTCACGGTCATCCATCTGTCCTGTCGCAGGTCCCGCAAGCTGCTTCTTCCTCCTTCCTTTCTTTTAACCATGACAGTGCCAAACAAGAGAGCAGGTCCTACAGCGGTGCACAGCCCCACCACCGCGTTCACAATGGGGTTCACTAACATCCGTGGACTCCATTCGAACCTTAATGCCGTCCACCACCATCTTGAGACGGCCCGGCCTGCAATGCTCTTCTTGACGGAGACGCAGATCTGTCGTCCGACCGATATGGCATATTTACACTATCCCGGCTACTTACTTGAAGAGAGCTTCAAGCCAAGGGCCGGGGTATGTTTGTATGTCCGGTCGGACGTCAGCTGTCGCCGTCTGCACTGCATGGAGGATCCTTCCTTTTCCACACTGTGGGTACACGTGGATCTTGGCACTCAGAGCCGGATCTATGTGTGCCTTTACAGATCCCATAACGGGGTTGACGAGACAACTCGGCTGTTTAACTATATCAACCAGGTAACAGACGTTGCGCTGGAGCAGTATCCGACAGCGGAACTGGTGGTCTTGGGGGACTTCAACGCGCACCATGAGCTGTGGTTGGGCTCCTCCAAGACTGACCATGCTGGACGTGCTGCCCACGCATTTGCTCTGACTCACGACTTGTCACAACTGGTGAATCAACCCACCAGAATCCCAGATGTGGCAAGTCACACGCCTACATTGCTGGACCTTCTGCTGACGAGTCATCCAGCCGGGTACAGTGTGTCGGTGGGTGCCCCATTGGGTACCTCCGATCATTGTCTCGTTGGATCCACAGTGCCTGGTGCTGCGCCTCCACCACCTGTAAAGATCAGGCGCAGGATCTGGCACTATTCGTCGGCAGATTGGGATGGCATGCGAGAGGCCTGACTAAAGAAATTAAAATACTGAGTATAACGATTGACAGTCGGCTCACCTTCAATACCCAAGTGACTGACGTCTGTAGGAAGGCCATCGCGTTTGATAATAAGCTCTCCAGAGCCTACAAGGCTACAATGGGGATTGGAGCCGGAAATTATAAAATTGCTATACAGGGCTGTAGTGGAGCCAGTAATTTTATATGGTGCAAGCGTCTGGGCTCCGGTTACACGCAAACTGGGGGTGAGAAAACAGCTCGCGGTGGTACATAGGGGGTTCGCACAGAACGCTGACGAAGGCCTACATGACCGTATCGCTGAACGCGGCCCTGTTGCTCGTCGGGATATTGCCCCTTGATATTATTATCGATCCCTTGACCTTGGGATGAGATACTGCAGAGGTCTCCAGTATTCCATTAGCAGGGAGCTCTGTAGTTTATTCCAAGAGTAAATCCAAAATAAAAAAAATCCAACAGCTTTCATATCGCTGTAGGCTAGTAGCAGACTGTAATGTAATGTTGCGAAATCGGTTAATAAACTCAACTCAACTTATATTATTACATGGCGACCCTGCCAGGGTCATTTTCGCATAGGGAATTGTTGGGCGTCTCATCGAAACGAAGCTACTCACGGAAAATTAGCTTGATAGTAATCATGTGGAAGAACGGCTCCGGGATCCCTGACCATAACTCCCGACCTCTCTATATGGCGACCCTGCCGAGGCACGGCGACGCGACTGAAAAATGTGCTGGTCAGCAAGTTACCGTGGGACCGAATCGCCACCGTGCACTACTACGTGACTTTACACTGTAAAGGATATAATTTCATCATCATCAGCCGCAAGAAGTCCACTGCTGATCATAGGCCTAAGATTTCCAAAGATTTCCAGACCGACCTGTTGGAAGCGGCCTGCATCCAGCGACTTCCTGCGACCTTTATCAGGTCGTCTGTCCACCTTGTAGGCGGACGTCCAACGCTGCGCTTGCCAGTACGTGGCCTCCATTCCAGAACCTTTCTGTCCCATCGATTATCGGTTCTGCGAGCTATGTGGCTCTTCTCGTTAAAAATGGGAAAAGAGTGCAGTAAGTGTCTTTGTGAGAATAAGGAAACAATAATTACACAGCACAGCGCAGAGGATAATACCGATGTTTCTACGCATATTCAATCCACCAATATATGATTGTGTGTAATGGTTGTAGTCGCAGCATTGGAGGTTCTGTACATGCTATATGCCCAGTACAAGATATGTCATATTGACAATGCGTGCAGCCATAGGAGACGGTATGCAAGCAGACTTCATCTATATATATAAAACTCAAAGGTGACTGACTGACATAGTGATCTATCAACGCACAGCCCAAACCACTGGAGGGATCGGGATGAAATTTGGCATGCAGGTACATGTTATGACGTAGGCATCCGCTAAGGATATTGATAAATTTTACCCCCAAGGGGATAAAATAGGGGATGAAAGTTTGTATGAAGCTTTGTCAAATTACAACAAAAAAAAAACTGTAGAGATATGAGAGCGTCTAGCGGATATCACTGTTTCACCCTTGAAATAAAAAAAATAAATAAATTATTTTTTTCGTCCTAACCTAACCTCACCCGCCTTACCAAAAGCTATTTCTCTAGAGGTGTGAGTACGTCTAGCGAATATAATTTTAGTGACAGTCTCCTGAAGAAAAAACATAACCCATCCTAACCTAACCTCACCCGCCTTACAAAAAGAAATTTCTCTAGAGTTGTGAGCGCGTCTAGCGAATATCATTTCAGTGACACGTCTCCTGAAGAAAAAACATAACCCATCCTAACCTAACCTCACCCGCCTTACAAAAAGAAATTTCTCTAAAGGTGTGAATGCCTCTAGCGGATATCATTTCAGTGACAGTCTCCTGAAGAAAAAACATAACCCATCCTAACCTAACCTCACCCGCCTTACAAAAAGAAATTTCTCTAGAGGTGTGAGTACGTCTAGCGGATATAATTTCAGTAGCTTTGTCTCCTGAAGAAAAAACGTAACCCATCCTAACCTAACCTCACCCGCCTTACAAAAAGAAATTTCTCTAGAGGTGTGAGTGCGTCTAGCGGATATCATTTCAGTGACAGTCTCCTGAAGAAAAAACATAACCCATCCTAACCTAACCTCACCCGCCTTACAAAAAGAAATTTCTCTAAATGTGTGAATGCCTCTAGCGGATATCATTTCAGTGACAGTCTCCTGAAGAAAAAACATAACCCATCCTAACCTAACCTCACCCGCCTTACAGAAAGAAGTTTCTCTAGAGGTGTGAGTACGTCTAGCGGATATCATTTCAGTAGCTTTTAGTCTCCTGAAGAAAAAAACATAACCCATCCTAACCTAACCTCACCCGCCTAGTCGCATTCCGAACGCGGTGACGATCGGATCGTTTTTAAGTCGCTCCGCGCTCGAAAAATCGGGAAAATTAGTAAAGTTGTACAAAATATACCGTGTGATATACCAAAGTGTCGGGAATCGAAAGGCCTATCCAACCGGCCTATTTGTGCATCCGTGAAACAAGTGTGCGAAGTACAAAACGCAAAAAAGTGCCAAAGTGAAAGTTTTTCGCAAATAACTTCGAAAAGCGATCGACGATCCACGAATTTTTTTCGGCGGCCACCAAGTCCTCGTCGAGCCCTACAAAACGAGCTATCACGTTCCGCGCGGTCGCTTGTAGTTTGGCCATAAAAGCCAAAAAAACAAGTGGCCACGTGGCACGTGCACCGTGATCCAGGGCTCCGAGGACAATTTTGACCACGCAGCGGGCTGCGCACCGTTGCGGCGATTGGGGAGGCACTTCGCCCCACCCCAAAATTCGCAAACTGACGGCGCCGGGTGTGAAAAACAGAATTTCCGGGAATTTTGTCATCAGTTTTTTGGCTCTAAGTCCGCGAAACGATCTGTGACACCTACATCTGTCGTCACCATCGCCAAGCTCCCGCCGAGACGCGTCTAACGACACCCCACAAGCTCGGCGGGCGTTGGTAGTTTCGCGGCTTAGGGCAAAAAAACAAGTTCCCGGAAACCACGTGTTTCAAGATACGGGAGGAAAAAAAAAAAGAAACCTCACCCGCCTTACAAAAAGAATTTCTCTAGATGTGTGAGTGCGTCTAGCGGATATCATTTCAGTGACAGTCTCCGGAACAAAAAACATAATCCATCCTAACCTAACCTCACCCGCCTTACAAAAAGAAATTTCTCTAGAGGTGTGAGTGCGTCTAGCGGATATCATTTCAGTGACAGTCTCCGGAAGAAAAAACATAACCCATCCTAACCTAACCTCACCTCAAGTGTAAGGAGAGCCCGGCGTGCATCTGTGACCCTGTGGTGAATGAGAGTATCACGCATGTGTTAACTGAATGTCCTGTTTTCATAAAAGAAAGATTTGACCTAGAAATAGATTTAGGAATAGAGATTAGCGATAAGAACTTCAATGTAATATTGAATGAAAAAGAATATAGAAATAAGTTTTTAAGATACTGCATAAATATATCCATTAGAATAATAAATAGAAATAAGTAGAAATAAGACGTACTATAAGGTGTAATATAATACTACACACAGCTAGTGTCGTGAAGTATATATATCTAATAATAGCAAGTTAAAATATGTAGTAGACATAAGTAAACAAGTAGAATAAGTTTAAATGTAAGAATTGTAAATAAAGAAATCCATGAAAAAATTAATAAACCCAAAAAATAATATAGCTAGGCAAATTAGGTAAGGATCCCAGACCTAGGGATTAGGGAAAAGTAGGAGTAGGAATAGGTGGTACGTATAGCAATATAGAGACAGAATTTCAAGAACTCTAACATTCGTTAGGGGAACGAGAGTGGGGCACAGCGACCCACAAAAAGAAAAAAAAAACAACCTCACCCGCCTTACAAAAAGAAATTTTTCTAGAGGTATGAGTGCGTCTACCGGATATAATTTCAGTAGCTTTTAGTCTCCTGAAGAAAAAACATAACCCATCCTAACCTAACCTCACCCGCCTTACAAAAAGAAGTTTCTCTAGAGGTGTGAGTGCGTCTAGCGGATATCATATCAGTAGCTTTTAGTATCCCGAAGAAAAAACATAACCCATCCTAACCTAACCTCACCCGCCCCGACAGGCACAAGATAGAACAGAAAATTGACAGTAAAATAGACATAACAAACATACATGATATAGTTATTATAATAAGTATACCAGATATGAGTTTATTAGATATTGCAAAAACATTGTTAAAATAGTGAATAATAAAAATAAGTAAATAAAATAAGGAAACCAAATATTACTAAGATATATAATTAATTTTATATACAAATAGTAATAAGATAAATAGAAGTAAGTAAATAAATATAAGGATGTTAAATGTTAGAAAATTAAAAAGTAAGTCCTGTTATGTATAGATTAAGATAATAAATAAGATTTATAGAATAAATAAGAACTGTAATAGATAAGAATAAATAGATAAAAAGTTGTAATAGATAAGATTTTTTTGGAAATAAAGAAAGAAAAGAAATAGGCACCCATGGAAGGGTCAGGCATAGATACAGGTTAGACTAGGAAATGCATGCAAAAGAAAAATAAAAGAGTAGGATCCCTGAAAAGGGCGGGGTGTGACTAGGTGTTAGAAAACTAGAAAAGACCAAACAAAAAGGTCCCTGATAACGTTAGGGGTTCGAGAGAGGGGCATAGCGCCCCACAAAAAAAAAACCTCACCCGCCTTTAAAAACAATTTTTCTAGAGGTATGAGTGCATCTAGCGGATATAATTTCAGTGTCAGTCATCTCAAGAAAAAACATAACCCATCCTAACCTAACCTCACCCTAATTTGTTATGGAATTTAGAGAAGGTTGCTGAGTTGCGGCACCCGTCCCGCCGAGGTCGAGACCACAGCGCGGTCTCGATTTCGAGTAACAGCGAGTCCCAGCCGGTGGAGAAGATACTCGCGCTCTCTGCGAGTCCCACTCCGCCGGACGAGGTCGCGCTAACGGAAGTGGCCGAGGCGCTAGACCAGTCAGATCGGCTGGATTGGCGCCTGCGACTTGCTGGGGTTATCCGAGATGTGTCTCACAGATCGGGTAACCTCAAAGGGACGGAGCAAAGAAAGCTCAACGTTGCTGCGGAGGAACTACTGGCGAGGGCCGAAGAGCCGATGCCAGCAGAGGTGGCCCGCCTGGAGGCGGAAAAGGCTGAGCTGGGACGAGAAATCGCCCAGCTCAAGGTCTCCCAGGCGGCGTAAGCCGAGATCCTCGAGGAACTGCTGGCGACGGTGCGGACGCTGGCAACTCCGCAGCAGCCGGCCCAGTCGAGGGATTCGACCGGGGAGTCGTTTGGGGACTTCCAGCGGCGAATCCTCAACATCATCGATGCGCGGTTCGAGGCGGTGACCATGCGGCTGCCTCCGGAGCGAAATCTTCGGCCACCGTTGGCCGGGGATAAGAACCGGTCGGGGGCGGACGAATGACCGCCGCTGCCAGCTCCGCGCGCCGCTGGGAGATCCTCGGCAGCTCCTGCTGCCTTGGCTGGGCCCTCTGAGGCTCCACCCGTCGTTGGCGGCCCACCGGCGTCAGAGAAGGGGTAGAGTAGGGGCAAGGGGAAGGGTAAGTGCGGAAGCGGAAGTTCCACTAAACCCGCTCCTACAATCGGACCCCGACCTGCGCCTGCACCCGTGGCTGCGCCGGTGGTAGCGGCCACCTCCGTGTCTTCCCCGATTGCCCCTCAGCACACATCGCGCAAGGGGGAGATAAAGGGGAAGAAAAGCAGACGCTCGGAACCCGTCCGAGAGCCTCGCCCACTGCCTTCTGCCCCTGTCTCTATGGACGAGGGGTGGTCGGTGGTGGTCAAAAAAGGCAAGAATCCCCAGTCTGCGAAGAGCGCTGCGGCTACCGCGCCGCCGCAGCAACAGCCACGGGCGATGCCCAAACCCAGGGTTCGGCTACACCGAAGGGCGGCCGTCACTCTAACGGTGACGCCGGAGGGACTGGCACGTGGCGTGTCGTACGTCCAGGTCCTCCGGGAGGTGCAGAGATGTGTGCGCCTCGCCGACCTCGGCATAGCCGAGATGCGGGCTCGCCTGATGGCGACGGGCGGGTACCTATATGAGGTACCCGGGCCGGAATAAGAGAGCCGACTCCCTGCCAATAAAGGGAGGTGTTCCGCGGTTCGGAACTGGAGGGGGACGTGCGCGTGTCCCGTCCGTTCAAGACCGCGGAACTGCGAGTGTCCGGGTTGGACGCGTCCGCCGACCCGGAATCACTCGCAACGGCCTTCGCACGGGCTGGGGAATGTTCAGCTGAGGTAGTTAAGGTCGGGGAGATCCGCCCCGACCGGTCAAGCCTTGGCTCGGCATGGGTGCGATGCCCAGCCAAGGCTGCAGACAAGGTCTGCAAGGCGGGTCGAATTTTGATTGGCTGAGTGGCGGCACAGATCCGGCTTCTTGAGCCAAGGCCGATGCGGTGCTTCCGCTGCCTACTCAGTGGGCACGTGCGGATGCGCTGCACGGAGGAGTGCGACCGCAGCGGGTTCTGCTACCGCTGCGGTCAAGAGGGCCACAAGACCAAGGGATGTTCCGCGGAGCCGCACTGCGCAGTCTGCGCAAATATAGGAAATCCCACGGGCCATCAAGTTGGCGCCAAAGCCTGTGTCGCCTCCTCCCGTCCCCGCCGCTCCAAGCGTGGTGGGCGCGGTTGTGACCCAGCCGGACCCGTCAACAAGCGTCGCACCAATGAAGATCGCCCATTAATATGACGCAACGGATCCTCGAGGCGAATATCAACCAATGTGCCAGAGTCGCGTGCCACCCGTAGCCACCAGCGGATCGTTTCCAAGTCGCTCCGGGCCTTTGAAATCGGTTAAATAGTGAAAAGTACTTGAAGTGTCGTGATTCTTGTTTGTGTGAGTGCTCCACTAGCTGCTGGTCACACCTCCCGTGAAATTCAGTGCAATCGCCCAATCGAGAGAAAAGTGAAAAACAAAAGTTTAAGTGAGAACGCTACACGAACAAGATCTACGACACCCACTTTTGAAGACGCCAAAAGGAGGGTGCAGGGTTCCTCCTTGCACCCTCCACCCTCCACCCTTGCTCCACCAAGTTTCCAGATTTTTCTGGCAACTACATCTGCCGGAATCTGGAAAAAACCACTTCACTTCACTCCATTTACCAGGAAAATCCGAACGGTTGCCAATTCAATAAAAAAAATACTCAATGAAAGAAAAAAAGAAAGTCAACGTCCAAAGGAGAAACCTGTAAAAAAATTCAATGCCAGATTTCACTCCATTTATCAGGCAAATCTACGTGATGGCGAAACGGTTGCCAATACAATAAAAAAAAACTCAATGAAAGAAAAAAGAAAGTCAACGTCCAAAGGAGAAACCTGTAAAAACATATTCAATGCCAGATTTCACTAAATCTACGTGAAGGCCAAACGGTTGCCTATTCAATAAAAAAAAACTCGATGAATGAAAAAAGAAAGTCAACGTCCAAAGGAGAAACCTGTAAAAACATATTCAATGCCAGATTTCACTCCATTTACCAGGCAAATCTACGTAAAGTCCGAACGGTTGCCAATTGAGTAAAAAAAATACTCAATGAAAGAAAAAAAGAAAGTCAACGTCCAAAGGAGAAACCTGTAAAAACATATTAAATGCCAGATTTCACTCCATTTACCAGGCAAGTTTACGTGAAGGCCGAACGGTTGCCTATATAATAAAAAAACCTCATTGAAAGAAAAAAGAAAGTCAACGTCCAAAGGAGAAACCTGTAAAAACATATTCGATGTCAGATTTCACTCCATTTACCAGGCAAGTTTACGTGAAGGCCGAACGGTTGCCTATATAATAAAAAAAACTCAATGAAAGAAAAAAGGAAGTCAACGTCCAAAGGAGAAACCTGTAAAAACATATTCGATGTCAGATTTCACTCCATTTACCAGGCAAATCTACGTGAAGGCCGAACGGTTGCCAATTGAGTAAAAAAAATACTCGATGAAAGAAAAAAGAAAGTCAACGTATAAAGGAGAAACCTGTAAAAACATATTCGATGTCAGATTTCACTCCATTTACCAGGCAAATCTACGTGAATGCCGAACGGTTGCCAATTGAGTAAAAAAAACTTTACACTTGTAGGCATTTTATACCTTTAACTCTAGTTGACGCATTCCCTTAGTGTGTAACGTTGTACGTCTCCATGTATCAATTTCTAGTAACGAGCCATTTCACAAGCAAAAGTGATATTCATTTTACTAAAAGAAAAAACATAATAACTATAAAATATTTTTACGCGGCGCGCGTCGGCGCTCTCGTGGAGTAATAATTTACCGTTATACAGCTGTGTCATGACGGGGCGTTGACCGAGCCTGTGAAACTCGCCCATTTGGCCGGCGACGCTCGAGACGTGAAGTTCACAAGCAAAGATCCACTAGAGACTGTGTGCCCGTTGATACGTTTTGTCCCTTGTACCATTAACGTTGTAATTCGGACGATTCTTACGTTTAATTTAAAACACACAGTAGTAAGTTATTTATTCGTGTCGCACCCCATTGGGTAAGTGTTGAACAAGTTATACGTTTTTTTTAAATTGTAACGGCCGATTATTTTGCAGTGTTAGATCTTTCTTCATTGTTTCATAATACTGTTAAACTAAGTGATTCATAAGAAGTGTATCGATGCTCGTAGTAGTAATGTAAACCTTTTCTTTTAAATAACGTAATTTGTTAACTTCTTTTTTTTCTCGTGTACCTACACGTTTTAAAATCACTAGCCGTTTTTATTATATTACTTGACATTAAACTTAATTGGTGCCGTTCTGATAGTAGCATAACACCGCACCAACTGCTTACGGTTTCGTCCGTGGGGATTTGGTGCGGGTTCGATCCCGGCACTTAAAAATATATGTCCTGTATGTAATTACAGGGTGCGAGGAATACATTTGCGAAGTTCATACTTGCGAGGTTTATACTTGCGAGGTTTACACTTGTGAAGTCTACACTTGCGAGGTCTACAATTGTGAAGTCTACGTTGCAACGTATATATTTGCAACGGGTCTTGTCGACGGTCATCGGCCAAGATCACCGCTGCGTTACCAGTCCGCGGGTTGCAGTCCACGTGGCCGCCTTCGGTCGCCGTGCCCGCAAGCTGGGCCCGGACTCCTCCGCCTGTCCCAAGGACGGTACTCGAACGTGGCAAGGAACCAGACGGCCAGAACCTACCTGTACTTTTGAAAAAAAAATTATAATTTTAATTTTTGTGGACGTGGGAATTTTATTTGTGCCCGTACACGGGACACCACCAAACCCAACCGTCACACTGGCGCCTTAACGTGGTTCTTCTGGAGTCTGGTTTTCTTTGCTTCGTAAAGTAGTTGTGTTGTGTTTTTTTTTGTAAACGTTGATTTTTATTTTTTTTGGTTGCCAGCAACTAAGGTGTAGTTGGCGGTTGTAATTATTAATTGTAATTATTTTTTTTTGTTAGTACAATCATTGAGACTGCCAATCACACACTAGTTGCAATTGTTTTCCTTTTTTTTTTCCGCCGCTGGTGGTAGGATACCTGTACCCGACTGCTGATGTTGACCGCTGGTAGTAGGATACTTGTATCCGTCCGGATTGCGACCACCGTACACGGGTGCTAAAACCTGCCTTAGTGGCCCGCCTTGTGTGGGTCGCGTTCCAGGGTCAGCCTGTGTATTTCCGGTTCCCCTAATCCTAACCCTTTCCCCATTCCTTTTTCCCTCCCTTCCCCTCCTGTTAATTTTTTTTTTTATTTTTTAAACACTGCAAAATAATCGGCCGTTACAATTTAAAAAAAACGTATAACTTGTTCAACACTTACCCAATGGGGTGCGACACGAATAAATAACTTACTACTGTGTGTTTTAAATTAAACGTAAGAATCGTCCGAATTACAACGTTAATGGTACAAGGGACAAAACGTATCAACGGGCACACAGTCTCTAGTGGATCTTTGCTTGTGAACTTCACGTCTCGAGCGTCGCCGGCCAAATGGGCGAGTTTCACAGGCTCGGTCAACGCCCCGTCATGACACAGCTGTATAACGGTAAATTATTACTCCACGAGAGCGCCGACGCGCGCCGCGTAAAAATATTTTATAGTTATTATGTTTTTTCTTTTAGTAAAATGAATATCACTTTTGCTTGTGAAATGGCTCGTTACTAGAAATTTATACATGGAGACGTACAACGTTACAAGTGACACCTCCAAACCGACAAAATTGTTCGGGATTCGAACACCTGTCAAAGACATGAGGCCAAAGAGTAAAACTCCTGAGAAGTCCAGTCCGAAGGAAACCGGCGGGAATAAGGTCGCGCAGGCGCGACGGAGCCTGGAATCCTAGATCGAAAGATTTGGAGGACCGAGCACCGAACCTGGGAGGCCGAAACCCGCAGGAATTCCAACGGATGGAGATAACTTACTGAAGAGAGTAACGGCCCCGGCTCCGGCAGCGGCAGTGCCGCCACGGGAAGACGTTGGGCACGTGAGTAGGTTGACCAAGGCCAAAGCTTGTCTTGCGAAACTCAAGGCGCAAATTAATAACAGCAGGAACCTGAAAACCGAAATAAAAACAGAGGTTATCGAAGCAGCGGAAAGGCTCTACAAATTGGTTAAGTAAAGCGAAGAAGAGAGGACAAAAGAAGGAAAGAAGGAGAAGACAGCTGAAGATATAACAAAACCAGCAAGGCAAGACACGGAGGTAGTAAAAATGTTAGGAATTCAGGAGAAGGAAATAATTAAGAGACTGGATGCCCACAGCCAACTCCTGAAAGAAAGTAAGGAGGAGATGGAGAAACTCAACCAGGAGCTCAAACAACAAAGAGAGGCATGGAAAGGGAAAAGATCCTACGCAAGCGTGGCGGCTGGTGCAGGGAGGAAAGAACACGGAGAAGCAGTAATGCACTCCGTGGTGATTACCTCCGTGGATCAGACAGCCTCGGGCGAGGAAGTCTTTAACAAAATTAGGACTACTATAAACGCAAGAGAAGAAGGGATACGAATCGATAAAATCCGGAAAGCTAAAGACCGAAAAGTAATTGTGGGCTGTAAGTCAAAAGAAGAGCTGGGAAGGGTAAAGGAGAAGATTCACCCAACAGTCACACACATAGTCCTGAACCCACAGTAAGATACGAGTCTTGTGTCGTGGGTATCGGCAACTACGAGAGACTTTCGGTCTCACAACACCCAGACCTCGAAACAAATATTTGTGAAACAGAGGCCTCTCGCTTCACAGCCGACTACTCTCCCGACAAGCCACGGAGGCTGTCGAAATAATAAAATTAACAACAGAAAATAAATAGCAACAGAATAAAATAATTGCTATAGAATAAAAAAAATCATAACGCCAAATGGTTGCCCGAGCAGCACTAACAATCGTAATGAAAGAAAAATGCTAAAAAAAATCTGTTTTAACTAAGTTTCATTATTTGAAGTGAAACTTCTTAGCACCGTTGTGATTTAAAAGTTCGATGAAACGAAAAAGCGACAGTAAAAAGAGACAAACATATTCATAAATAGGATTTAGCCTGCGAGAGAATGAGATAGATTACAAGTATACAGTGCTTTCTATAATCTACGTCTCCTCTTTGTTTATCTCATTCTCTTGTAGGCTACTTTTCTGAATTTTCACTTCTGCCGTGTGTGAATTGCACACACATATTTTTTTTGTTGTTTTTTTTGTAAAACATTTGATCTCAATGAAAGAAATAAGAAAGTCAACGTCCAGGGGAGTAAAAATGGATTTAATACCAGACATCACTGCATTTGTGATATCAAAAATAACATATTATACACAAGTACATATATATCTTTATAATATAAAAAAATCGTGTCACGTTGTTTGTCCGCGATGTACTTCTAAACTACTGAACCAATTTTAATTAAATTTTGCAATCTGAGTGCAGTTTGATCTAACTTGATAGATAGGATAGTTTATATCTGAATTTATTGTCGCAATATTTTTTTATTGCAAATTAGTTATTAGTTATAATTATCTGTAAGTTCCATAAGATTCCAACAGATTGAGGTGTAAGGTAATATATCGGCTGGATTGAGTAAGTATCCAATAGATGGCGCATACTATATTTAATAGTTTACTACAATATAATTTAATATATACCTTAGCCACAGCAACGCGTGGCCGGGTCTACTAGTACAATATATAATTATAAACAAATAATTACTAATACGTCATCAGGTTTAGTGAATATACTAAACACAATCTCATGACTGTATGCAAGCACCAATTATTATCGTTAATTGGACATCGTTTTTCGGAGGATCACTGACTCCCAAGACACAGGTTTTTGCCTAGTTCTCAAACCAGAGCTTCAAGGCCAAACGGTTGCCTATGCAGTACAAAAAAACCTCGATAAAAAAAGTCAATATCCAAAGGAGGAATTTGTAAAACATATTCGATGCCATATTTCACTGCATTTACCAGGCATATCTACGTTAGGGCCAAATGGTTGCCTATTCAATAAAAAAAAACTCAATGAAAGAAATAAGAAAGTCAATATGCAAAGGAGGAACTTGTAAAACATATTCGATGCCATATACTGCATTTACCAGGCAAATCTACGTTAGGGCCAAATGGTTGCCTATTAAATAAAAAAAAATCGATAAAAACAGAAAGTCAACGTCCAAGTAAAAATGGATTTAATACCAGACATGCACTGCATTTGTGATATCAAAATTAATACTTTTTTTTATTTTATCCTGGCTCGGCAAAGTGACTACGCTACACCTGATGGTAAGTGTAGCGCAATCCAAGAATAGTGTCGACCAACGATAAACAATGTGTCCATCGTAGGTCGGCAAGATCATGCCGGCCTATCAAAGGGCCAAGGGGGAGGGGAAGGAAAAGGGATGGGAAAAGGTTTAGGATCAGGGGGCAAGCCCCCTGGGGAGAACCGGATATACACTGGCTGACCCTGGAACGCGACCCACATAAGGTGAGCCACTATGGCAGGTTTTAGCACCAGTGTACGGTGGTCGCTATCCGGTCGGATACAAGTATCCTCCCACCAGCAAAATAATATAATTTGTCATTAAATTCAGTGAAAATTCTAAACACAATGTCATTACTCTATGCAGCACCAATTATAGTTAATTTTACATAGTTTTTTGGAAGATCACCGACCCCCAAGATACATGTTTTTTGCCTAATTTGGTGGTCAGGGCACCAAAACTTTTCTATTTTTTTTTATCCGAGCACTACAGTGACTGCACTATAGTAGAGTATTTTTCGAGTCGGTTAAAACGTGTTTATGTTGCGATATATATTAAATAACATTGAACAATGTATATCCATAAATACCATAGGGTACATAATATCATCACAGTATACATGTATATGGGTAGGCAGGTGTACGCACGCTAGCTGTCCTGTTCGTAATTCTCGACCTTCAAATCGTTGAGGCCAAGATCCTCGTTTTGCTCGAACGATCTCTCGTAGCGGGTGATTTTGAGACCTGAAAATGGCATAAAAGGTGTTTTTAATTAATTGATTAGACGAGCAAGTCACTCGGCTGAAGGTAAGCGCCACGCCTGCCCATAAACAGAAGCAACACCACACAGAACGTTGAATTACAAAGCACTGCATGGCACTGAACTGCGCTCGTCACCCCGAGACTTATGTTAAGTCTCACAATGCCCAGTAATGTCACTGGCTTCAATGTCCTTCAAACCGAAACACACCAGTGCTTACTCCCTGTTGGTTGGCGACGTCAATAGACGGCGCGGTGGTACCAACACAGACGGCCTCTCGCATACGAGGGACCTACCACCTTGTAAAACAACACACGCGATAAATGACAAGTCAGTACAAAAGTAAAATATATATACCGAGTCTGGACAATACGACCCAAAGTTTAAAATACAATGCCCGTTCACATAAATATTTTTTCACGTTTCACTGGCTGGTCGGTTGAGGGGCTAACGTATGTCGACTGGTCACTGTGTGACGCCACCTGGGACTTCGAAAATTCTCGAAGTTCCAGAGAGGTCGGGTAACGCTGGCTGGTCAACTGGCCCGCGTGACATCTCACGGAATGTTCTCGAATATTCTAATATTCTCCATCTTTCCGTTGATAGATAGACCGCTCGCGTTACGTTACGAATAGGTTTACCCTCCCATAAGAAGTTATCACTTCAAAAATTCATACAAACTAAATGGCACGAAAAAATTAACGAAATAGTACACCATTTATAAATACCGGTTCAATAACATGCGATAAGAGCGGCAACAGTGCGCTGCTGTTTCTAGTCAACGTAAAGCCATTGAGCGATGAGCTGGCAACGTGTGTTTGTTGTACCGGTGAAAGGGTTATAAAACTAACGATAACTTAGTAACAGATACAGGGTGTACTAATTTGTTGAAAAAGGAAAATAACATCCTTAAACTATCCAGAATATTTGATTTAATTTTTGTATGCAGCCTTGTAACATCGGTAGATGTACGAAATTTAAGTAACGGTCTTATTGTCCCCCACACACGCCCCCACACGCTACATTTTAACTAATGTATACATAACATCATCAAATTACACTGAATCAATCTATTTATAAATTTTCCAATAATTTTACGACAGACGCAGCAGCAAACCTACGTTCGATTTCTGTGGAAAAACTCTAGACAAAATTGTCTACGACGTGGCTCTACCACTCCTTAAAACAAAATTAACCAAATTTACCTTCATCAACAGTAAGAGGATCATCAGCTAAGCTCTGCACGTAGCTGTTACCGGCCGGGTCGTCCAGGATCAATGTGATGGGCCGCTTGCATTCCAACACTTCGTTCAGACGTTCCAGGAAACTAGAAAAAAAAACAATAAAAAAAGATTAAAAACAATAAAAACGATTAAAATTAATATAAAAATTGGTTAAAAACAATGAAAAATGATTCTAAAAAAACGATTAAATAACAATAAAAAAAAACGGTAAAAAAATAATGTCCTCCATTTTGAATTTGAAAATGAATGTCGCTTTAATTAGCAGCACCGCAAGCAATCCCGGAAAAGACACCAACATATCACGACGATAACCGAACGACTGATGTATGAGGTTTGATCCCCGGGTCGGGGTAAATGATTGTAATATTTGATCTTAGTGACCTTCGCAATTGATTGATGTCCTTGGTCATATGATAAATTTTGACCTTTATAATAACGACTTTAACCTTGAAATAAAACTTTACTGATTTAATAGCGGTATTTTATTTTAATTTTGGTCCCGACGTTTCGAAAACTTATCAATTAGCCTTCGTGGTCACGGAGTGGATTTTAACCTTGGCTTTTGGTATTTTTTTTTACCCTGGCTCGGTAAAGTGACTACGCTACACCTGATGGTAAGTGTAGCGCAATCCAAGATAGTGTCGATTGACGATAAACAATGTGTCTATCGTAGGTCGGCAAGATCATGACGGCCTGCCAAAGGGCCAAGGGAGAGGGGAAGGAAAAGGGATGGGAAAAGGGTTAGGATCAGGGGGTTAGCTCCCTGGGGAGAACCGGATATACACTGGCTGACCCTGGAACGCGACCCACACAAGGTGGGCCACTATGGCAGGTTTTAACACCAGTGTACGGTGGTCGATATCCGGTCGGATACAAGTATCCTCCCACCAGCAAAACACTACATACACTACACTCACCCTTTGAGCCCGTCTCGGTTGAGTCCCGGCGCGTCCCCGAACATCCCCGGGGACTGCTCGAGCTGTTCTATAGTGGCGCGCACCAGACCCTCGGCGGTGGTGAACCTGCCACCCAGGGCGCGACCACCCACCTCCAACTCCAGCTCTGGGATGCTCATTGTGCAGGTCTCCGACTGGGGACAATGGCAATGGTAAAGACATCAGATTTAACATCATATAGCTGGTAGTAGGATAGGATAGTATACGATGAAGTACCAATACCTCCTAACTGACAATTTAGTCCAAAATTACTTTTTTATTACAATAGACGTATAAACAGAAACCACATCTCTTAGTAACAAACAAAAAGGTAATGTATTGGAAACTATATACTATCAATAGTTGATCAAAATAAATAAAACCTTATTTTAAACAGTCTGGTGTAAAATTAGATTCTCAACACTTAGGAAGTATTAGTACTTCATCGACGATATATATAGGTTCATATCCGCCCGGATAGCGATCACCGTACACATGGTGTTCAAACCTGCCATAGTGATCCACACGCCTTGTGTGGATCGCGTTCCAGGATCAGCCAGTGTATATCCGGTTCTCCCGAGGGGCTTGCGACATGACTTGATGGTTGTTTGGGCCGGGTATAGGGGTACATCCTTGTATCCCTGTGCCTGTAGCGGTCATCCGCCTGTCCTGTCGCAGGCCCCTCGATTTACTTCTTCTCTCTCCGAAGAGGGAAGAAGCATTTATACAGGCCGGCATGACTGGTGACCACCGATAAACTCATTGTTTGTCGGTGGTCGCTAGTTATTTAGACTGTACTACGCTTACCATCAGGTGTAGTGCAGTCATTTTGCCGTGCTAGGATAAACAAAAATATGTGTCGGGGTGACGAGCGCAATTCAGTGCCATGCAGCGCTTTGTAATTCAACGTTCTGTGTGGTATTGCTACTGTTTATGGGCAGGCCTTATCATCAGGCGAGAGCCTTGCTCGTCTCGTCATTCGACATCAAATAAAAAAAATACCCGACTACAGAAAAGCGTATCTCCACTAGTGACATTTAATTTTTTATATTTTAATTTACTTGAATAACGAGACGACCAAGTCGCATGCCTGATGGTAAGTAATCTCCACAACCCATGTACGCCCACAATACCAGAAGAATCATGGGCGCATTGCCGACCTTAAAGGAAAGGGATAATTAGGGATTGGGAAGGGGAGGGGATTTGGCGTTCCGGATATCTCACTCACCGTACGAAACTCAGCAGCAAGCCGCTACTTTACGTCGGTTTTCTGTGAGACAGTGGTAACGACCCGGTCGAGCCGGCCCATTCATGGTGTAGACAAAACTGTCTACAGCGTGGCTCTACCACTCGAAAATCTGTATCTGTAAGGATTTTAAGGAGATGTGTCGTGGACCTTACTAGCAGGGATATCCCTAGCCTAGCTAACCTACCAACCTTTCTCTAGCTGCCTACTGATAACGACCCGAAGAAGAAAGGCAGAAAGAAACTCCGGGCTTAATTTTTTACCATTTTTTTTCTGGGTACTGGTACTCATACACACCCAACAGTCACACACATAGTCCTGACCCCACACTAGCTTAACCTGTATCGTGGATATCAGGAACTACGAGGGACTTACGGTCCCACAACACACAGACAAGAAACAAATATCTACGGATCACACTATGTGTCTCAATGCGGGAATCGAACCCGCGGCCTCTCACTGTGCCACGGAGGTAATCAGACAAAAAAACAACTCACCTTCAATATATCCCTGGAGAAATCATTTTTATTAGCCACTTTGACTTCAAAAGTTACGCCCTTCTCTTCTATACCACCACCTGACTTTACCTGTGGACAAAAATAACATTTTTTTTATTTGATTGAATGACGAGACGAGCAAGGCGCTCGCCTGATGGTAAGCGCCACGCCTGCCCATAAACAGAAGCAACACCACACAGAACTTTGAATTACAAAGCACTGCATGGCACTGAACTGCGCTCGTCACCTCGAGACACAAGATGTTAAGTCTCAATACCTAGTAATTTCATTGCAATGTCTTTCAAACCGAAACACAACAGTGTTTACCCACTTTTGCTTGGCGGCAGAAATAAACGGTGGTACCAACCTAGACAGACTCACACGTAAGCGCAGTGCAGTCCAAAACACCAGCGACCACCGACAAACAATCGAGTTTATCGGTGGTCACCAGAGTCATGCCGGCCTGTATAAATGCTTCTTCCCTCTACGGAAAGGGAAGAAACAAATGGAGGGTCCTGTGACAGGACAGGCGGATGACCGATGCAGGCACAGGGATACAAGGATGTACTCCTATACCCGCCACAACCAACCATCAAGTCATGTCGCAAGCCCGTCGGGAGAACCGGATATACACTGGCTGATCCTGGAATGCGATCCACAGATGCGAGTCACTACGGCAGGTTTTAACACCATGTGTACGGTGGTCGCTATCCGGGCGGATATGAATATCCTAACCCTTTTCCCATCCCTTTATCCTTCCTCTCCGCCTTGGCCCTTTGGCAGGCCGGCATGATATTGCCGACCTACGATGGACACATTGTTTATCGTTGGTCGACACTATTTTTGGATTGCGCTACACTTACCATCAGGTGTAGCGTAGTCACTTTGCCGAGCCAGGATAAAAAAAAAATCCTACCACCAGCAAAATATAGGATAGGGCTCCATGGGTACATTTATGGTACAGGACCCTAATAGAAGTTACTAACCTCGTTAGTCCTGTGTCCACAATACTCGCACGTTGTCGCCATTATAACCACTTCCTTGAAATAAGGTATGTCTGAAAAAAAAACATCAAGATTTCAAATAATTCTAATTTAATGTTAAGGACGTTCCGTGAGCAAATGAACTTGACTGACTCGCGTACTCGACGTGTGAGTTTTCGTGCAGAATATGCATGTATTTATCGTATTTAGCGAATAATTGATTTAAAAATCAGGTTTTGGCCTTTTCGAAAATCTAAAACGGGCAAAATATTCGTTATTAAATTGCCTATCTAGTATCATATGAAAACAATCTGTACTTTAAAAGGAGACGCACGGAATCTTTGCATTTTTTTTTCTCATTTTTATAGTTAATTTATAACGTTCATTTCTAATTTTAAGATCTAATTCATCTCATTTATAATTTTAAGATCTATTTATAATGTTATACCTATACTTTGTTCACGAATAAATGATTGTGATTCTGAAATGGACTTTATCGGGTTTTTTTTATTCTAATTGACTCACTGGTGATCTTCATGTTGGAGACATGTCAATGTCCTTGACACTGACCTTGACCTTGACCATGAATTTATAAATAACTCTACTCAATGATGATCTCCATATTGGAGACATGTGAATGTCCTTGACACTGACCTTGACCTTGACCATGATCTTCACTCATGAATTTATAAATATCTCCACTCACTGGTGATCTCCATATTGGAGACATGTGAATGTCCTTGACACTGACCTTGACCTTGACCATGAATTTACAAATATCTCTACTCACTGGTGATCTCCATGTTGGAGACATGTGAATGTCCTTGACACTGACCTTGACCTTGACCATGAATTTACAAATAACTCTACTCACTGGTGATCTCCATGTTGGAGACATGTGAATGTCCTTGACACTGACCTTGACCTTGACCATGAATTTACAAATAACTACTCACTGGTGATCTCCATATTGGAGACATGTGAATGTCCTTGACACTGACCTTGACCTTGACCATGAATTTACAAATAACTCTACTCACTGGTGATCTCCATATTGGAGACATGTGAATGTCCTTGACCATGACCTTGACCATTAATTTATTATTAAATATCCCCACTCACTGGTGATCTTCATGTTTGTGTCGGCGGGCGCGTTGCAGTCCGGACAGTTGGTCCTGAACCGCATCACCTCGGTGGCGTTGAGTCGGTCGAGACCACCCTCCTGGGGGTCCGCGGGGGTGAGCAATGTCCTTGACACTGACCTTGACCTTGACCATGAATCTATTATTAAATATCCCCACTCACTGGTGATCTTCATGTTTGTGTCGGCGGGCGCGTTGCAGTCCGGACAGTTGGTCCTGAACCGCATCACCTCGGTGGCGGTGAGTCGGTCGAGACCACCCTCCTCGGGGTGCGCGGGGGTGAGCAATGTCCTTGACACTGACCTTGACCTTGACCATACATTTATTATTAAATATCCCCACTCACTGGTGATCTTCATGTTTGTGTCGGCGGGCGCGTTGCAGTCCGGACAGTTGGTCCTGAACCGCATCACCTCGGTGGCGTTGAGACGGTCGAGACCACCCTCCTGGGGGTCCGCGGGGGTGAGCAATGTCCTTGACACTGACCTTGACCTTGACCATGAATCTATTATTAAATATCCCCACTCACTGGTGATCTTCATGTTTGTGTCGGCGGGCGCGTTGCAGTCCGGACAGTTGGTCCTGAACCGCATCACCTCGGTGGCGGTGAGACGGTCGAGACCACCCTCCTGGGGGTCCGCGGGGGTGAGGAGGGAATCCGACGCGAGGGAGGGGGACAGCAGGGATGCAGGGGAGGTGACCGGCGAGTCTTGCACCTGATGACAATAGATTTCGTTGTCAAGTTTTAATTCAACCTCACGTTTGAGAGTGATAGAGCCACGCTGTAGACAGTTTTGTCTACAGCATGAATGGGCTGGCTCGACCGGACAGTTACCACTGTCTCACAGAAAGAAGGCTGGCAAACGAGCAAGTGGATCACCTGATGGTAAGTGATCTCCACCGCCCATGTACGCCAACCACCAAAAGAATCCTGGGCGCGTTGCCGACCTTAAAGGAAAGGGATAATTAGGGATTGGGAAGGGGAGGGGATTTGGGCTTCCGGATATCTCACTCACCGTACGAAACGCAGCAGCAAGCCGCTACTTTACGTCGGTATTCTGTGAGACTGTGGTAAAGACCCGGTCGAGCCAGCCCATTCATGCTGTAGACAAAACTGCCTACAGCGTGGCTCTACCACTCTAAACTACACTCTGGTTTCAGATGTATGTAAGTATGTTTGTATGTTTGTCTGTAACGGAATCTTTGAACGTGATTTTGATCTCCTTCAAAACGTTGGATTAATTCGAATTTTGGCATACTTATCAAAGACCGATGACAATGCCATATTGTATAAAAAAAATAAAAAGTATTGCAAATTGTCATTAATAATTATAATTAATTGTGTTGTGTGTAAAGTTTAGTTTAACGCCATCTACATGACGCATAAGAATGCCTATAGATGGCACTTTTTTGATATTAAAATTGTAGGAATTAAAATTGTACTCTCTGGATCTTTTTTTTTTATTTTTTTTTTATTTGATCTACCAAACTGGGCTACACATAACTTATATGCTAGCTAATAACATGTATGAAAGTGGGATTACACAAATGTGTATGCCCTTCTGGAGGTGAATACATCATGTATCTTCGTTAATTATAGGGAATATCGTAGTATCCAAGGGCGTCAATAGATGGCGCTGTTTTGATATTCGGGTTAGGAATTAAAATTATACTCTCTGCTACAATATATTTTAATTTTTTTAATTGCCACACATACCTCATCGTGCATGAATATCCCGAGGGCGTGGTTCTGTTCTGTGGACCTCTTGAAGTCGTCTCGTTCACAGCGAGGATCGCGTCGGGGTGCCTCCACACTCTCTATGAAGCAGTTACCTGCAGACAAACATGATGTTTAGACATCAAATTCAAATCATTTAAATCATAAATAAATAAATACACCCAACACAAAAAATATCGATATTTTTTCCGATATAATATATCGAAATATTGTATCGATATTTAGCGATATATCGGTAAAAAATATCGATAGTTTCGATATATCGAATTGTAGGAAGGAAAAGACTTGATTAACAAAAATAATATCGAATAGCTAAAAAAAAAAAAACAACATCCAATACTTACTTTGGTATTTGATGTTGTTTTTTTTTTTAGCTAAATCCGATAGAAAAAAGAGCTGTAATGATGATTTTTCCTAAATATTCTACGATATCCTTATTTCGATATATCGGATAAAATATATCGTTATTTCGATATATCAGATAAAATATATCGATATTATATATCGACTTCAATGATTCGATAATATCGCATTTATTCGATATATCTAATAAATGTATCGATATTTTATCACATATCGATACATATCGAGCACCCCTACCCCACAGTAAGATACGAGTCTTGTGTCGTGGGTATCAGGGACTACGAGAGACTTTCGCTCTCACAACACCCATACCCCGAAACAAATAATTGTGGATCACACAAATATTTGTCTGTGTGCGGGGATCGAACCCGCGGCCTCTCGCTTCACAGCCGGCTACTCACCCGCTGTGCCACGGAGGCTGTCATGCCATGCAAATTATATGCATTTATTGGTGGTAGGACATTCATATCCGCCCGGATAGCGACCACCGTACACATGGTGTTAAACCTGCCATAGTGATCCACACGCCTTGTGTGGATCGCGTTCCAGGATCAGCCAGTGTATATCTGGTTCTCCCGACGGGGCTTGCCCACTTTTCCTATACCTTTTCCATCCCTTAATCCTTCCCTTCCCCTTTGGCCTTGGGATGAGATACTGCAGGGGGTCGCCAGTATCCTCTGTAGTTTATCCAAAGAATAAAAAAAACAACACACAACACCCAGACCCCTAAACAAATATTTGTGGATCACACGTACATTTGTCTCAGTACTGGGATCTAATCCGCGGCCTCTCGCTTCACAGCCGGCTACTCGCCCGCTGCGCCACGGAGGCTGTCAAACTCACCACTGATATCCTCGAGTCGCAGCGTCCACGGCCTGTCCAGCTCCTTCAGCCCCTGGAGCTTGGAGACGAACTCTTCGATCTGCTGGGCAGCTTCCGGATGCTGTTCACGCCGAGCCTCCTGATCTTGGGTGAGGCCGGCTATGGCTCGCGTTATAATGCCTTCCACTGTCGTCACTTCTGTGGGCAAATTGGTGGTGAGTGGGTATTTTTTTTTACCTTTGGGATGGTGAATGCTCCGAAGAATTGTTTGACCTTATCCCATCCTCGCCTTTCCTTAACAGAACCACGCGTGCTGGCTTGCGGAGCCACAGCTTCGTGGTCTCCTCCATCTCGGTTCGAACTAAAAAGTTCGCAAATTCGTACTTCTGCCGGACCATTAAGCTGTGGAATAGTTTGCCGGCACACGTGTTCCCTCCTTCCTATAATATTGGGTCCTTTAAACGGAGTGTGAAGAAGCAGTTAGGCAGGCCGGCATAATCGTGCCGACCAACGATAGACACACTGTCTGTCTTTGGACGACACTATTCCTGGATTGCGTTACACTTACCATCAGGTGTGGCGTAGTCATTATGCCGAGCCAGAATAAAAAAAAAAAAAAAAAAACTACTGTGGTCCCTGTTGTAGTTATCATATGTGTACTCAAAATAATATTGTTTACTAGTAACACCATCTATGTACAATCAAACCGAACTAATATGTCAATACAAGTGAAAATAAATATAATATGTCATTCTCTCTTCTTCCGTTCCGTGAAAGTAAGCTGTAAGCACGTTGTTTTATTTGATCCCAATAAAAAAACAAATTAATAAGTGTCCCTGCCATGGCCAATGGGGAGGGGAAGGAAAAAGAGATGGGACCACCGCCCATGTACGCCCACAATACTAGAAGAATCATGGGCACGTTGCCGACCTTAAAGGAAAGGGATAATTAGGGATTGGGAAGGGGAGGGATTTGAGCCTCCGGATATCTCACTCACCGTACGAAACGCAGCAGCAAG
The DNA here is from genome assembly GCA_949126905.1 of Amorpha juglandis. Lineage (NCBI taxonomy): Eukaryota > Metazoa > Arthropoda > Insecta > Lepidoptera > Sphingidae > Amorpha > Amorpha juglandis. Next base: position 7,797,593 of record OX421392.1, read on the forward strand.
CCGCTACTTTACGTCGGTTTTCTGTGAGACAGTGGTAACGATTCGGTCGAGCCGGCACATTCAAGCTGTAGACCAGTGTTTCCCGACGTGGGGCCCACGCAAATTATAAATTATAGTTAAGGGGCGCAATTTAAAAATAGACTCGACACGTCTTTAACCCTTTCGCTTTGGGTTATTTAAATGCAATGCTAGATATCGGTGACAAATTTAACAAAAAAATGTTAAGGTGGGGCATGGCCTAAAAAATGTTGGGAAACACTGCGGTAGACTAAACTGTCTATGTTATGTTATGATATTCTATGTTGTTGTAACACCAAAATTAATTATATGATCTGCTCACCTCCCTTCTGGCTCTGTGCTGGTATCTCGAAGTCCAGCTCCGGTATGCTGACGGTGGTGTGGTCGCTCTTCACCACCTGGCGGTTCAGATCTACCGGCTCCTCGACACGAAGCTTCCACCTGGTCGATGAGTTTTAACTTAAAATTCCTATAGGTTTTTCGTAAGCGAGAGACAGTTAGGCGCCGTCTATTTGTGCCGCCAAGCAGTAGCGTGTAAGCACCAATGTGTTTCGGTTTTCAGAGACTATCCCGTCCACACACCCGCCACTGTAACTCCTGTGCACCAGGACCAACAGTGGCACGCATTTTTGTCGACACCGAGCAGTGAAGCTCGGCGAGTCTCTGGGAATGCCTGAATGTCTTTGTCCCGCAACGAAATTAATCAGATAGAAGGTTAGGGAGGAGTTGGAAATATTAATTGTCCACTTCCCTCCATAGCAAAGCGGGAGACAAAATAATGAACTAAGGAGGTATTAACCTCAAGTGTAAGGACAGTTACAACTGGAGAAGCCAGATGTAAAGCACCACGGATGTCATTAAGTGGGTCCTATCATGCGAGCTGTTACACTTGATTCCAATAATAGGTATTCGGTTGATGTGTTTCGGTTTGAAGGACATTGAAGCCAGTGAAATTACTGGGCATTATGACACGTAACTGCTTATGTCTCGGGGTGACGAGCAGACCGGCTCGCAGTCCAGTACCATGCAGTGCTTTGTAATTAAAGATTCTGTGTGATGTTGCTTCTGTTTTTGGGCAGGCGTGGCGCTTACCATCAGGCGAGTGACTTGCTAGCCTTGTCATTCATCATCATCATCAGCCACAGGACGTCCACTGCTGAACATAGGCCTCCCCCAAAGATTTCCAGCCCGACCTGTTGGAAGCGGCCTGCATCCAGCGACTTCCTGCGATCTTTATCAGGTCGTCTGTCCACCTTGTAGGTGGACGTCCAACGCTGCGCTTGCCAGTACGTGGCCTCCATTCCAGAACCTTCCTCGTCATTCAATTAATTAAAAAAAAAAATACGAATATCCTACCACCAGCTATGTAGATAGGAAGGTACGTGGGTAAATAGGTACGTGGATAGGTAGGTACGTGGGTAGGAAGGTACGTAGGTAGGTAGGTACGTAGGTAGGTAGGTACGTACGTAGGTAGGTACGTACGTAGGTAGGTAGATACGTAGGTAGGTAGGTACGTAGGTAGATAGGTACGTAGGTAGGTAGGTAGATACGTAGGTAGGAAGGTAGGTAGATACGTAGGTAGGTAGATACGTAGGTAGGTAGGTACGTGGGTAGGAAGGTACGTAGGTAGGTAGGTACGTACGTAGGTAGGTAGATACGTAGGTAGGTAGATACGTAGGTAGGTAGGTACGTAGGTAGGTAGGTACGTAGGTAGGTAGGTACGTAGGTAGGTAGGTAGATACGTAGGTAGGAAGGTAGGTAGATACGTAGGTAGGAAGGTACGTAGGTAGGTAGGTAGATCGGTACGTAGGTATGTAGGTACGTAGGTAGGTAGGTAGGTAGAAGTTAGGGTAGTTTATGAGCTTACCTGACCCCGAGTTCAGCGATGGCGCCTCCTGGCTGAATCTCGTTGTTCTCGTAGCCGCATTTCTCGCAGGAGAATGACATGATCACCACATTCTTGTAGTACGGGATCCTGGTCAGGAGTATACGGGTGTTGCCCTGAAAAAAGCATTGTATAGTTGAAATATTAGTCTGTACACGAGGGGGGTAGATAGACGTGGAAGATATTACTACGAGGTGACACAATGGCTATAAATAAAAAACTAACAAAACTTTTTTTATCCGAGCACGGTAAAGTGACTGCACTACACCTGACGGTAAGCGCAGTGCAGTCCAAAACGCCAGCGACCGACAGACAATTAGATTAACGGTGGTCACCAGAATCATGCCGGCCTGTATAGATAGATACCATTTCACTTTTCTTTTCTTTATTCTGTTCATTTTTTTAGGGTCTTTTGGTCTCTGTGGACCATGCCAGCCCCATCGTACTACTATTTCACACTTTGAAGATGTAAGAAGCAAAACGTGGGGCTTGCGACAGGACGGACGGATGACCGATGCAGACACAGGGATGCAAGGCTGTATCCCTGTAGACTATACCCGCCCCAACCAAACGTCAAGTGATGTCGCAAGCCCCTTGGGACAACCGGATATACACTGGCTGATCCTGGAAAGTGATCCACAAGATGTATATGGGTCACTATGGCAGGTTTTAACACCATGTGTATGGTGGTCGCGCATTTCTATCATATTCCCAAAACTCGACAAAAAATGTGTGTTTTTACAAGTAACAGTCGCTGAGCTTTTTAAAATATGATCTGTCTACATTGCATACATTTTAGTTCTTCACTATGGAAGCAGATACATTTTCATGGTCCCCCGCTCACTTGTGAACCTCAATTTTTTGTCACGCCAACGTAGACCCCCGTCGAGTCTCCCGTGGACCCCTGGGGGTCTGGGCCACTTTGGAAAATAAGGATTTAAATAATAAAAACGTATCTATTACATAAGCGTTATGAACTTTACCAGTCACTTTACTATTTACGAGCGCAACTCAATGCCATGCAGTGATTTGTAATTTAACATTCTGTGTGGTGTTGCTTCTATTTATGTGCAGGCGTGGCGCTTACCATCAGGCGAACGCCTCGCTCGTCTCATCATTAAATCAAATAAAAAAAAATCGCCTACACACAAAATGTATATTTGTGAACATTTTCTTTATGCAGCTATGACAAAGTGACTATGAAGTGTGATAAGCAACCAATACAATGACGACAGTTGTGTCGAGTCGTGTCGACCAACCCACAGCAAGTTCAAATGGCGATACAAAGTTCGATTTTTGAGTGGTAGAGCCACGCTGTAGACAGTTTTGTCTACAGCATGAATGTGCTGGCTCGACCGGATCGCTACCACTATCTCACAGAAAACTGACGTAAAGCAGCGGTTTGCTGCTGCGTTTCGTACGGTGAGTGAGATATCCGGAAGCTCAAATCCCCTCCCCTTCCCAATCCCTAATTATCCCTTTCCTGTAAGGTCAGCAACGTGCCCATGATTGTTCTGGTGGTGGGCGTACATGGGCGGTGGAGATCACTTACCATCAGGTGACCCACTTGCTCGTTTGCCGGCCTATGCTATAAAAAAAAAATTTGCTAAATTCATTAATTTAAATTGGTTTTAATACCATATTTTTTTACAACATCTTACATGGAATATATTTATGCCAGATTTTCCAAAAATCCACCAAATAAAAGCATGTCAAAAACAGTGTTTAACTAAACATTGCCTAAAAAAAATTATAAGTAAGACCCAATGTGTACAGCGATCACTATTACTCACTAACCAGTTTAATCCAAAAATTATCAGGTACCCTCGCACCAGCAACATTTCTCTCATTGCAAAAATAATAAAATAGTTTGCCGACACACATGTTCCCTCCTTCCTATAATATAGGGTCCTTTAAACGGAGTGTGAAGAAGCAGTTAGGCAGGCCGGCATGATCTTTCAATCAAACCTACGATGGATACATTGTTTGTTGTTGGTCGACACTATTCCTGGATTTTGCTACACTTACCATCAGGTGTGGCGTAATCACTTTGCTGAGCCAGGATAAAAAAAAAGGTAATCCACAACCTCAAAAACTTTCATGTGGGTGAAGCCATGGGCTACTAGTTTGCAATAAACCAAAAATATAAACTACCCACATCAATAAAAAGATTATGCAACACCAAGATGAACTGTGATTTTGATTTAAAATTTGCTGCCTGATAGCAAAAACCATACACATGGTGTTAAGACCTGCCTTAGTAACCCACACACTAGTAGTATTGTGTGGATCGCATTCCAGAATTATCCAGTATATATCCGGCTTTCCCGAGGTGCTTGCGACATGACTTGATGGTTGGCTGGGGCGAGTATAGGGGTACATCCTTGTATCCTTGAGCCTGTTTCCCTCATCCACCTGTCCTCATAGGACCCTCTGCAGAGTGTGAAGAAGCATTTATACAGGCCGGCATGACTTTGGTGACCATCGATAAACTCGTTTGTTAGTGGTCACATTTTTTGGACTGCACTGCGCTTACCATCAGGTGTAGTGCAGTCATTATGCCGTGTTCGTATAAAAAAATACGTTTGGAATTGGATTCTTATAAATTATACTCGAAATTTAATTATTTCTAACTACCTACCTACATCGAATCAAATTAATAACTATTTTATCGTATCGTATTGTAATAAAAGATAAATGGCTGAAAACCTGTTACAATTTAGTTTTATTGATTTAAATAAGAATCTAATCGGAAAATATTATAGAAAAATTGTTTCTTAAACAAACGCCGGTAGTAACAAATATATTTTTAGGTTGTACACACGTTGCTCGTAAAACCGCATTCGTAAATCAATATCCTCAAAGTTGCACCAATGAAAACTATCACCCAATCCCGCAAAAAGTAAAAATCCTATTAAAAATTTTGAAAAACTAGAAAATTTCGAGAAATATCTACGTGAACTTACATTTGCGTGGCAGTTCATACAAAGGGACTCGATTTCAGTGACTTCTGGATCTTGGTCTTCTCCCGTGAGATCCCTGAAGACAGGCTGCTGCTGAACGCTGCACATCTTGAAGTAAAATGAAATTTGCAGGACTTCGAAAATTTAATTGCAAGGCAGTGAATGATCCTACGACGCAATTTTTTTTTACAATATTCATAGCCATGGATACAAGTCCTTCGGCAAGTTTTAATAAGTACGTCGCAAAAGTCACCAAAATTGCCAGTAGATTGTATAAAAATTATACAGTTTTGTCTCTAAATATAATAAAAGACGACCGATCGCATAAAAATGAAAAAATGAAATAAAAACTGAAGATTGGTTTTTAATAGCCCATATTGATCCACCACCCAAATATTTAAGAATTCAGGAATTTTCCATGATTATAATATTGTACGACTAATAGATAAATAATTAGATTTTGTGTAATTGCTTAGTGTATTTTGATGATGCTATGTATGCTATATAAACTGTTAATATTGATTTCTGTACATAAGCAACTTTGCTTTATTGTACAGTTAGGTGTTAATTTTTATTAATTGATGCGAACGGTGTTTATAAAATTGTCGTCGGGTAGATACGCCTAAAATAATGTATAAAAGAGTGGCGTACGACTCGACAAGGGCAGTTCGCATTCAGTCGTCCGTAGTGAGGACCGTCGTGGTCAATTATCGTAGTCAAGCCTTTTGCTTGGCTGACCGTTACAGTAGTAGTAATTCTGTCGTAGTTAATCATACTAAGCGTGTATACAAGTGCAGTTAAAGTAAAGCCTACAATTGGTTAATCCTGACACGGGTTTGTTCTCTGTGAATAGAATAAATTGGTTTAAAGTGATCATGTTATTTGTGTCCTATTATTTTTATTATTCATCTCAGATTAAATTCCTTTATGTACTAATTTGTCATAGGCGCTAGTTTTATTGCCTACATGCTTATTAAACAGTGGTAAAACTAACGAAACGAAAATTCATTTTGTTCATTCTTCATGTTTAACATAAGTACAATTTATTTTAGCGTACGTATCCAATTATACATGAGATTTCACAATACAATGAAAATGAAATCGACAAGGCAATTGTACACCTTTTGTATCCTAAACAATAATTGAGCAATCCTGATGGAAGTTACAAGAAAAATATGAACAACCCAATCAAAGAGATTTTGCGAATTTATGACTACTCCGGCTTCCGGCACTGCAAGCATTTTTTTTTGTTTCATAAATAATATTTTTCGGGTTTGAATACTTGACCTATGAGCCCATCTTAGGTATTTTTCTACTAATCCTTTAATTTATAAGAAAGATGAAACACGGGAGTGGTCGGAGTTTTGGTGTTAAATCCTTTCAGTACGATTCTTCTCAGAAGACTCTTGAAGCAAATTGAACGCTCAATGCCAATAAATAATCTAAAAATCACCTAAATTCACTTCATCACTGTTATTATTTACAGCACAAATCCACACCACTTTTATACAATACAGACTATTCTTAAGTATTATAGAAACAATTAAAATAACTGAAAGCGACTACCGATAGATAGCATAAAATCCACTATTGGACAAAAATTTACTTTATGGCATATAGAGGAGATTTCATGTAAAGCGGATAGGAAAAAACAGGCTTAAGTTTCCGATTACAGTTATATTGGAGTATGTTATACCTGTCATACATATAATTCTTAAAATACTTCGTGGTCCCATTACAAAACTTGGCACGGAGTATTAACATGATACAAGCTATTTTTACATGATTACCCAATCATGGTTACCCAAATCTTCAAAAGTCCATATTTTGTAAACCAGGCTACCCACTGTAAAAATATCACCTCGGCGTCGATACCGTCGAGGATATGAACAGATATAACATATTCCAATATAATTTAAACTTGAATCATTTTTTTCTGTCCATTTCACGTGAAATATAACCTAGCACATCTCGCTTTTTGTTATGTTTGCACCACCCTGGATTGAGTTACCTCGATAACTATAAAATACTTATAATATTATTTATTACATAATAGCAATTAAGAAGCCTGCTATGTTATGTATTTTATTCAGAAAGCGTTAGGAGATAGGCCCGTCTCTCTTAGTGACGTTTTTGAGCAGAAACTCACTATGAAACCCTGATATTAGACTATTCAGTCCTTGAATTTCTTCTGGCTAGATCCTTCGGATGATGGATATGATCTTCCGATTATGATACATCTTTAACATAAAGTTATTTTATATTGAAGTAGTTATCCATCGCAGTTACACCCGTGTGCATGTTACTGCTCCGCTAACGTGGATTTTACGGTTATACAGTCGTAATGTGAATGTGAATTCATACGCACTCACGCCTGTAGTCCCCGAAAGGGTAGGCTGAGTTGTAAGAAATTCAGCAACATTTCGCCAAGCGTATCTCCATCCCACGATGTGATAGGGGGCGAGCCTATCGCCATACCGGGCACAATTCCAGACTCGGGGCTAATCCTAAGCATTTGGTGATAGAAACACCCTATATCAGTTTTACCCAACCGGGCATCGAACCCGAGACCTCAGCACAGCAGTCGTACCGCGTACGCAATGCAACTGCGCCACCGAGGCAGTCAGTGGCTCGTTGTTCAATCTAACAAATAACGTGAAATGCAGTCCTACTACCCTATTTTCCACCAGAATATTTAAATATGAACGTTTGGTTGTTTTTGAATCAAACACGTCTTAAATGCGAAACGGATTTGAGTAAAATTTGGAAGCATGACCTGAAAGAAAATTAAATGGAAACTGTAACTTTCAGAAAAAATTGGCAACATAGGATTCAATCTGTCATACCCACGAACAGAATATATAGGCGAAAGTGCTTTATTCTTAGATTATCTATTCCATAGATAGGACCATCACAGAATGATTTCCCTGCAAAACGAGATAGTTATATAAGTAATTGAACGTGTTAGAACAAAGATGCCTATATAATATTGCTGTCACTTTCAGCGTAGCCTATAATTTTGTGTTTGTCACGCTGCGAAGTTTGCCAAACAAACCATAGCGTGATTGTTTTCTGGACTTCCTGGCGTTTTTAAGGTGTTTATAGCGATTATTATTAGTGTTTGTATTAAAATAGTAATCAAATCGTATTCTAATGATGGTTGGGTGTAGTATTTTTGAGTGTAAAAGCCGTAGCGAGCGAAAAAATCCTGGTGTCACATTTCACATGTAAGTACCTTATAAAATCTGTTTCTGGGAATTAAAATAGTTTTAGATTGTTGTATTGGCGAGTATTTTCACAAGATTTTGGTAAAATTGTTACGAAAATCTTATTTTAATGCATAAATCTAACTTTATAACCTAAAAATAGTGTTGCCGGTTACTAAAGCTAAATGCCGATAAATTATTATTAAAGTAGATAATACATTTTTATAATATGTTATATAATACTCAATACTTATTTCATGAAAGAAGTGAAATTTATCTTCCGTTTTGTCTTATTTGCAGGTTTCCTAAAGATCCCTCACAAAGAAATCGGTGGATCCAAGCGACCGGTGGAATCAATTGGATACCAACTAAAAATGCTAAGATGTGTTACCTGCATTTTTCAAGGAGTATGCAAGCCACCAAAAAATAAAATTAAAAACTGATTTCGCAAAAGATAGAACGTATCAGAAATTTTCATACAAAATTAGTTAAATTTAAAGGTCAATGAAGGGGCGTGTTAGCAAAACGACGCGCTATTACTCTCTCTAACACCGAGAGTCGCAATAGAGTGCAACAGGAGCTTCGCTTCCGGATGTCATTAAAAACTAGACATCATATAATATCACGTTAATGCCGACATGTTACTCATTAGAGGAAAAAGAAAATGCTCTATTTATGTCCTAGCAATGCATTCACATCATTTGGTACTACAGTTGAAATACTTATATCGTACACTAGTACTTATATTTGCTTCAATTTGACCACACCTTAGAAAGTTATTAGCCCGTGTATCATAATTTGTGTTAATAAATAAATTAACCATTCACATCTTTTTATTACAAAAATTAAGTGCAACTTAACATTTAATTCACTATCCCGTAATTTTAATAACACTAACATGTGAATATCCTATTATTCATAATACCAAGTATTATGAATAATACGATATTCACACTATTCGTAGGGTACACGCGATTTTTTTAATTATTTTAATATTTTAATTAATGTTGCATATAAAATAATGCAATCGGTGTTTCTCTGCGTGATCAAATCAGAAATGAGGAGATCCGTACAAGAACGAAAGTCACCGACATAGCTCAGCGGATTAGCAAGCTAAAGTGGCAGTGGGCAGGCCACATAGCTCGCAGAACCGATAACCGCTGGGACAGAAAGGTTCTGGAATGGAGGCCACGTACTGGCAAGCGCAGCGTTGGACGTCCACCTACAAGGTGGACAGACGACCTGATAAAGATCGCAGGAAGTCGCTGGATGGAGGCCGCTTCCAACAGGTCGGTCTGGAAATCTTTGGGAGAGGCCTATGTTCAGCAGTGGACGTCTTGTGGCTGAAGATGATGATGATGATGATAAAATAATGTGTAAATAAGGATATAGGGCAATATACTATAAATAGCCTTTTATAGTATTTTATTTTACTTTTAAGAATCTTCACTAAAATATAATAAAGAAATAAAATAATTATGGATTTTTTTTTACATTCTGACAACACAAGCGCTGGGTCTCTCTGTCTCACCACAGGCTACGCTATGGCCGTATCTTGTTCATATTTGATCTGAGGCTTTATTTGATCTGAGTAGTCTAGTTTGTTTGTCTCTGGTGCTTTAGCAATAAACCTTTTGGATGCTTTTGGACAACAGCGACATCTTGTGGAACGACAGTTTGTGAAACGTACATGTAAATAAATCTATTCCAACTAATATAATAAATAAGAAATTATATCATGAAATTATTATAATTTTGTTATAAAATGAACTTGTCAGGCCTGAACTTATGCTGGTGGGAGGATATTCGTATCCGACCGGATAACGACCACCGTACACTGGTGTTAAAACCTGCCATAGTGACCCACATTGTGTGGGTCGCGTTCCAGGGTCAGCCAGTGTATATCCGGTTCTCCCGAGGGGCTTGCGACATGACTTGATGGTTGGTTGGGGCGGGTACAGAGGTACATTCTTATATTATTGTGCCTGCATCGGTCATCCGCCTGTCCTGTTGCAGGCCCCTCGATTTGCTTCGTCCCTCTCCGAAGAGGGAAGAAGCATTTTGGCCGGCATGATTCTGGTGACCACCGATAAACTCATTGTTTATCGGTGGTTGCTGGTTTTTTGGACTGCACAACGCTTGCCATCAGGGGTAGTGCAGACACTTTGCCGTGCTCGGATAAAAAAATTAAAAAAGTGTGCGTCTCGGGACGCTCGACAGAAGTGATAACTTAAACTAATGTGGGTTAAAGTGAGAGCGGAGGAGCCTGCCTACTACTGCCGTAAGCGTGAGAGAAAGGGAAGCCAGAGTGGCGCCGTAACGCGTTACGTTACGAAGTCCGGTCAAAGCCCTGTCAAAGTCCGGTCAAAATCCTGCCAAAATCCGGTTAAAGTCCAGTCAAAGTAATGTCAGTCTTGTCAAAATCCGGTAAGAGCCCGGTCAAAGTCCTATCAAAGTCCGGTCGAAGTCCGGTTAAAGTCCAGTCGAAATCTGGTTAAATACCGGTCAAAGTCCGGTCAAATACCGGTCAAAGTCTTGCCAACATCCGGTTAAAGTCTAGTCAAAGCAATGTCAGTCTTGTCAAAATCCGGGCAAAGCCCGGTCAAAGTCCTATCAAAGTCCGGTCGAAGTCCGGTTAAAGTCCAGTCGTAATCCGGTCAAATACCGGTCAAAAACCTGTCATAATCCGGTCAAAGCCCTGTCAAAGTTTGTCAAAATCCGGTCAAAGCCCTATCAAAGTCCGGTCGAATTCCGGCTAAAGTCCGGTCAAAGTCCAGTCAAAGTCCGGTCGAAGTCCGGTCAAATACCAGTCAAAGTCTTGTCAAAATCCGGTCAAAATCCAGTCAAAGCCCTGTCAAAGTCCGGCCAAAGTCCTGCCAAAATCCGGTTAAAGTCCAGTCAAAGTAATGTCAGTCTTGTCAAAATCCGGTAACAGCCCGGTCAAAGTCCTATCAAAGTCCGGTCGAAGTCCGGTTAAAGTCCAGTCGAAATCCGGTTAAATATCGGTCAAAGTCCGGTCAAATACCGGTCAAAGTCCTGCCAACATCCGGTTAAAGTCCAGTCAAAGCCCTGTCAAAGTTTGTCAAAATCCGGTCAAAGCCCTATCAAAGTCCGGCTAAAGTCCGGTCAAAGTCCAGTCAAAGTCCGGTCGAAGTCCGGTCAAATACTAGTCAAAGTCTTGTCAAAATCCGGTCAAAATCCAGTCAAAGCCCTGTCAAAGTCCGGTCAAAGCCCTGTCAAAATCCGGTTAAAGTCCAGTCAAAGTAATGTCAGTCTTGTCAAAATCCGGTAACAGCCCAGTCAAAGTCCTATCAAAGTCCGGTTGAAGTCCGGTTAAAGCCCAGTCGAAATCCGGTTAAAAACCGGTCAAAGTCCGGTCAAATACCGGTCAAAGTCCTGCCAACATCCGGTTAAAGTCCTGTCATAGCAATTTCAGCCTTGTCAAAATCCGGGCAAATACCGGTCAAAGTCCTATCAAAGTCCGGTCGAAGTCCGGTTAAAGTCCAGTCGTAATCCGGTCAAAAACCTGTCATAATCTGGTCAAAGCCCTGTCAAAGTTTGTCAAAATCCGGTCAAAGCCCGGTCGAAGTCCGGTTAAAATCCGGTCGAAGTCCGGTTAAAGTCCGGTCAAAGTCCGGTTGAAGTCCGGTCAAAGTCCGGTTGAAGTCCGGTCAAAGTCCGGTCCAAGCTGACTGGTCACTGTGTGACGCCACCTGAGACTTCGAAATAATCGATGTTCCAGGGAGGTCGGCTAACGCTGGCTGGTCGATGGACCGCTCGCGTTACGGAACGTTTCGGTTCACCCTCCCATAAGAAGTTATCACTTCAAAAACTAGTTACTCGCGACATCGCAAAATGAAACAATTATATATATATCAGTATTATCCGCCATTAACTATTAAACCTTAAAACAGCATCGACACAAAATAACATCCCGACGACAATTAGGAAAACACGTGTAACTTATCAATACTTTTTTATTCAAACAAACAGAGAACTATTTTGTTTAACCCAACAGGAAAAAAATTAAAAAGATAACACATATTTCGCAGAATTCTGACTGTTGCGCGGTTTATCAATATGACGTCATAGCGTTCTAATTATTCAACGAGCAGTAATCATTAAACAACATCATGGGACAACCTATTAAAGAGGTCACTGAGATCCGTGATTTAGGCGTAACGCTCGAAACTAAATTAAAGTTTACCACTCACATAGATAATGTTCTTAACTCCGCTAACAAGTCTCTTGGTTTTATTCTCAGGAATGGTAAGGAATTCAAAAATGCTTCCACTACATTATTATTATACAACAGCTATGTGAGAAGTAAACTCGATTATTGCAGTGCTGCCTGGTCACCACTCTATAAAGTTCACACAAATAGAATCGAGAAAGTACAAAAAAAGCTACTCTACCACATGTCATACCGTTTCAGACCTCCTGACCATGTAAAATCATACTCTGATAGATTGCAGCATTTTCAGTTACAAACTTTACATGAGAGAAGAGACCTTTTAAACTTAATTTTCCTTAATAAAATTGTGCACGGTATAATCGATGCACCATCTTTACTTCATAAATTTTCATTGAATATACCAAGTAGACCTTCTCGTAAGCCTGAGCCTTTGTTCCATGTTCGTTTTAACAGAACGAATACTGGGAAGCAAGCACCTGTTCCTCGTCTGTCTTATCTGTACAATCAAACACTAAGAGTATAATAGCATTGATATATTTGGTGACAAATTATCACAATTTAGGAATAAAATATTAGGCAAGGCTGAACTTTGACATATACATGTACAATATTTCTGTTTTTTTTTTCATTTTATTTACCTGTTATTTAATAATTATGTTAATATTTGATTTCTGTTGCTTATATTTAATTTTATTATTTTTAATGATGCTTAATTTAATATTTAATGTGTTTCAATAGTGTGGCATATGCGGTGGTTGCATATAACCAGAGTTGCGATTACTTTTTATTTACAATGCATGTGTTGAATTTTATAGAATTATTGTTAACTCCGTTTGCAACCCTAAATAAATAAATAAATAAATAAACATTTAAACAAATTTGGTTCAGCGTTATCAAATAAATATAATATGGTAGGTCCCTCGTATGCGAGAGGCCTTGTGAGTTTATACCACCGCTTTGTCTATTTCTGCCGCCAAGCAACAGTGCGTAAGCAGTCGGTTTTAAGGACATTGATGTCAGTAAAATTACTGGACATTATGAGACTTAACATGTTATGTCTCGAGGTGACGAACGCAGTTCAGTGCCATGCAGTGTTTTGTAATTCAACGTTCTGTGCGGTGCTTCTGTTCATGGGCAGGCGTGGCGCTTAACATCAGGCGAGCGCCTTGCCCGTCTCGTCATTCAATGAAATAAAAAAAGACATTGATACTACACTGCGCTCGTTGTATGGCATTTTTATCCTGGCTCGGCAAAGTGACTACGCTACACCTGATGGTAAGTGTAGCGCAATCCAAGAATAGTGTCGGGCAACGATAAACAATGTGTCCATCGTAGGTCGGCAAGATCATGCCGGCCTGCCAAAGGGCCAAGGGGGAGGGGAAGGAGAAGGGATGGGAAAAGGGTTAGGATCAGGGGGCAAGCCCCCTGGGGAGAACCGGATATTTCAATTCTCATGTCTTCAATGACCATTCAATCCGGAACTCAACAGTGGTTTCTCACAGACGAGACTAGAACTGTCGAGACATAAAAGTCGGCAGCTAATCATTATCCTAGTTTAATAAAAGGTACCACAGGAAAGCCAGCACCGTGGTGCATGGTGTTAAATAAAAACGTTCTCGGGACGCTCGACAGAAGTGATAACTTTAACTAATGTGGGTTAAAGTGAGAGAGGAGGAGCCTGCCTACTGCTGCCGTATGCGTGAGAGAAAGGGAAGCCAGACAGAGTGGCGCCGTAACGCGTTACATTACGAATTGGTTTACCCCCCCATAAGAAGTTATCACTTCAAAAATTTACCGGTTCTCCTGAGGGGCTTGCGACATGACTTGATGGTTGGTTGTGGCGCGTATAGGGGTACATCCTTGTATCCCTGTGCCTGCATCGGTCATCAGCCTGTCCGACAGCAGGCCACTCGATTCGCTTCTTCCCTTCCCGGAGTGTGAATATAGGCCGGCATTATTAGATAGATAAATAGATAGATACACCCAACATCACATACATAGTCCTGACCCCACAGTAAGATACGGGTCTTGTGTCGTGGGTATCAGGAACTACGAGAGACTTTCGGCCTCAACACCCAGACCCCGAAACAAATATTTGTGGATCACACAAACATTTGTCTCGGTGGTATCGAACCCGCGGCCTCTCGCTTCACAGCCGGCTACTCGCCCGCTGCGCCACGGAGGCTGTCGAATTATATATCGGTGGTCATTCTGGTGACCACCGATAAACTCATTGTTTGTCGGTGGTTGCTGGTTTTTTGGACTGCACTTCGCTTACCATCAGGTGTAGTGCAGTCACTTTACGGTGCTCGTTTAGAAAAGGAACTCAATTGTATTTATTTTTCCGTATGTAAATAAAACTATTGGTTACACCTAAGTACTTTAATTTATTATAAAAATACACAAAATATCGAAATTACAATAATAGATCTAATTATTAAAAATAATAAAAACTACAAGGCACTTCAGAGTATTAAAAATATAAAATGTATCTTTTAACTTACATAATAAGCTCACGTCTGTATCCTCGCAGGGATAGGCAGAGATACAATTAGTACCAGCGCAGCTCGCCGCGCTTTGACCACAAATTGCAAATCCACGTAACTCATGAGATTATTTGAATCACATAAATCATTCTATACTTATATCTATACTTATAAAATAACATGTCCTGACTGACTGACTGATTCATCATCGCCGAGCGCAAACTATCAAGGCTACAAGCATGAAATTCGGACTGTATATTTATTTTGTTATATAGGCACCCACTAAGAAAGGATTTTAGAAAATTCCACCCCAAAGGGGTCAAAATAGGGGATGATAATACGTATGAAAGTCCGTCATTTTGAAAGTTACATAAACAAAATTTTGTATTTTGGTTATTGTCATAAAACAAATAAATACATGTTTCAGGAATTTTGGAAATTTTATTTAATAAGGGATGAAAAAGGGGGTGAAAGTAAATGCGAAAGTGAATTTGTTTGTTACGCTTTCACGCCTATATAACTGAGCCGATTTTGATGAATTTATCTACAGAGACAGATGGGACCCTGGAGACGGTTACAGGCTACTTTGCTAGTTACTTTGCTTACGCCATGCAATATTTCAACGATGCTTCCCGTTTTAACGCTGCGTCAGAGATTCTGCACCACCCCCAGATAATAATGTCAAGAAGTTTACTATTTACCAACAAAAACATAGGATATAAACAATGAAATAAAACTAATTTAAACGGATTTTATCGCGGATTTTTGAAGTGAAACTTCTTTAGAATCGTTGTGATTTGAAAATTTGATGAAACGAAAAAGGCGTCACTAAAGAGGTTGGAAAGAAACAAGATCTTAAATAAGTAAATATATGAAATGTAATATTACGCATTAAAATTTTAAATAATGTTTAAGCTTGGTAAAAGTATTATAAAAATAATAAACATTCTAATTATCCTAATACCACTAATACTCTATTTTTATCTCATTCTCTTGTAGGCTACTTTTCTGAAGTTTCACTTCTGCCGTGTGTGAATTGCACACACACACTTCCTTTTTTTTATTTTTATTTTGGTCCTGATGTTTTGAAAGATTTTCAGCCTTAGTGCTCACAAAATCCGTTTAAATTAGTTTTATTTCCAAGTGTAAGATTCGCGTAAACGTAAGAAATTATTAGGATATAAACATTTATAGTTTAAAATTAAAAGAAACCCGTGTGTGTGTACTTATGTAGGGTAAGCAGGGGGAATGGCGCTCATTGGGTAATGCCGCGCACCCCTATAAGTCTATGAAGATGGTGCATAACAACATGCCACCATACGTAGAACGGGGGAGAGGAAGTGCCTCTAACACGTAGCAACGCGCAGGGGCAGTCAGCTGGTAGCAAGTGACTGTGAAATGCGTTTGTTTGTATGCGGCTGCGCTGAACTAATTTTCGTCGAGATCTTTTTTTCGGTAAGTTCAAAATTTTGATATTTATTAAATTGTTAATATAGCTTTCCTAGGTATTTAATCATTCTATTTTATGATGAAATATTCAATTTTCAACAATTGCTTTTCAATGTTTGTTTAATTTAAAGTTAAATTCAAAACGAACGTTTGGGGTTATCCCGCTCACATGAGCGCCATTACCCCTTAGTGACTTCTTTTTGTATTGTTATAGACATGCAAAGAAATCGCCAAAGAACAACCGCTAAAGCTGCTGGGAACGAAGAAAACCTTTAATCCGCGACCACTATGATAGATATTTTACAAGAAAAAGAAAATAAAAAGATTGCCAAACTTAATAGTACTGCAAAGAATAAAGAAATAAAGCCAAAGAATGAAATAAATATATGAAAAAATCGTACAAGAGAAAAATATTCAAAGAAAGTTGAAGAGCAAGAAAACATATTTTGTGACGATGACAGTGATGACGAAATCAATGTGGGTGATGAAAATTATGAAAAATGCATTATTTGCGAGGAATTTCGAAAAAATAACGAGATGTGGTATCGTTGTACAACATGTGGGCTGTGGTCTCATGCAACATGATCTGGATGGGATTCGGCAGAAGGATACATCTGTGATTTATGTGCTTAACGATAAAATCTTATCATTTCTATTAGTGTTTTTGGCTTTGTTTACCTTTAAAAAATCTGATCTCAGGTATAAATACAAATATTTGATGCAATTTTATGATTATAGACTGTATTTTAATTGTATACTTTGATCTTATGCTTATTTGCTAATGATAATGGATCTTACTTGTTGTATTGCAAATAAACAGGTTTGGGCGTCATCACTCCTTTGCCTGAGCGGCATTACCCAATGACAGGGGTAATGACGCTCAAACCTTCTTTTTTTTTAAATGTTTACTACTGCTAATGATTTTAAGTTAAATACGATTCCTTTTAAAAAGATGATTAATTAATAGTTAAAGTTTATGTTAAAGTTTTAAATTTTAAAATAAAACATATAATTAAAAAAATATAGTGTTTTTTCCTTAAGTGAACGCCATTCCCCCATCTTACCCTACGCACGTACGAAGTTATACTTCTTATTACAAAACAAAATTAACTCCAAAAATTTCATCCCGCATACCAGTACTCTACGTTTGTAATAATAAGTATTTAACATTAATAATTTAATAATATTTAGTGTTAATTATATTAAATAAAAGTATTTTAATTTATATCAATAAATAATACATACGGATAGTTAACCTCAATTATATTGGAGCACTTGAAAAAGTATATAAGCACAATTTTTTTCACTAATATTCACAAATAGTAAGTAATATCAATCAAAATATTCAATTTAAATCACTACTGAATATAATTTATTAGCACATATATAATTCGCACTTGTATGAAACTCAAACACGTGTTGTGAATGTATAAACTAGAGACATGTTGATAAATATTATAAATATGAAAACAGTGATCAGAGGTGACGAGCGTACCAACATGCGCGACTAATATCGAGGTTCAATTCCTATTTTGTTGGTAGCTTTTTTTTCGAGACTTAATGAGCGGTTAAGCAGACGGCTTCATACTGTTAATTTTGTGTCACAGGTGCGCGCGCATCTTAAAATTTCACTCTCATCATTTTTTCATAACGCGCCTAAAGAAGTATAAGTTCAAAAGTAATTAAAATTGGAGTCACGCTAAACAAATCCCCTCCCCTCTTAATGCCGAAGTTCTTGGCGGAGTTTTGGCGTCAACTCCTATGAGTATGATGCTTAATTCACTTATTTCAATGTTTCCATACACTGTTTATCACTGTCCGTGTTAATTGGACAAATCCACGCTGTTTTTAAAGTACAAACGCAGTTTTGGCGGGAATTCTGACAGTGCAGTTCATTGCTTATTTTAATTTATTTCATAAACTAGTTTAGAGTTGTGTTTGTTGTATAAAAGTGATGTGGATTTGTTCAATAAACATTTACGGTGATGAACAGTATATGGAAACATTGAAATAAGTGAATTAAGAATCGTACTGAAAGGAGTTAACACCATAACTCCGACAAGACCTTGAAATCGTCCGCACCCGTGTTTCATCGTTCTTGTTAAATACTTGAGAATACATTATACTTGACACTGGCTAAATGCATAATACTGCGAAAGCCATTAATAAAAAAGAAAGAAAGTACAAACGAAATAATAAACTGATTTAGGGAATAAACTAAAATATGAAATGAACCGCACTGTCAGAATTCCCGCCAAAACTCTATATTAGATGATACTCTTGCTTGTTCCTGGCCTACGCGTACAGTTTTTGCCAGTTTTCCAGCGAAATTCGGCGAATGAGGATCTTACATTTTTTATTGGTCACACTTTCACCAAGCTCCAGTGCAGCGTGTCTATTTTTTTTATTTAAGTATCACCAACATGACATACAATAACTTTAGTAATCATACATCAATCAATAATATACTTAATTTAAATGTTGTCACAATTATAGGCGACCACGGCATGCACAAGAATAAAGCGATGTTATAATGGTCTTAACAGCTACAATCTCGCAAAAAAAAATACTGACAATAATACATTTTTTTTTTGTAAAGAATTACTAATAGTAACAAACATTTTTATCTTAAAATTATATACCTTTGATTTTTTTTTTTCAACTACAAACTACAATAATAATCATAGAACCAACACACAGAAATACTACACACATGACACACGGGCTATATTCGTTTGGTTTTGAGGTATTTCAGAATTTTATTTTTAAAGCAAGTTTCAATGTCTGCAAAGATATCAATATCACTAGTCTTATGAAGAGAGTTATATTGTCTGGCCAATCTGTTAATGGGACAATTCTGACCAAGGTTAGTTTTGGAAAATCTCAAACAAAATAAACATAACACCCTATATAAAGCCTCTGTGGTCTACACTTTATAAATTTTCTTTACCTGTAGTATGTGGCGCATGAATTTTTTAAGTTCGATTTTGTTAATTTCGTCCCATCCCTTGACGTGTCCAACGCTCATAATGTAGTTTAACAAGACGTTGACTGCCCTCTGGTGTAATCGTCTATTCGTACCTTGTAATGTACAGTAGGATAGTGCATTCTCATTGAATATGTTAACCATTAATATTTGAATTAAGTCTTCATAGTGGTCAGCTTCAGCGAGGTGTACAACTTGATCTTTTCTAATGTAAATACCGGAGCCCGGCATGAGTTCCTGTAGCCCCGATCCTGAATTCCGGTACTTCAATGTCCAACTTGTATCATTTTCGTTAAATTCCGGCGGTGCTTCTTCAGTTCCTTTTTTAATTTTTAATAAAGGAGGTTCTGAATTTTGGGCTTTGGGTGTATTTGATTTGAATATAGTAATTTTCTCCATTCCAAAAAAGTTAATAATTCGTCAATACCGTCGCCTTTTTCTAGGTCCGATGACTGTTTCGTTGGCTTTTGTGACTCTTCTTTATCTTTAGTAATAGTGAAAACATCCCGTTTTATCGGATTTATATATAATTTTTTATCAATTACTTTAGTCTTGCTGGGTGGGGCATCCGAAGTCGGAATAGTCGAAGACTTGCGTTTGCCTGTGGGTAATAAATACACACTAGTTTAAATGAACTATTTCCTTCCCTATTCTACAGTACCTACACGTCTATTTTATTATTATTTTAACTTGAACAAAGGAACTTTATATACGAAACAATAATGTAACATTTGATTTTTAAAACAGATATAAATATTTTGTTTATATCTGTTTTTTAATTAGCAACTTTGACCCGAAGTGAAATGTCTGAATACAAAATGAATACAAAATGAATTTTCTGCATTAATGAATTGAGTTGAATGTGTGAAATGAGAATCAAATCGTTTACAATATAGGTTATGGGTAATTAAGTAGCACTTATGACAAATCAGTAGGTACAAAGGTAAAGGAAAGATATAATATCCTTCCACCTTCTCCTTCTTCCACCTGCGCTTATCCCACTCGCAGTGGGGTCGGCGCAACATGTTGTAGAACATGTTACAGAAACATTTGGCTTGTAGGTTTTACGACCAGACCTGCCTGATGTCAAGCCCTAGGGGGACCAAACACCCGGACCCGAAACAAATATATGTGGATCACACAAACATTAAGGCTGGATTGCACCATAATAGCAGTTATAGTTAACGTTTATGTTTTGACGATAACCGTAACGCTGACTTTAACATTGACTACGGAATGTGTTGCACCATCGTATTCCGATACTACTAGATTCCTCGATTAATTCTAGAAGCAGGGACATGATATTATTTTGGGGCACAGACGCTTTAGGAGGTATATCGGTTTGGAGGTTCTTATTGAACTATCTGAGAGATTTAACTTAAATAATAGCTTTAACCAGCGGATTTTGGGCGGTTACGGCTAACAGCCTAAGTTACGTCTAACATTTGTCAAATTGTGCAACTCATTTTTTGCTTAACCGGTACTTTAATACCGTTTATTGAACAAATCCACACCACTTTTATATAACAAACACAACTTTAAACTAGTTTATGAAATAAATTAAAATAAGCGATGAACTGCACTGTCAGAATTCCCGCCAAAACTCCAATTAACAAGAAGTTATTTTGTGTTTATATTGTGACAATAATGTATTTAATCACATAAATTCCTTATCACAGAGTTACGTTATCGCTTCAATAAAAACAAAATATCTAACCTCACATTACATACCAAAAAAATTGCTAACAAGTATACCATAGTGACCCGGCAGTCGGGTGCGGTTCGTCGCGGCGGCAACTTCGCAACACGCACTAGTTATAATTATTTAAAGTGCGTAGTAACAGTTAATAAAGTGAGTAATTCAATATTTAATTTTCAAATTATATGTGTAGTTTAAGAAGAAGAAGTGTAAACAATATTTTTTCACATTATTTCACAATGAATATAGTATGAAGAAATGAAATTGCGACTAAATTTTTACAATGTATGTCTAATTATAGAGGGAACATAGAGTGCTTTGGTGACGTACCTAGTTGTAATGTGTACGCAGTACGATGCTGTGCTGAGGTCTAGGAGTCGATCCCCGGGTCGAGTAAAAGTGATATTGAATTTTTCTATCAATTTTTTTTTATTGAATGACGAGACGAGCAAGGCGCTCGCCTGATGGTAAGCGCCTGCCCATAAACAAAAGCAACACCACACAACTTTCAATTACAAAGCAAAGTAATTTCACTGGCTTCATTGTCCCTCAAACAGAAACACAACAGTTCTTACACACTGCTGCTGGGCGGCAGAGGTAGACAAAGCGGTGGTACCAGCCCAGACGGCCTCTCGGATACTACCATCTTGTAAAAAAATCTCATTATCAGCCTGGGGACTGGAATTGTGTCTGGTATGGCGATGGGCTCGCCCCGTACAATTCGGGACGGATTAAATTTGGCGGCACTCTTCGTCTGTTTTGCAAAACACAAGGTGCGATGATATGTTTTGCTGGTGATAGAATATTCATATCCGCCCGGATAGCGACCACCGTACACATGGTGTTAGAACCAGCCATAGTGACTCGCTTGTGTGGATCGCGTTCCAGGATCAGCCAGTGTATATCCGGTTCTCCCGAGGGGCTTGCGACATGACTTAATGGTTGATGGGGGCGGGTATAGGGGTACTGTATCCCTGTGCCTTTATCGGTCATCCGCCTCTCCTGTCGCAGGCCCCTCGATTTGTTTCTTCCATCTCCGACGAGGGAATAGGCATATACAGGCCGGCATGACTGGTGACCACCGATAAACTCATTGTTTGTTAGTGGTCGCTGGTTTTTTGGATTGCACTACGCTTACCATCAGGTGTAGTGCATTCAATTTGTCGTGCCCGGATTAAAAAAAAAATACTATGTTTATAACGTTGAATAATGTACATACTTTTTTTTACCGAAATTGCCAGACGCTTGTTGCATAATTATACTAGATCGAAAAACAATGAATATAGTTGAGGTTAAGTATAGTCGTTACATACTATCTGAAGCTATAATATCAGGAAATAATAGTAACAATGATGATTCATGGATTCCACAGAACGACATCGACGTCGTCTGTAATAAAACTCATAAATATCAGATCAGTTTACATTTTCTGCAAACTCTAATAAATATTCTACTATATATAAACGCGAAAGATTGTAAGTATGGATGGATCGATGTATGTTTGTTACTCTTTCACGTAAAAGCTACTGAATGGATTTTAATATAAACGCGAAAGTTTGTAAGTATGGATGGATGTATGTTTGTTACTCTTTCACGTAAAAACTACTGAATTGATATAAATAAAACTTTACAATAATATAGCTTATACATCAGAATAAGACATAGTTACTACTATGTTTTTCAAAAATCAACCCCTGAAGGGTTTAAAAAGGGGATGAAAGTTTGTATGAAAAATCTAAACCGCTGAACCGATTTCAATGAATTTTGGCACAAATATAGTTGATGACTCGGGGTTAAACATAGAGTGTTTTTTTCTTTAAATTTCAACCCCTAAAGGACAGACGACCTGATAAAGGTCGCAAGATGTCGCTGGATGCAGGCCGCTTCCAACAGATCGGTCTGGAAATCTTTGGGGGAGGCCTATGTTCAGCAGTGGATGATAATGATGATGAAAGGGCCCAAATAGGGTATGAAAGTTTGAATGAAAGCTTTTTTATGGCGAAATACTTTTATCGCTTCTGGTCTATCATAATTTACCGGCTGAATGAACTGGGATGAAATTTGGCACATAAGTATATGATCTAGCATAAAGTTGCCGACCTTAAAGGAAAGGGATAATTAGGGATTGGGAAGGGGAGGGGATTTGGGCTTCCGGATATCTCACTCACCGTACGAAACGCAGCAAGCCGCTACTTTACGTCGGTTTTCTGTGAGACAGTGGTAACAACCCGGTCGAGCCAGCCCATTCATGCTGTAGACAAAACTGTCTAGAGCGTGGCTCTACCACTCAAATTACAATTACTCAAATTACATTGACATTGTGGTAGGTTCGATGGTAGGTTCGTATACGAGAGGCCGTCTGGGTTGGTACCACCGCGCCGTCTATTACTGCTGCCAAGCAACAGTGTGTAAGCACTGTTGTGTTTCGGTTTGAAGGGCATTGAAGCCAGTGAAATTACTGGGCATCATTAGACTTAACATCTTATGTGTCGGGGTGACGAGCGCAGTCCAATGCCATGCAGTGCTTTGTAAATCAAAATTCTGTGTGATGTTGCTTCTGTTTATAAGCAGGCGTAGCGCTTACCATCAGGCGAGCGCCTTGCTCGTCTCGTCATTCAATTAAATCAAAAGTGTCTCTATCGGTGCTTCGGAAATGCCCACTCGTGTGAGAAGAAGCACCAAGAAACTCAGCCGTAGGTCTTTTGTATATTAACATAACATTTTTACTTCTCATATTGCAATACTTTGAAATATAATACGAATGATGTAAAAAGTAGGTATATGACTAGTTTAATACAATTTAAATAATACAAAGTAATGACAACTGAGTGGACTAGTCCACACAAACAGCTCCCGTACACGAGCATGACGCATGTGCCAGCCATCGGCCTCAACCATGTTACAGGGAAGTGACCGACCCGGCACACGACGCCGCCGCAAGCACAGACATTAAAGCGAGCATGACATACCCAAACTGCTCACAATTAGCGTATATAGTAACTAATTTTAAAGCAGCGATAGCTCAGCGGGGAGTGGTATGGACTGTCGAGACGAAAGTCGCAGGTTCGAAACCAGCCCCAAGAGCATACACCACTGACTTTTCTAAGTTACGTGTATATTAATTGTTAATTATCGCTGGCTTTTATGGCTGGCTTTAACGGCTTCATTACTTAAAATAAATATTGATTAAAAAAATATACAATATATTTCTACAATCTGTCTTAGTTAGTTCGATTCAAATTCATCAACAACATACCAACATTAACATTTTGATATATTTTTTAAAATTATCGTTATAAAGAACCATAAAAACGAGACAAATGTAAAGATTCCGTGCGTCTCCTTTTAAAGTACACATTGTTTTCATGAGATTCATCACTAGATAGGCAATTTAATAACAAATATTTTGCCTGTTTCAAATTTTCGAAAAGACCAAATTATATTTAATATATAATTTTTTAAATCAATTATTCGCTAAATACGTGCATATTCTGCACGAAAACTCACACTTCGAGTACACGAGTCAGTATGCCGCGAGTCAGTCAAGGTCATTTGCTCACGGAAGCGCCTTAAGTGACGGCTGCCATCCTTTCAGTCGAGAATTATAATTGTTTACTCGTGGCCCTTACACTGGGCATAGGCCGTGTCGTGAGGACCCTGTGATTCCATCGAGACGTCAAATATTAATACATACTCTGGTATTTTCAGATGGAAACCAGTTTTTGTGTAATTAAATTCTGCGATTACGAATCTAAACCGAGTAAATACGTTTACGTCCCGAAGTCGTGGGTGAAAACTCGCCGTGATGCAGATAATATGGTAGGAGTTGCGTATCCTGCCGAAGATCCAAGGACGACGGAAAAACGTATAATGAATAATGAGGAGCCATCAGATGATTGGGAAGAACATTACTGTGAACTTCTGTATACTAATAGTGAGTAAATATTTATAAATACCAGAGGAATTGATGGTGGGTATGGTGGTAACACCTCCATAGCGGTGACACCCGACCAGAAATAACCCGAAATAAATACTCAAAATGAACTTATTTTATTGTTACAGATAGTAAGTATGGTGATGCGAAACTTGAAGCCATGCATTTAAATTACATCGACAAGAAAGAAAAACCTGCAGCAGTTATAAAAGGTAGGAAAAATAAAATATCCGGATATCTCACTCACCGTACGAAACACAGCAGCAAGCCGTTACTATACGTCGGTTTACTGTAAGGCAGTGGTAACGGCTCGGTCGATCCGGCTCATTTATACCGTAGACAAAACTGTCTACTTCGTTATACCACTCAAAAGTCTCTAGTTCAAAACTAGAACCATTTTAACATCAAGAAGAAATTACACTCCTAGGCTGAGTTCACCATCTTACTTTAGCAATGACAAACATGTTAAAGTACCGGTTAAGCAAAAAATTAGTTGCACAATTTGACAAATGTTAGACGTAACTTAGGCTGTTAGTAACCGCCCAAAATCCGCTGGTAAAAGCTACTATTTAAGTTAAATCTCTCAGATAGTTCAATTATAACCTCCAAACCGATATATCTCCTAAAGCGTCTGTGCCCCAAAATATTATAATGTCCCTGCTTCTAGAATGCATCGAAGAGTCTAGTAGTATCGGAATACGATGGTGCAACACATTCCGTAGCCAATGTTAAAGTCAGTTAAACGATTTGATTCCCGTTTCACACATTCAACTCAATTCATTAATGCAGAAAATTCATTTTGTATTCAGACATTTCACTTCGGGTCAAAGTTGCTAATTAAAAAACAGATATAAACAAAAAAATAATATCTGTTTTAAAAATCAATAGTTACATTATTGTTTCGTATATAAAGTTCCTTTGTTCAAGTTAAAATAATAATAAAATAGACGTGTAGGTACTTTAGAATAGGGAAGGAAATAGTTCATTTAAACTAGTGTGTATTTATTACTCACAGGCAAACGCAAGTCTTCGACTATTCCGACATCGGATGCCCCACCCAGCAAGACTAAAGTAATTGATAAAAAACTATATATAAATCCGATAAAACGGGATGTTTTCACTATTACTAAAGATGAAGAAGAGTCACAAAAGCCAACGAAACAGTCATCGGACCTAGGAAAAGGCGACGGTATTGACGAATTATTAACTTTTTTGGAACAACTTAAAACTAATATAATGGAGAAAATTACTATATTTAAATCAAATACACCCAAAGCCCAAAATTCAGAACCTCCTTTATTAAAAATTAAAAAAGGAACTGAAGAACCACCGCCGGAATTTAACGAAAATGATACAAGTTGGACATTGAAGTACAGGAATTCAGGATCGGGGCTACAGGAACTCATGCCGGGCTCCGGTATTTACATTAGAAAAGATCAAGTTGTACACCTCGCTGAAGCTGACAACTATGAAGAGTTAATTCAAATATTAATGATTAACATATTCAATGACAATGCATTATCCTACTGTACATTAGAACGTACGAATAGACGATTACACCAGAGGGCAGTCAACGTTTTGTTAAACTACATTACGAGCGTTGGACACGTCAAAGGATGGGACGAAATTAACATAATCGAACTTAAAAATGTCATGCGCCACATACTACAGGTAAAGAAAATCAAGTTAAATATTCGTAAAGTGAAGACCACAGAGGCTTTATATAGGGTGTAGACACGCTGGAGCTTGGTGATAGTGTGACCAATAAAAAATGTAAGGTCCCCATTCCCCGAATTTCGCTGGAAAACTGGCAAAAACGTTACGCATAGGCCGGAAACAACCAAGAGTATAACCTAATAGTGAGTTTTGGCGGGAATTCTGACAGTGCGGTTCATGTCATATTTTAATTTATTTCCGAAACTAGTTGTTTGGTGTTTTAAAGTAGTGTTGATTTGTACAATTAACACGGACAGTGATGAATAGTGTATGGAAACATTAAGGGCCGTCCGTGAGCAAAACACCGCGCGATCGAGGTTTTTAGAGGCTATCTAGTCATTACTTAAAATAAATATTGATTAAATAAATATACAATATATTTTTACAATCTGTCAGCTTTACTTTGTTCGATTCAAATTCATGTTAATGCTGATATATATTTTTAAATTGTCGTTATAAATGAACCATAAAAATGGGAAAAATGCAAAGATTCCGTGCGTCTCCTTTTAAAGTACAGAATGTTATCAAATGAGATTAACATCACTAGATAGGCAATTTAATAACGAATATTTTGCCCGTTTTAAATTTTCGAAAAGACCAAAACCTGATTTTTTAAATCAATTATTCGCTAAATACGTGCATATTCTGCACTCGCCGAGTACACGATTCAGTATGGCGCGAGACAGTCAAGGTCGTTTGCTCACGGACGGCCCTTAAAATAAGTTAATTAAGCATCATACTTATAGGAATTGACGCCAAAACTCCGGCAAGGCTTTGAAATCGACCGCACTCGTGTTTCATCATTCTTGTAAAATTAATCATTATAAAAAATCATCTCAGACTGAAATAAAGGATGTAAGATGAATTTGTGTATGTGTCTAAAGGACTTGTATCCATGGACAATACATTAACAAAAAAAGAACACCTGATAGTAAACGGTCTTCACAGTGCAGCGCACGTATTTCTTCTTGAAGTATATTAGTTCCGTAGGCCACATCTACAGATCACAATACTAGAATAATAGTAGATACCTTTCCATCGTATAAGAAAAGAAATGGACATTGAAAGGAAAGGAATGCCTTGGCCTCCAGATATCTTACTCACCCTACGAAACGCCACTTTAAATTGTCACCACTTCTTTTTTTGGTACGGTATCACCCCGGTCGAGCCGATATAATGCTTTACACAGAACCGGCTCCAGCGTGGCTTTACCACCTAAAACTATTAGATTAATTTAACTTTAATTAGGTATAAGATTTTTTTTTATATAATACTAGCTTTTGCTCGCGGCTCCGCCCGCGTGAACAGCATTTTCCGGGATAAAATTAGCCTGTAACCGTCTCCAGGGTCCCATCTATCCCTGTAGATAAATTCATCAAAATCGGTTCGGTAATTTAGGCGTGAAAGCGTAACAAACAAACTCACTTTCGCACTAACTTTCACCCCCCTTTTCATCTCTTATTAACTAAAGTTTCCAAAATTCCTGAAACACGTATTTATTTGTTTTACGACAATAACCGAAATACAAAATTTTGTTTATGTAACTTTCAAAATGACGGACTTTCAAACATATTATCATCCCCTATTTTGACCCCTTTGGGGTGGAGTATTCTAAAATCCTTTCTTAGTGGGTGCCTACATAACAAAATGAATATACAGTCCGAATTTCATGCTTGTAGCTTTGATAGTTTGCGCTTGGCGATGATGAATCAGTCAGTCAGTCAGGACATGTTATTTTATAAGTATAGATTTGTTTATATTTTTTTGTATAAGAAATTATTATTCGTACTTCTGGGTAATTCATTAAACGCATTAAGAGGGAGGGGATTTGTTTAGCGTGCCTCCAATTTTAAATAGTTTTAAATTTTAAACTATAAATGTTTATATCCTAATGATTTCTTACGTTTACGCGAATGTTACACATTGAAATAAAACTAATTTAAACGGATTTTGTGAGAACGAAGTCTGACAATCTTTCGAAACGTCGCGTCGGGACCAAACTTAAAATAAAAAAGTGTGCGTCTCGGGACGCTCGACAGAAGTGATAACTTAAAATAGTGTGGGTTAAAGTGAGAGAGGAGGAGCCTGCCTACTGCTACCGTATGCGTGAGAGAAAGGGAAGCCAGAGTGGCGCCGTAACGCGTTACGTTACGAGGCGGGTTACTTCCTATAAGAAGTTATCACTTCATTGGATTGTTCTGCACCGCACTGCACACCAGTCCTGTCAAAGTCCGGTCAAAGTCCAGTCAAAGTCCTGTCAAATTCCGGGCAAAGTCCTGTCAAAGTCCGGTACAAGCCGACTGGTCACTGTCTGACGCCACCTGGGACTTCAAAATTATTTCGAAATATGTTCCCAGGAGGTCGGCTAACGCTGGCTGGTCGATGGACCGCTCGCGTTACGGAACGTTTCGGTTCACCCTCCCATAAGAATTATCACTTCAAAAACCGCGATAAAATCCGTTTTAGTTTTATTTCATTGTTTATATCCTATGTTTTTGTTGGTAAATAGTACATTTCTTGACTTATTAAATAATTATCTGTGGGAGGTGCAGAATCTCTGACGCAGCGTTAAGACGGGAAGCATCGTTGAAGTATTGCATGGCGTATTTTATGAATGACACCTTTGTTATATTTTAACTAGATTGAACGCATTTAATTTTAAAGAGGATAAACATGGCGGAAACACTAATCAATGCAGTGTTACGACACTTTCAGTAGTGATATCAAACATTGTTATCAGCAATTATATTTTTGTCAATAAAACATATTTAGTTTTAGTTAGTCATTTAACGGGTAAATGTAATAAAACACAACTTGTGATACGTGAACGAACGACAATCGACAATCAACTTTAATGAATAGACAAAATATAGAAGTTAACATATTTGCCGTAAGATGGCGCTAGTGGTATCTATTTTGATATTTACAACAGTAAGTATATAAGATTTAAACATCGACTTATAAAAAAAGGGGGACACCACGTCCCATACATCGAAAGTGAAGTGACCCATAGTGTGCCAGAATGCTGTACGTATACGGGTCTCACGCACACACTCTCATCATAGTGTGCCAGTTTCCGCCATTACGCGACACGACCGCCTTGTGTAACGTTCACTCCAACTTGGATTTAAAAAAATATAATAATGCCGACATGTGTCATGAAACATTGTAAAAACAATTCGACATCGAAAAAGAAATATCAAGGAATTACTTAGCACAGGTAACATATGAATTTATAATCACTTTTATAATGTTTTTGGTAAAATTATTTACGTAATATTCGGAACATAAACGTCAACTTCACGTGCATGTGTTGCCAGAAAATAAATGACGTATTTTCCCCAAAGTGTGAGTATTCCGTTGTAATTAAGAACATTATTAGTTCAAAAATTACTAACCGACTTTAAACCAGGAGGAGGTTGTCAATTAAGCGTATATTTTATTTTTAATGTACGAACATATATTTTCCCATCAAATATGGACCGCTTTGTTGAAATATGTTGATGTTCGATAAAGTTTAAGTACTAAGCGTTCTCCTATATACAGTGGCGTAGCTAGCACGGGTGGCACCCGGGGTGGATTTGATTTGGCTGTCACCCAAAGAATGAAAGCTTTAAAATGATTTAATGTATTTTAACCGATTTCAAAAAAGGAGGATAGAGGAGAGGATTTCCCCATTTTTGAATATTATTTCGGGTTATATCAGGTCGAGTTCCCAAAACCGGTGACAACCGGGGTAGAGTGCCCCCCTCTTCCTTCCTAGCTATGGTACTGCATATATATTTTGTTAAAATCTGATAACGGAATATGGAGTAAAGATATTAAACTCCTCGAACAAACAAATATATAAAAAAATAAATTCGCCGAATTAAGAACCTTCTTTTTTGAAGCTTAACCGGCTTCATATTATCTAGATTACCAAAACATAACATTTATCTTAAGAAACTCTGTGAGAAGTAAATAATAACATTAATGTCTAAAGGTATTTTTGGATTCGGTAAAATTTGTGTTGCGCGGCAGCGGCACAAGCCCCGGCTTTTTTATTTATCAGTGCGTTTTGAACTTTGTTTTGTACAGTACTCTTTATTTTAAAAGGATGTTTTACATTTTTAAATATTAGTTAAAAACAAAAAACAAAACATTTAAAAATATAAAAATAATACTCTCCAATGGCGAGGCCTAGGACCCAAGCCACCGGCGGTTAGGACATAAGAGAGAGAAACCTCCTCACAATGCGTGCTGTATCCAATAACGCCGCTTACTGTATCTGGACTTTGACCCAACGACCAATTGAGAGCCTCTGAAGATGTTTGTCGAGGCTCTTCGGTATCAACCCAGAGACGACTATCGGTACAATTATTGTTGAGTCAACATCCCACATCTCGGTAACCTCGTGTGCCAGATCTAAATATTTGGTAGTTTTATCTTTTTGGCTTTTACGAGGTTCTCGTCATGCGGAATGGTGACGACATTTTATAGCGAATAGTACTTTTTTTTCAATTTGGAATTAAAACACACTCTGGCAGGCACCGAATATAGGATTAATCTAATTAAATGTATTTTAGAAAAATATTTGAGCATTCGAGATCACCATATTTCCAAATTAGAAGCTACTGAACGGTCCGTGCAAAGTAAAAGGCATGTTTATAAAAAATTAAATCATTCTAAAGGATTTTAATTTAATTTTTATCTTTTCATATACCTACCCCACAATTAAACGAATCAATTAATTGTTTGAACTAAGTACTTAATTACCATGTACATACTTTATTCAATACACACGGGTCGAATATAAAACCTCTTAGGAGTTCGTTAAAACTGGGGAAAATTTTCATTTATCTGGTATCCCTCAACTTTCACACACATATATCATAAACCTGCATCACTGACGATATTAGTAGCGTTCTATCCTCCTTTTTTATATATCGATGGATTTAAAGTATAGAATGATTTATGTGATTCAAATAATCTCATGAGTTACGTGGAATTGCAATTTGTGGTCAAAACTCGGCGAGGTGCGCCGGTACTAATTGTATCTCTGCCTATCCCTGCGAGGATACAGACGTGAGCTTATTATGTAAGTTAAAATTTAAATGTTATATTTTTAACTAGCTTTTGCTCGCGGCTCCGCCCGCGTGATCTGCTTTTTCCGGGATAAAAAGTAGCCTATGTCTTATTCTGATGTATAAGCTATATTATTGTAAAGTTTTATTAAAATCCATTCAGTAGTTTTTACGTGAAAGAGTAACAAACATACATCCATCCATCCATCCATACTTACAAACTTTCGCGTTTATAATATTAGTAGGATACTCTGAAGTGCCTTGTAGTTTTTATTATTTTTAATGATATTTAGATCTGTTATTGTAATTTAGATATTTTGTGTATTTTTATAATAAATTAAAGTACTCAGGTGTAACCAATTGTTTTACTTACCGGAAACTAAATACAATTGAGTTTTTTTTTTATAGCATAGGCCGGCAAACGAGCAAGTGGGTCACCTAATGGTAAGTGATCTCCACCGCCCATGTACGCCCACAACCAGAAGAATCATGTGCGCGTTGCCGACCTTAAAGGAAAGGGATTGGGAAGGGGAGGGGATTTGGGCTTCCGGATATCTCACTCACCGTACGAAACGCAGCAGCAAGCTGCTACTTTACGTCGGTTTTCTGTGAGACAGTGGTAACGACCCGGTCGAGCCAGCCCATTCATGCTGTAGACAAAACTGTCTACAGCGTGGCTCTACCACTCAAAAGTTTCAATTTTATACGAGCACCGCAAAGTTACTACACTACACCTGATGTTAAGCGCAGTGCAGGCCACAAAACACGGTGGTCACCAGAATCATGCCGGCCTGCACTCACACTCCGAAGAGACAGACGGATGACCGTTGCAGGCACGGGGATACAAGGATGTACCCCTATACCCGCCACAACCAACCATCAAGTCATGTCGCAAGCCCCTCGGGAGAACCGGCTTATGTTTTAACACCATTTTTTTTATCCTGGCTCGGCAAAGTGACTACGCTACACCTGATGGTAAGTGTAGCGCAATCCAAGAATAGTGTCGACCAACGATAAACAATGAGTCCATCGTAGGTCGGCAAGATCATGCCGGCCTGCCAAAGGGCCAAGGGGGAGGGGAAGGAAAAAGAGATGGGAAAAGGGTTAGGATCAGGAGGCAAGCCCCCTGGGGAGAACCGGATATACACTGGCTGACCCTGGAACGCGACCCACACGAGGTGTGCCACTATGGCAGGTTTTAGCACCAGTGTACGGTGGTCGCTATCCGGGCGGATACAAGTATCCTCCCACCAGCAGTGTAGTATCAATATCCTGGGTGATTTTGCTGCTGATTTTGTTTTTTTTTTACTTGATAGAATGACGAGACGAGCAAGGCGCTCGCCTGATGTTACGCGCCCCACCTGCCCATAAACAGAAGCAACACCATACAGAACATTTAATTACAAAGCACTGCATGGCGGTGAACTGCGCTCGTCACCCCGAGACATAAGATGTTAAGTCTCATAATGCCCAGTAATTTCATTGCAATGTCCTTCAAACCGAAACACAACTTGTTGCTTGGCGACGTCAATAGACGGCGCGGTGGTGCCAACCCAGACGGCCTCTCGCATACGAGGGACCTACCATATTATATTTATTTGATAACGCTGAACCAAATTTATTTAAATGTTAATGATTACTGCTCGTTGAATAATTAGAACGCTATGACGTCACATTGATAACCCAAACAACAGTCAGGATTCTGCGAAATATATGTTTATATTGTGTGGTCAAGTTCATTGATACTGATTCGAACCCGGGTAAATATTTAATCGTTCTGGACTCGTGGGTACAATACCGACGGCAAGCAGATAATTCATGGTTAACGGAAAAACGTATATTGAACAACTAGCATTTGCTCGCGGCTCCGCCCGCGTGAACAGCATTTTCCGGGATAAAAGTAGCCTGTAACCGTCCCAAGATCCCATCTGTCTCTGTAGATAAATTCATCAAAATCGGTTCAGTGATTTAGGCGTGAAAGCGTAACAAACAAACTCACTTTCGCATTTAATTTCACCCCTTTTCATCCCTTATTTAAAAAAAAAAACAAAATTCTTGAAACACGTATTTATAACACAAAATTTTGTTAATGTAACTTTAAAAATAACGGACTTTCATACATATTATCATCCCCTATTTTGACCCCTTTGGGGTGGATTCTAAAATCCTTTCTTAGTGGGTGCCTACATAACAAAATGAATATACAGTCTGAATTTCATGCTTGTAGCCTTGATAGTTTGCCCTCGGCGATGATGAATCAGTCAGTCAGTCAGGACATGTTATTTTATAAGTACTTATAGATGAAACGTCATCGAATGAATGGAAGGATCGATACTGTGATCTTTTTTTTTGTTTTATTCGTGTCTTTCGCATTATTATGCATTGTCGGAGTTTTGGTGTTAACTCCTTTCAGTACGATGCTTAATTCATTTATTTCAATGTTTCCATACACTGTTCGTCACCGTCAAAGTTTATTGAACAAATCCACACCACTTTTATACAACAAACACAACTCTAAACTAGTTTATGAAATAAATTAAAATAAGTGCAGTTCGCACTGTCAGAATTCCCGCCAAAACTCGATACTGTGATCTAATCCATGACACCGGTGAGCATAAAAATGATTTTTTTTTTATCCGAGCACGGCAAAGTGACTGCACTACACCTGATGGTAAGCGTAGTGCGGTCCAAAAAACCAGCGACCACCGACAAACAATGAGTTTCAGTGGTCAGTCATGGCGGCCTGTATAAATGCTTCTTCCCTCTCCGAAGAGGCAAATCAAGGGGCCTGCGACAGGACAGGTGGATGACCGACGCAGGCACAGTGATACAAGGATGTGCCGCTATACCCGCCCCAACCAATCAAGTCACGTCGCAAGCCCCTCGGGAGAACCGAATATACTCTGGCTGATCCTGGAACGCGATCCACACAAGGCGTGCGGGTCACTATGGCAGGTTTTAAAACCACGTGTACGGTGGTCGCTAACCGGGCGGAAATGAGTATCCTACCACCAGCAAAATGTGTACAGTAATACCCCGGACTTACGCGATAGGTGGGACCGAGCGATAACCGTGTAAGTCGAATTCGCGTAAGTCGGGGTACAACTTTGCATATAAATACATATAAAGTATGTTTAATCGGGACCAGAGTCTAAAAAAAATAATAATTTAGACGAACGAATGATGCTTGAATTCAACAATTGAGAGTCTTTCACAGCTTCTATATTTTTTTCTTTACCATCTATAACCGTTCGGACTGTCGATTCCGGTTGGTAAATTTTCTTTGCCATATCACAAATTTTTATTTTTGCGTAGAAGTCTTTGGTAATATTCAATTTACGCTCAAAAGACAGTGTTTTTCTTTTCTTGTTAGGTTCAAATGACACATTTTTTGTTTTTTTGGATGACATAATCTGAGGTTATCAATAAAACGCAACGTACGTAAAACAGTTCCACACGGAACACGTTCGAACCTGCCGTAAACAGAACACTAACAGGGCAGAGTGGGAGAGCTGATGCACGCGGCCATCAAAAATAAAAACCGCG
This sequence comes from Amorpha juglandis, assembly GCA_949126905.1. Taxonomy (NCBI): domain Eukaryota; kingdom Metazoa; phylum Arthropoda; class Insecta; order Lepidoptera; family Sphingidae; genus Amorpha; species Amorpha juglandis. The sequence continues at coordinate 7,832,739 of OX421392.1, forward strand.
TATCTCCGAATTCGCGTAAGTCGGGGTATTACTGTATAAATAACTCTCTAATGCAAGGCTTCTATTGCCCCATGTTAGACACGGCCCTCCACTAATGAGAAGGGTTATGCCTTAGCCCACCAGCGTTAGTCGCGTTAATACGCTTCATATACTGAAATGCTTTTTGAAGTGATAACTTCTTATGGGAGGGTAAACCGCTTCGTAACGTAACGCGTTACGGCGCCACTCTGGCTTCCCTTTCTCTCACGCATACGGCAGCAGCAGGCAGGCTCCTCCTCTCTCACTTTAACCCACGCATCATTTTTTTTTATCCTGGCTCGGCAAAGTGACTACGCTACACCTGATGGTAAGTGTAGCGCAATCCAAGAATAGTCTCGACCAAAGGACAAACAATGTGTCCATCGTAGGTCGGCAAGATCATGCCGGCCTGCCTAACTGCTTCTTCACATTCCGTTTAAAGGACCCTATATTATAGGAAGGAGGGAACACGTGTGCCGGCAAACTATTCCACAGCTTAATGGTCCGACAGAAGTAAGATTTCGCGAACTTTTTAGTTCGAGCCGAAATGGAGGAGACCACGAAGCTGTGGCTCCGCAAGCCAGCACGCGTGGTTCTGTTAAGGAAAGGTGAGGATGGGATAAGGTCAAACAATTCTTCAGAGCATTCACCGTGATACAGACGGTACAAGACGCTCAGTGAGGCAATGTCCCTCCGCAATTGAGGCGGTTCTAAGTTTATAGTAACGCCTGCATCATTCACAATGCGGACAGCCCGTCGCTGCAATCCGTCCAAGGCATCAAGTATTTGGCGGAACCGTCCCAAAGGATACTCGATTTGCATAATATTTAACAGTGGATCTTTTTTTTTATAGCATAGGCCGCAAACGTGGAAGTGGGCCACCTGATGGTAAGTGATCTCCACCGCCCATGTACGCCCACCACCAGAAGGGTCATGGGCGCGTTGCCGACCTTAAAGGAAAGGGATAATTAGGCATTGGGAAAGGGAGGTGATTTGGCCTTCGGTTATCTCACTCACCGTACGAAACACAGCAGCAAGCCACTACTTTACATCGGTTTTCTGTGAGACAGTGGTAACGATCCGGTCGAGCCAGCCCAGACAAAACTGTCTACAGCGTGGCTCTACCACTCTAAAATCTCATCTATATTTTAACAGCTAAAAAAGGGCCTTTTTTACCCAGGGGTCGGGCAAAACAGGGCTTAAAAAACACCGAAATAAAACAAGTCGTGAATAAATATGTTTTTATACAATATAATCATTAACAACGGCTATCGACAGTGCGATCAAGTCTTACATACATTTTCATACAATAAACATAATTTCTCATCGCAAGGCAAACGCGTGTCCTCACGCCTCAAGGTGCCTCAACGCGAGGCGTCACAGGAGTTCCCAACCTTTTGTTCATATGCGCAAGCTTCCCATCTGTCACTTGCAAGAAGAAAGAAATCGTCGATGAAGTACCAATACCTCCTAAGTGTTGAGAATCTAATTTTACACCAGACTGTTTAAAATAAGGTTTTATTTTACAAAAACTGTTTAAAATAAGGTTTTATTTATTTTGATCAACTATTGATAGTATATAGTTTCCAATACATTACCTTTTTATTGGTTACTAAGGGATGTGGTTTATGTTTACGTCTATTGAAATAAAAAAGTAATTTTGGACTAAATTGTCAGTTAGGAGGTATTGGTACTTCATCGACGAAATGGATCTTGTGGAGACTAGAAAGAATTTCCGTGCTTTCCGGCGTTTTGCCATACCTATTATTGGAATCAAGTTTAACAGCTCGCGTGATAGGACTCACTTAATGATATCTATGGTGCTTTACATCTTCTCCAGTTGTAAATGTCCTTACACTTGAGGTTAATACCTCCTCAGTTCATTATTTTGTCCCCCGCTTTGCTATGGAAGGAAGTGGACAATTAATATTTACAACTCCTCCCTAATCTTCTATCTGATTAATTTCGTTGCGGGACAAAGACATTTAGGCATTCCCAGAGACTCGCCGAGCTTCACTGCTCGGTGTCAACAAAAATGCGTGCCACTGTTGATCCTGGTGCACAGGAGTTACAGTGGCGGGTGTGTGGGCGGGATAGTGTCTTGTTAGTTGGCAACCCCTGCCCTCAGGTATTTCTCAAGTCGAGGCACCTCGCCGTGAGGCAAATCATATCAAAACATTGGATCTTTTGTATTGCTTAAACACTCTTTTATAAATTACTGTTAATTACAATATTTTTCACGATATACCTTGTGTAAAGCAATGATACATAATCAGTTAAGTCTCGTTACTTCATACGAGAAATAAATTACTCTATAAGAGTAACTGCCTTAAGGGGGGAAACCACATTAGGAGGCTGTTTGACGCGGAGTTTTTGAGATTTTTTTTGGGTGGGAAAAAATAGTTAGAATTTAATGAAATTTTTACATTATTTTATTCATATTTCGAACAGTATTTGTGATTTTTTATTTATAATTTTAATCAAAAATAACAAAGTTACGCTGTGATGACCGCGGAAGGTTTTGAGTATAGTACTCCAATTGCGTACAGTGTAGCCATTCCGATTTTCATCTGAAATCAAAAAGGTTTTGATTTTACATTAATAACTTATTTTCCAAGAATATGAACCTCAATCCAGGTGAAAATAATGAAAATTAAAACATTAGCAGGCGTTGGAACAATTTATTTAGATTTTCACGATGTTTTTTCACTAATTATGCAAAAAAAATTGTCCTTAAAATCATGATATCATTTCACAAGTAGGTTCATATAATTCGTAATTTTATAAAGAATCATACTATCAATTTTCATAATGATCGGTTCTATACTTTTTGAGTTAGAGTGCACGCAAATGTGAAAAAAGTCATTTCGAGATAAACGCGTTTGAAAAATAAATTCTCGGTAATTAAACACTCAAGGCAGTTAACAATAATGTTAAATACTTACCGATTAATCTGCAATTCCAGCACCATATAGTAATCCTTCTTCTTCCCCATAGGCTTCTTTTTGCGCTTACAGCAGTGCTTTCTGGGCGTTCCGGCCTTCCGTCGACTCCAATAAACCATGGCGATTCTGCCGGCTCACGCGCTGGATATCCATTTGTTCGGCATAATTGAAGCTTTGCGTGCCTACTACAATTCCTACTTCCTTCATGACCATCGGAAGGGATAAATTTCCTTCATTGAATAAGCCCGCTGCTAAATACGATGCAAATTCAACGATTTTTAGTCCGGAGTACAAATGTTTAGGAGCTAATCGCCAAATAGTGGAATTAAAACTTTCAGCCGCATTATTTGTGTGGCCACCTAAACATCTCTCCAGTAATTACTGAAGAGATCCATTCCGGGATTCATACAGGGATGAATTCATCCCTTGATAAATCTTCATATATAGCAAGAATTTCCTTTTGTACGTCGCGATGCAATGGAGTACGGTGCGGTTCATGTTCCATTCCAAGGGCTGTTCGTTTCTGCCACTCGCACCAGCTGTCTTCTCCCTCCTTCAATACACGTATCGAGGATTTTCATCCGTGGAAATCATATGATAGTATGTCGCCATAATTGTTTATTTCATGTTTTGCACACTATCTATATTATGTTATATGAATCGCTACTCCATAAGTGCTGAGCTTTTTTACTAATGACTCTGTAAGTTTGCTTTTCCACCAAGCTTTTTAGTTTTTCGAATGTTTCGGTGTCGAGTCCCCATTCTCTTCTGGACGTTAGTATACAAAGCGACTGTGAGGTTAAACCGGTCAAGACGACCAGAGGTAGTGTTCCGCCCTATCTGCGCTAGAGCCTGTATTCTGTACTCGATGTGCACTCGGTTCTATGCTCATAAAACCCAAACGAATGCGAATTTTGCTTTGAAATTTTGACAGCGTATTCTTGGATAGTTAAGCTAACGATTTATGTAATAAAAAAAAACGTTTTTTTTAAACCGTCTAATGTGGTTTCCCCCCTTAAATAAAGCATAAACTTTAAATTAGGTTTATGTCAACTTGCTACTACGGTAATCCTTATAAACCTGGTTTAAACTATACGTTTTATAAGGCCGCTAGTTTATATGGCCAATGAGCATATTTTTTTTAATAAATTATAAAAAAAAATCTCTTATTTTTTAGCCAATGTTTTTAATAATACCTTTTTTTGTATTTTATAAATATAGATATTTTTAAAAACACTGCTTAAAATATAAGTAACTTGAATGAATTTTAAAAAATAAACATATTACATAATTTTGCATTATTTGACAGGTAACTTTGGTATAAAGGGGCATATTAACCATTGCTTTTTTCAAGTTAAAGACACCAAGTACAGAGTTACCAACATTTATAATCTCTGACACACCCTTGCTAAAAAATCATATTGGAGTTGAATGGCCAAAGTTACCCAACAACCCTAAGTTCAAGTATCAAATTAATCTAATGCCATCGCACCTGTCGATCAGTTTTAACTTACAGTTAAATATATTTTTAATATTTTATACATTCCTTTTCAATTACATTATATTTTGTTTTTATTATGGAATTACACAATTAGCGATCTGCGTGTCTGTGTTTTACTTATTTATAAACACTAAACACTAATATTATAGACTTCACATGTGGACTAAGGCCTAACCCCTCCCATTCAGTAGAGGAGGCCCGTGCCCAGCAGTGGGACAAGTATAATACACAGGGCTAACAAAAAAAATATAGAGAGGAGAGAATTGTATTTTTGTATGTAACGAATAAACTCAGAAACTACTGGACCGATTTCGTAAATTCTTTTGTCGTTAGAAAGCTACATTATCACACAGATACATAATGTATCTGCTTCCGATAGTGAAGAACTAAAATGTTGGCTTGACTTCACCTATCAATGTAGGCAGATAATATTTTAAGAAGCTCAGCGACTGTTACTTGTAAAAAACACATTTTTTTGTTGAGTTTTAGGAATATGACCCACTCGGTTGTATAAAACTCAAAGGTGACTGACTGACTGACTGCCATAGTGATCTATCAACGCACAGCCCAAACCACTGGAGGAATCGGGCTGAAACTTGGCATACAGGTAAATGTTATGACGTAGGCATCCGCTAAGAAAGGATTTTGATAAATTCTACCCCCAAGGGGATAAAATAGGGGATGATGATGGAACTTTGACAATTTTAAACGTTCACGCGGCCGGAGCCGCGAGCAAAAGCTAGTATCCCTATAAAAAGCAAAGAAAATATATAAACAACCCCCCATTTTCTTCGGTTAAGAATATTTAAAAAATCTCGCCACGCAAATCAAGTAAACAGACACACACGCGGACCGCATTAACACTATAATAATATCTACAAAAAAAAACATCTCATAAACGATACAATTTAGAGTTCAGTCTTGCAGCTCCGTGATGTACCGGGTTCGAATCCAGACGGCTCGATTATTTTTTACAAACAATTTATACCTTTTTCAGAGACAAAATAACGAACCATCTGTCATAGACACGGTGTTTTTTTTTTATTTTTATCAAAAAGTCTTGAGTTTATGGCAAGAGATTTAAAAGAAAGCGGGCTGCAAAATCTATGGTGTGTTTACATTTGCCTGATAGAGGAATAATAAATACACCCAACAGTCACACACATAGTCCTGACCCCACAGTAAGATACGAGTCTTGTGTCGTGGGTATCGGGAACTACGAGAGACTTTCGGTCTCACAACACCCAGACCCCGAAACTAATATTTGTAGATCATACTAACATTAGTCTCGGTGCGGGAATCGAACCCACGGCCTCTCGCTTCGCAGCCGGCTACTCGCCCGCTGCGCCACAGAGGCCGTTAAATTATGAAATTAGGTATATTTTATAGTTTAAGCCGGCAAACGAGCTATGGGTTACCTGATGGTAAGTGATCTCCACCGCCCATGTACGCTTACAATACTAGAAGAATCGCGTGGGCGCGTTGCCGACCTTAATCGAAAGGGTTTGGGAAGAGGAAGGTGATTTCGGCCTCCGGATATCTCACTCACCGTACGAAACGCAGCAGCGATATCCGGAGGCCTAAATCCCCTCCCCTTCCCAATCCCCAATTATCCCTTTCCTTTAAGGTCGGCAACGCGCCCGTGATTCTTCTGGTGGTGGCCGTACATGGGCGGTGGAGATCACTTACCATCAGGTGACCTACATGCTCGTTTGCCGGCCTATGATATAAAAAAAAATCTATAACTGCTGTGATGGTGCAATCCAGCCATTTTTTTTTAATATCTCTGTTATCCAAAGTGTAAACACACCACAGTGTAATTATAAACGTGTTCATATTAATTTAAATATGGCGTTATTAACATTTGAAGTTGGGCTCCTTTATTTATTTAATGACGAGACGATCAAATCGCTCGCTTGATGGTAAGCGCGAAGCCTGCCCATAAACAGAAGCAACACCACACAGAACTTTGAGTTACAAAGCACTGCATGACACTGAACTGCGCTCGTCGTTCCGAAACATAAGATGTTGTCTCATAATGCCCAATAATTTCGCTGGCTTCAATGTCCTTCAAACCGAAACACAACAGTGTTTACACACTGCTGCTTAGTGGAAGAAATAGACGATGCGGTGGTACCAACCCAGACGGCCTCTCGCATACGAGGGACCCACAAAGTTCTGTGTGGTATTGGTTTTCTTTATGGACAGGCGAGCACTTTGCTCGTCTCGTCATTGAATGAAATAAAAAAAAGCGCCACGACTACACAGAACTTTCAATTATATCATCGATCTATTGAACCGATTCTGTTTATCTCCCACCAATAGGAAGGCTTCATTGTCCCTGACTCATTTATCTATTTTTCATTATATTTTGCATTGAGATAAAGATTGGGTGTATTTTTTTAATGTATTTACCCCGAATGATAATAACGACATAATATAACAACCGGCACGAGTTGTGAACAATGGCAGTAGTGTGAGCAGCTGTGAGTTTAATAGAAGACGAAACGCTCCGCCAATCAGAACTATGTGCTGTTGGGAGGATACTTGTATCCGACCGGATAGCGACCACCGTACACTGGTGCTAAAACCTGCCATAGTGGCCCACCTTGTGTGGGTCGCGTTCCAGGGTCAGCCAGTGTATATCCGGTTCTCCCCAGGGGGCTTGTCCCCTGATCCTAACCCTTTTCCCATCCCTTTTTCCTTCCCCTCCCCCTAGGCCCTTTGGCAGGCCGGCATGATCTTGCCGACCTACGATGGACACATTGTTTATCGTTGGTCGACACTATTCTTGGATTGCGCTACACTTACCATCAGGTGTAGCGTAGTCACTTTGCCGAGCCAGGATAAAAAGAAAAAAACTATAAACTATACACTGGCGGTGTGTTCACGAACCGTGCCGGTGCTCGTAACGTACATAATATACAATATACATAATATTAACTTCATATACATATCAACTATATTATAAAACTATCTATATACATATACATTTGAGAAATCAGTTCAACACATTGGTCAATGAACTTTTATAATTAAAGATTACGTCGGCGTAACTGAGGGTAGATAGAAAAGCACACACAAGTACTCGCCTGTGCCCTGACAGGGAGATACAACTAGTTTTTTTATCCCGGCTCGGCAAAGTGACTACGCCACACCTGATAAGTGTAGCGTAATCCAGGAATAGTGTCGACCAACGACAAACAATGTGTCCATCGTAGGTTGGCAGGATCATGCCGGCCTGCCAAAGGGCCAAGGGGGAGGGGAAGGAAAAAGGGATGGGAAAAGGGGTTAGGATCAGGGGGCAAGCCCCCTGGGGAGAACCGGATATACACTGGCTGACCCTGGAACGCGACCCACACAAGGTGGGCCACTATGGCAGATTTTAGCACCAGTGTACGGTGGTCGCTATCCGGTCGGATACAAGTATCCTCCCACCAGGGAATCTTACTGTGGGGTCAGGACTATGTGTGACTGTTAGGTACATTTATTCTCAGTTACGCTGACGGATCGCGATTAGACGTCCTACGATTGATTTTGTAGGCCTTAAAAGATCTTCAAGTTTCTACTTCTACGTAAGTTTATATGAAAAAGACACATTTGAACCCGACTATTCCTCGACCATACCCATGGTAAAAAATTAAAGCTCGCTGCGTTGAGTTTTCCGGAGTCAGCCAGTATACATCCAGTTACTACAGGCCCGCATAATCCTGCCTACGTCTCTCGATGGTTAGACGGTGGACTTTTTAGTAAAAAAAATACAAATAATTACACGCTGGAGGAAGAAATCATTGTATATTAACTGGCACGAGTCGTGAGCAGAGATGTATAGTAGTTGAGAATGTTATAGATGAAGAGTATCGACTGGCGAACTAATCGCGTGATACTGGTGAACTCTTGCTGGTGGTAGGATATTCAAATCCGCCTGGATAGCGACCACCGTACACATGGTGTTAAAACCTGCCATCGTGATCCATACGCCGTGTGTCGATCGCGTTTTAGGATCACCCAGTTTATATCTGGTTCTCCCGAGGGGCTTGCGACGACTTGATGGTTGATTGGGGCGCGTATAGGGGTACATTCTTGTATCCCTGTGCCTCCATCGGTCATCCGTCTGTCCTGTCGCAGGCCTCTCGATTTACTTCTTCCCTCTCCGAAGAGTGAAGAAGCTTTTATACAGGCCGGCATGACTTTGGTGACCACCGATAAACTCATTGTTTGTCGGTGGTCTCTGGTTTTTTGGATTGCACTACGCTTACCATCAGATGTTGTGCAGTCACTTTGCCGTGCTTGGATTTAAAAAAAAAACCGACAACACAAAACTATACATGAACTGCAGAGCAGATGATCACAACTCGTGCCGGTACGTGTAGCAACATGAGAGTACTTACTTCTGTTATATTTTATACGCAGCAGAAAAAAGTACGTAAAAAAACAATTTTGTGAAAACGGAACAAATATTGTTAAGAAATAAGGTCACTATTCATATTTTAAATATTGGTATGAGCAAGGGCGCAAAGTGGGGATCACTTACTACTTCTTACTCTTACAGCCGTGCCTCTAAATGGCGGTCACGTGGCATTACATCTCGTGCATCATCATTCTTCTCCGTTTTAATTTATGGCTTCGCATTATTATGCATTTCGCCAATAACAAGTATAATTTATTCTCAAGCCTTCACAAGAACGATGAAATGTCGGTGTGGACGTTTTCAAAGTCTCGTTGGAGTTTTGGTGTGAATTCCTACCAGTACGATGTTTAATTCACTTATTTCAATGTTTCCATACACTGTTCATCACCGTCAATGTTTATTGCACAAACCTACACCACTTTTATACAACAAACACAACTTTAAACTACTTTTTGAACTAAATTAAAATAAGCGATGAACCGCACTGCCAGAATTCCCGCCAAAACTCCTCGTGCATCATTTTAGCGTCATTTAATAATTATTCCACCAGGTAAAGTCTACTAACTTCATTTGACTGGATTCATTGAATCCGCTAATAAATTATCCCGAAATGCAACTGGAAGATTAAAATAATAAAAAAATCGAGTCGACTACCCTCATTTCTTGTCAATCGCTATTATAAAGTCGGTTTCAAAAGTACCGTCAGTAGAGAAGTCACAAGACAACTTCCGCAGAAGTAGAAGATAGAAGATCGAAATGACGTTCGCATTCTTAACAACTATATATTATTTACAATGTATTGATATCACTATGTACTGAGTTTCAGGTTCGATTCTCGACTCATTATCCCATAATACATTTTTTAACAGCATTTGTATACAGTATTGTATATAACAGGAATGGGACGGCCCCTGCTATAATCGAACACGCAAGCGGGTCACCTGATGGTGAGTGATCTCCACCGCCCATAAACTGTCGAGTTTAAAGGAGAGTAGGGATTACAAAGGGGAGGGGACTTGGGCCTCCGGATATCTCACTCAACATCCTGTCCTGTCCTGTCGACCCGGTGGAGCCGGCCCATTCGTGCTGTAGACAAAATTGTCTACAGTAAAAAAATCAGTACATAGCTATATCAACAAAAATGCCACATTATGGCTTTGTGTTCGTCACATTGAGATCAGTGTCGGTTTAAATCCATGGCGCGTGGGACCAAACATTAGTTTGGTTCTAATTACGACACATTTGGGACCGCTTTCGGGTCACATAAGAAGCCTAATTTCGCGTTTAGCTCTAACAATTGGAGCCACTTTTGTCAAGTTCGGGGACACATTGGACCCAATCATATGAATTAATTTTGGGACCAATATAACAGATCTTCGCCCAGTTTCTGAAAGAGCGATCAGTGTCAAAAAATAACTTATCACTGTCAAATCTTATGTCAAGTCAAAATCGAGTTTTTAGAAGCGTGGTCAACACTTTTGATTTGACACACCTGTTAGTTCCTTTTTTAAATTTATAGCTTTCGCATTATTATGCATTTAGCCAGTGCCAAGTATAATTTATTCTCAAGTTATTTTAACAAGAACGATGAAACACGGGTGCGGTAGATTTCAAGGTCTTGCTGGAGTTTTGGTGTTAACTCCTTTCAGTACGATGATTAATTCACTTATTTCAATGTTTCCATACACTGTTCATCACCGTCAATGTTTATTGAACAAATCCACACCACTTTTATACAACAAACACAACTCTAAACTAGTTTATGAAATAAATTAAAATAAGCGATGAACTGCACTGTCAGAATTCCCGCCAAAACCCACACCTGTTAGTTAACAAGGCTTTCAAATTGAGGCTGCTAGAACCAGAGTGGCCTAAGTGGATTTTGATGACTTTCGAACAATTTCTATTTTCGTCAATTTAATTTTTTTTTCTTTTTTAATCCTGGTAAGTGTAGCGCAATCCAGGAATAGTGTCGACCAACGACAAACAGTGTATGTTGTAATATGTTGATCTACAAGACCAGACCGGCCTAAATTTGTAACATCATCTTGACATAGATGGCAGTACAAGTCCATTTCGGGCGTGGTTTAAATTGACGAAAATACAAATAGGTCAAAAGTCATCAGAATGCAGTTAGACCACTCTGGTTCTAGCAGCCTCAATTAATTTGAAAAATCGTATGTGAAAAGCTATTTTGGGTTTGTGGAAAATAAGTTAAGCCTTGATCATTGATAACTCTACTGTCAAATAGTGTGTGAAATAACTAAGGGTACGTAGTCATACTACGTGACCCTTTTATAGGCGGGGGGGATATATTGGTCTCAATATATTAATTCATACAAGCGGCTCCATCTGTTATCCAGTACTGAAATCGTCACTTCGAATTGTCGACGCTAGATGGCGTTTTAATAATATTTCACATAACGTTCTGTCGTTCGAATGCCGTTTAAACGTTGTAGCATTTTAAACTGAGATGGGACCATTTACGGCAGTGGGGCCCACGCCCCACAGGGGGGCAGTTTGCTAGTTAAGGGGGGCAATTTAAAAATGCACCCGACACGACTTTAACCCTTTCGCTTTGGGTTATTTAAATGCAATAGATATCGGTGACAAAGTTAACATAAAAAAATATTAAAAAAGGTTGGGGAACACTGATTTACGGCCTCACACATCTGACTAGTGGTCATCCTCTGCCTATTATACCTTATAGGCTATTGTTGTTTTGTTTGACACCACAAATTTATATCATTGTAATAGGTACTCAGTTATTACTATTATTAGTGTGAGATACCGTAATAAACGTATTTTCTTGAAGTGAAAGTAAAAATGTACCAGGCCCGCATAAACGCGAACAGAGTAGAATGTCTTTTTTTTTATGGCGAATAATGTTGCCATTATTTTGTTTATGATATTGATAAAAAAAATGACGATCGATAAAGCAATACATTTTACTTATTTTGTAATTTGGAAAATGGCGCCGTAAAAAAAGTACCAGGCTCGCATAAACGCGAAGAGAGTAGAATGTACTTCTATCATGTCGAGTGGACATGTTGCCGTAATTTTGTATTCTCGCATCTTGTTTGGTAAGTTTTCACTTCTGTCGGCACTCCCGGAGTGCAAGTCGTAATTTTTTCTTCTTTACAACTCCCATCCGATATTTATCAACAGTATATGCAACAATCCGATAGTTCCGTTAAGTTCACAATCACGTTTGCGTCACGTGCTCGGTACTTGATTGCACCCCACCGGTGGGCGTGTCCCACCGCTGGGCGTGACTCACGCGTAGTTGTTGGGACTGTGGCCGCGCGACGTCGACCCTGAACCGCCGTACGATGGATCCAGTCTGGGGAAATTAGAATTTATTATTTTTCGAAGTTTTTATACACCCTGTATAGTTATTGACTTGTGTAATTTTTTTGAAAAAATGATATAACTCATTTTTATATAAAAGTGATTTTTCATTAAATTAGCATCAATACTGTATTTATTATAGACAAAAGAGCAAGTGGGTCACCTGATGGTAAGTGATTTCTACATCTACACTTTTTTTTATTTTTGTATGTAACGAATAAACATAAAAATTTGGACCGATTTCAAAATTTCTTTCACCATTGGAATCCTACATTGTCCCTGTTGAATATTGGCCTGTTTTATCCCGAAAAAAAAAACAGATCACGCAAGCGGAACCGCGAGGAAAAGCTATGTATAACACAGGGCTAGTATTAATAGTGTATATATTCACCTATAGTCGTGCCTGTACAGTGAGTAGTCATGCCTCTGTAGTCGCCGCGGTGACGGACTCGCGGTGGGGGAGCGGCTGTCCCCCCCGCTGCCCCCCGCGCCCCCTCCCAGGGTGGCGAGCCTGCCCCCCTCGCCCCCCACCACACCAGCCACGCCAGCTGCACCGGCGCGACTCACTATCGATATAAAATACAATACTAAACATATATAAAAAAATATTCTATTTGTTACCTTACAAGTATGAAAAAAAATATAAAAAAATACTAAATAGTACAAATTACAATTGTATACGTTTTCAAACTATTCGAAAGGACAAAAAAACATTAAAAAAATCCCAGTTGTTTAGTACCTTTCCATGTAACACTTTTGAAAAAATAAAAAAAATTCTAGCTACAGTATGTTATATCAATAACAAACGTAGACAAAAAAAGCAATAAAAATTGTGTAAATTAAAAAACAGCTTTTTTTTTCAGTAACTTTTTTTTTTTTGCTAATGGTAAACGCAATACAACTGCACCACCGAGGCAGTCGGAATTACAATCCTATATCCTACTAATATTATAAACGCGAAAGTTTGTAAGTATGGATGGATGGATGGATGTTTGTTACTCTTTCACGTAAAAACTACTGAATGGATTTTAATGAAACTTTACAGTAATATAGCTTATACATCAGAATAAGACATAGGCTACTATGTTTTTCAAAAATCAACCTCTGAAGGGTTTAAAAAGGGGATGAAAGTTTGTATAATATAAAAATCTAAACCGCTGAACCGATTTCAATGAATTTTGGCACAAATATAGTTGATGACTCGGGGTTAAACACAGGGTGTTTTTTTCTTTAAATTTCAACCCCTAAAGGGCCCAAATAGGGGATGAAAGTTTGAATGAAAGCTTTTTGATGGCGAAATATACATCAGATAGGACATAGGCTACTTTTTATCCCGGGAAAAGCAGATCACGCGAGCAAAAGCTAGTAATTAATATAGTAGTGTGTATATAACAAACATGCCTGTCAGTCTGGGCGGCGTGTGTAGATCCCTGGCGGGGGGTCCGGGGGGTCCGGGGGGTGCGGGGGGTCCGGGCGACGAGCCCGCGCGCGCCGCCGCCGCCGCGTGTCGCGCGTCATGTCGCGCCTCGTGTCGCGCGTCATGTCGCGCGACGCTCCGTGCCCGACCACCTCCACCGCTACACCCGCCCTCTAGCGACGAGTACGCTGAAACAATGTTACTTGTTTCTTTCTGGCTTTGTTTTTTTTCATAGCATAGGCCAGCAAACGAGCAAGTGTGTTTTTTTTATCCGAGCAAAGTGACTGCACTACACCTGATGGTAAGCGTAGTGCAGTCCAAACAACCAGCGACCAACGACAAACAATGAGTATATCGGTGGTCACCAGAATCATACCGGCCTGTATAAATGCTTCTTCCCGCCCCATTCAACCATCAAGTCATGTCGCAAGTCCCCCGAGAGAACCGGATATACACTGGCTGATCCTGGAACAAGATCCACACAAGGTGGATCACTATGGCAGGTTTTAACACCATGTGCACGGTGGTCGCTATCCGGGCGGATACGAATATCCTCCCACCAGCCACCTGATGGTAGGTGATTTCCACCGCCCATGTACGCCCACAATACTAGAAGAATCATGGACGCGTTGCCGACCTTAAAGGCAAGAGATATTGGAAAGGGAGGCCCAAATCCCCCTCGATATGGGCTTCCAGACAACTGTCATCATATGAAACGCAACAGGGAGTGAAGGAAAGGGATAATTCAGGGATTTGGGCTTCCGGATATCTCACTCACCGTACGAAACGCAGCAGCAAGCCGCTACTTTACGTCGGTTTTCTGTGAGACAGTGGTAACGACCCGGTCGAGCCGGCCCATTCATGCTGTAGACAATTCTGTCTACAACGTGAACATCACTTACATCAAGAACCCTCTGGTGTCTCCTATTCAATAATCCCCACCCCCTCTCATAAATACACCCAACAGTCACACACATAGTCCTGACCCCACAGTAAGATACGAGTCTTGTGTCGTGGGTATCAGGAACTACGAGAGACTTTCTGTCTCATAACAACCACACCCCGAAACAAATATTAGTGGATCACACGTCCATTTGTCTCGATGCGGGGATCGAACCCACGGCCTCGCTTCACAGCCGACCACTCACCCGACAAGCCACGGAGGCTGTCAAATAATGTTATATCTATGTTTACAAATAAATGATTCTGATTATGAATACTAGTAGTCTCTTTCTACCCTTATTGAAGTTATACTTCTTTAGGCGCGTTATGAAAAAATGATGAGAGTGAAATTTTAAGATGCGCGCGCACCTGTGACACAAAAAATTAACAGTATGAAGTTTTTATTTATTTTATTTATGGCTCTTGCAGTACTATGCATTTAGCCAGTGTCAAGTACAATTCATTCTCAAGTTATTTTAACAAGAACGATGAAACACGGGTGCGGTCGATTTCAAGGCCTTGTCGGAGTTTTGGTGTTAACTCCTTTCAGTACGATTCTTAATTCACTTATTTCAATGTTTCCATACACTGTTCATCACCGTCAATGTTTATTGAACAAATCCATACCACTTTTATACAACAAACACAACTCTAAACTAGTTTATGAAATAAATTAAAATAAACGATAAACTGCACTGTCAGAATTCCCGCCAAAACTCCCAGTATGAAGTTAGGCGCGTTAAGAAAAAATGATGAGAGTGAAAGTAGCCGTAATTAATAAACAAATGACGATTTAGACAAAGAAAAACTCTTTAGGTTTTTTCTTATTCGGAACATGTTGCCGTAAAAAGTACCAGGCTCGCATAAACGCGAAGAGAGTAGAATGTACTTCTATCATGTCGAGTGGATATGTTGATATAAATTAAAATACTTTTATTTAATATAATTAACACTAAATATTATTAAATTATTAATGTTACGATATTTCATCGTTGTTGTGAAGACTTGAGAATAAATTACACTTGTCTTTGGCGAAATGCATAACAATGCGAAGCTTAAGAGTGTTGTTACAAAGACTTGGCTGTATGAGCTACAATACCTTTGCCTATTAAAAACCCGAATTTGAACCAAAAATTATAATACCGAGGACTATGACGGAAGTGAATACTTTTTAAATTGTTTTCGAAATTAATAAGTGTCCGTTCTATTGAAACTATGAATCAACACGCATGAAACATTTACTATAATAATAATTATAATGTACATTATAAATAATAATTATTATTATAGTAAATGTTTCATGCGTGTTGATTCATAGGCCATTTTTGACAATGTCCTTTATAATTCATATATGTGCTAATAAATTATATTCAGTAGTGATTTAAATTGAATATTTTGATTGATATTACTTACTATTTGTGAATATTAGTGAAAAAAATTGTGCTTATATACTTTTTCAAGTGCTCCAATATAATTGAGGTTAACTATCCGTATGTATTATTTATTGATATAAATTAAAATACTTTTATTTAATATAATTAACACTAAATATTATTAAATTATTAATGTTAAATACTTATTATTGGTTATTTAATATTCACAAAATAAAGAAATAAATTTAAAAAACATTTAATAAAAAGTTTGTGATAAAAATTAAAATTGAACATCAAATAATAATATTAATTTTTAATATTTGCTATTAAATTGAATAAATAACAAAGAAGTATAACTTCTCACGCGCGTACATAAGTACACGCACCCATTTTTTTTTTTTTTTTCATAGAACAGACCAGTAAACGAACGAGTGGATCACCTGATGGTAAGTGATCTCCATCAAGAGCCTTCCGAGTCTCATATTCAATAATTACCCCCCCCCCCCTTCACATTGACAGCCTCCGTGGCGCAGTGGGCGAGTAGCCGGCTGTGAAGCGAGAGGCCGCGGGTTCGATCCCCGTACATAGACAAATGGACGCGTGATCCACAAATATTTGTGTCGGGGTGTGTGTGTTGTGAGTGGGAAAGTGTCTCGTAGTTCCCGATACCCACGACACAAGACTCGTATCTTACTGTGGGGGCAGGACTATGTGTGTGACTGTCGGGTGAATTTATTTATTTATATTCCAACTCACCCCGTATCACAGACAGTTCTATGGCAGCTCGTAGCTCGTCATCATCAGGTCTCGCGCGAAGACACGACATCGCCTGGGACATAAAAAAAATAATAAATAAATACACGACCAACCATCTAAATATACAAAACTCAAAGGTGACTGACTGACATAGTGATCTATCAACGCACAGCCCAAACCACAGGAGGGATCGGGCTGAAATGCAGGCATGCAGGTACATGTTATGACGTAGGCATCCGCTAAGAAAGGATTTTGATAAATTCTACCCCCAAGGGGATAAAATAGGGGATGAAAGTGCTGTTCACGCGGACGGAGCCGCGAGCAAAAGCTAGTCACACATATACATTTTACAAGTTGTGTAGCTGTAGACAGTTTCGTCTACAGCATGAATGGGACACAACCGGATCTTTACCAGTCTTTGGAAAAATAGCATGGTTCTATTACTTTAAAAAAAATAGATCCGGCTCGAAGGACCAATACTGATGATACTGAGTATTTAGTGATGGAAAAATCTAATATTACTTTTAGAGAACCCAGGGATCGAACCCGAGACCTCAGCACAGCAGTTGAATCGCATGCGCTATACAACTACACCACCGAGACAGTCTTTTATCATGTACAGTGGCTCTATCATTTCAAAAAAAAAATCGATCCGGTTCGAAGGACCAATATGGTTTACATTCTTATATACCTCTATGATTATTACATATCTTTATGTGTGTGCGGTTATATAGGGTTACTTTTAAAACACCAACAACCCAGCAGGACTAGATAGCTAATCCCATAAGGAACAACTTTTGTTCTACGACTTTTGACAATTTGTTAGATTTTAATTTCATTACAAAAAGAAGTATTAAATTAATTTCCGGCTTGAATGTATAACTCAACGGGCATCGCAAAGATTACGTAAACAAACCCCTGCGAAGCGTGAGGAAGGGGGTGCAGCGCCTTTGAACTTGACCCATTTATCTAGCCGCCAGTCGTCTGTCATTAAGTATTTTTTTTTCATACATTGAGTTATGTCCGAACTCGTAGAACAAAAGTTGTCCCTTATGGGGTCAGCTATCTAGTCCTGCGGGGTTATTGATGTTTTAAAAGTTACCCTATATAACCGCACACACATAGAGATATGTAATAATCATACAGGTATACAAGAATGTAAACCATATTGGTCCTTCGAGCCGGATCGATTTCATTTTTACAATGATAGAGCCACTGCATATGATAGAAGACTGTGCCTGCGAGGTTGCTGGTGTTTTATAAGTAACCCTGTATATCTCTATGTGTGTGCGGTTATATATTGCGTGTGTGCGTGTGTGTATGATTGTTAAATACAATAAAGTGGCAAGTACATGTGTGACCTGCACATGTTCCCGATGGTGACGGCTGCTCGCCGACGCGCTGGCACGCTGCGCTCGCGAACCTGGACAAACGTGTGCGCACATTACACTGGGCGTAAGGGAGTCCCAAAATGGCCGACAAGGCCCCATTGTGGGCGCTGGGGGCTTTAAGGGTTTAAAGATGTAATCTTTAACGCGGAAAAAGATTCGTATTTTTGTTATTTGATTGATTGGCGAGACGAGCAAGTCGCTCGCCTGATGGTAAGCCCAACGCCTGTTCATAAACAGAAGCAACACTATACAGAACTTTAATTAGTAAGCGTAGTGCAGTCCAAAAAACCCACCGACAAACAATGAGTTTATCGGTGGTCACCAGACCCATGCCAGCCTGTATAAATGCTTCTTCACACAAACATAATCATCCAAATTCACAAACACACACATCCAACTCAGAAACTCACAAACACACACATACAACTCAGAAACTGACAAACATCCAAATACACAAACACACACATCCAACTCAGAAACTCACAAACATCCAAATTCACAAACACACACATACAACTCAGAAACTCACAAACATCCAAATTCACAAACACACATACAACTCAGAAACACACAAACATCCAAACTCACAAACATCCAGTAGGATATAATCCACTGACCTGGTCTAGGCGTGTGCGTCGCTCCATCACCCAGGTCCAATTGTAAAACTACACCGCCATAGTCTGGAAAAAATACAATAAATAATAAGTCTCGGATTCGATCCCCGGGTCGGGTCAAATGTATATTGGGTTTTTCTATCACGAAATGCTCAGTATCGGCCCGGAGTGTGGAATTGTGTCCGGTATGGCGATATGCTCGTCCCCTATCACATCATGGGACGGAGATACGCTCGGCGAAATGTGGGTGTACTGGTTACACATCTGCCTACACCTTCGGGGATTACAGGGGTGAGTGCGTATGTATGTAGATCCATATCCCCTTCCCCCCCAAATAATTATAAATTCTGAACTTTTCCATAGTAAAAATGGAAAAATTAATAGGTAAATAAATAGATTTAGTGTAATTACCGAGTGTATTTTGATGATGCTATGTATACATTAGTTGATATCTACTGTATATATTGACTACTAAGTTTTTTATACTATCACTAAACTATATATTAGTTTCCATATTGTATAATATATTGGTTACTGGACTGTATATATTCGATACTGAGCTGTACATACCGTTGCCGAGTGTACCAAAATTTCAATCCGATATATTTTGGTTACTGGATTGTATACATTGGTTACTGGACTGTATATTGAATACTAAGTTTTCTATACTACCACTAAGCTGTAAATCAGTTTCTATACTGTATATATTGGATAGTGAGCTGTATATATTGAATACCAAATTTTCTATACTATCACAAAGCTATATGTTAGTATTAGGAAGAAAATAGGTTGTATGCGTAATTTATTTGGAGCACATAAATGTACAAACCTTTTTTCTAACATCATTTCTATTTGTTTTCATAATTTCATATTTGACATTGGCTTCCTTATTCGTTTGTTGTGTTGTTGTCATGGTAGTTGTGTAAAAATAAAATGTCAACCAGATTTATTACAATTTTCCTTGCGGACTCTATAAATAATTAGTTTTGATGAGCTATCCAAACTAACAGTTAGTTTTCATACTGTATATATTAGTTACTGAGCTGTACATATCCGATACTGAGCTGTACATACCATTGCCGAGTTTACCGTAATTTCTATCCGATATATATAGGTTACTGGACTGTATATATTGGTTACTGAACTGCATATTTTAAATAATACATTTTCTATACTATCACTATAGTATATATTTCGTTTCTATACTGTATATATCAGTTACTGAACTGTATATACTTGATACTGAGCTGTACATACCGTTGCTGAGTGGATGCGCGACGTAGTGTGCGGACGACAGAGACGACAACAGGTGCGTGTTGGCGTTGGGAGCCATGGCTACGTCAGGCACCGCCGCCGACAGCCGACCGCCCCATACACTGTCCCTGCCATAGACAACACACGGAGGAGTTATGGCGGGGATTCATAGACAACACATGGAGGAGTTATGGCGGGGATTCATAAACAACACACGAGGAGTTTACGATGGAATTCATAGACAACACACGAGCAGTTTAGGCGGGGATTCATAGACAACACACGAGGAGTTTAGGCGGGAATTCATAGACAACACACGTGGAGTTATGGCGGGGATTCATAGACAACACATGGAGGAGTTTTGGCGGGGATTCATAGACAACACACGTGGAGTTATGGCGGGGATTCATAGACAACACACGAGGAGTTATGGCGGGAATTCATAGACAACACATGGAGGAGTTATGGCGGGGATTCATAGACAACACACGAGGAGTTATGGCGGGGATTCATAGACAACACACGAGGAGTTATGGCGGGAATTCATAGACAACACACGAGGAGTTATGGCGGGGATTCATAAACACATGGAGGAGTTATGGCGGGAATTCATAGACAATACACGAGGAGTTTTGGTCGGAATTCAGAGACAACACATGGAGGAGTTATGGCGGGAATTCATAGACAACACACGGAGGAGTTATGGCGGGAATTCATAGACAACACATGGAGGAGTTATGGCGGGGATTCATAGACAACACATGGAGGAGTTTTGGCGGGAATTCTGACATTTCATTTCATCGCTTTTTTTTTAATAGCATAGGCCGGCAAACGAGCAAGTGGGTCACATGGTAAGTGATCTCCGCCGCAAATGTACGTCCACCACCAGAAGAATCATGGGCGCGTTGCCGACCTTAAGGGAAAGGGATAATTAGGGATTGGGAAGGGGAGGGGATTTGGGCTTCCGGATATCTCACTCACCGCACGAAACGCAGCAGCAAGCCGCTACTTTACGTCGGTTTTCTGTGAGACAGTGGTAACGACCCGGTCGAGCCAGCCCATTCGTGCTGTAGACAAAACTGTCTACAGCGTGGCTCTACCACTCAAAACATTCTAGTGAAAGTTTCTTTATATGCACACAGTACCTGTGTCTCGCCGCTTCTGCAGACCGTCCCGGCATTTCTCTTCTGCACGTGCCCGCTCTCGAGTTATCTAGAAAAAAATAAAGTCACGCATGTATTGTCAAAGGGGTAGGTAGTAGATATGTTTCCCTAACGCTATGACAAGTCCTAACACACATAGTCCTGACCTCACAGTAAGATACGAGTCTTGTGTCGTGGGTATCAGCAACTACAACAAGGACTATTTGTGGATCACACGTCCATTTGTCTGTGTGCGGGGATCGAACCCGCGGCCTCTCGCTTCACAGCCGGCTACTCGCCCGGCAAGCCACGGAGGCTGCCAAATTATTATTATGGTGATTTATCGTGACGTATTTAGGTGCATTTCCCCTAGCAACCTGGTGATATAAGGTGGTGTTTACCTGCGTGTGCGTGTGCGTGTCCGTGTCCGTGTGCGTGCGCGTGCGTCGCGTGTACAGCGTGCGGCGCGCACCGACCCGCGCCCACAGACCTATAGGACATAACATATACATACTGTTACAGTAAGGTGGGCTCATATTTAAAGGTCATTACACACACCTCACAGTGAGTATAGGGTGTGCAAAAGTTATGTAAATATGCTTAGTAATCGTAGTTATGTATATTTTTTTTTATTTGATCCAATGGCGAGACGAGCAAAGCGCTCGCCTGATGGTAAGCGAAACGCCTGCCGATAAACAGAAGCAACATCCCACAAAACTTTTAATTACAAAGCACTGCATGGCACTGAACTGCACTCGTCATCTTGAGACACAAGATGTTAAGTCACATAATGCCCAATAATTTCAATGGCTTCCTTCGAACCGAAACACACCAGTGCTTACACACTGTTGCTCGGCGACGTCAATAGACGGCGCGGTGGTACCAACACAGACGGCCTCTCGCATACGAGGGACCTACCACCTTGTAGAAACTTTCTTTAAGGACGTCACGGTACGAAAAGTCAAAGTAACAATAATACTGCTTTCAGAATTTGTAGTAAAGTCCAACATACATACAAACGAACAGACAAACGGAAGATGCTTAGTAATCGTAGTTATGTATAGCGGTCACTATCCAATCGGGTACAAATTTGTATCAGGTGACCCGGTTATCCGTTTACCCCCCTCCCCCCATACCGACCTGCAACAGTCCCCTGCAGTGTCCCCGTCCTGCCACGTGTCGTCCTGTTGACTCGTGTGGGAGTGATGCCGTTCCATCTGCGGTGAATCCCACTCTTCAGTGTTCCGTTCCCTGGTGGGGATAAACATATAACGCTTACACACATGTAGGCTTTTAAAAAAAATTGCTAGAGATAAAAGATACATTATCAGGAAGATACTTGAAGTGATAACTTCTTATGGGAGGGTGAACCGATTCGAGCGGTCCATCGATCAACGGAAGGTTCGAGAATATTCGAGAACCTTCCGTGACACGTCACGCGGGCCAGATGATCAGCCAGCGTTAGCCGACCTCCCTGGAACTTCGAGAATTTTCGAAGTCCCAGGTGGCGTCACACGGTGACCAGTTGGCTTTGACAGGACTTTGACCGGGCTTAACAGGACTTTGACCGGACTTAAATCGGACTTTGACAGGACAGTGACCGGACTTTGACCCGTATTTGACAGGACTTGGACAGCACTTTGACAGGACTGTGACCACACTTTGACAGGACTGCGACCAGACTATGACTTAGACAGGAATTTGACCATGCTTAACAGGACTTTGATTGGACTTTGACCGGACTGGAGTGCAGTGCAGAGCAATCCAATGAAGTGATAACTTCATAACCCACATTAGTTTAAGTTATCACTTCTGTCGGGCGTCCCGAGACGCACACTTTTTTTTTAAGTAATAATAACTACTATTTGTCTAAATAAATAAACCCACCTGTCGTTTTCTATGTCGGCCAATAACAACTCAGCGCAGGAATCCGGTAATGACATTTCACGTACAGCACGTAACGCGATCTGCAAACAAACGGTTGTATACATATATACAGCGTGTTATAGAAAGGTGTGGGCAAATTTAAACAACGTATCACTATAATATCGCTGTGCCCGCGAATTTCGTTTCGCCATCAAAAAACTTTCATATAAACTTTGATCCCCTATTTGGGGTCTTGAATTGAAATTTAAAGAAAAAAAACCATGTTCTATGGGTCATCCTACTTAATATTATAAATGCGAAAGTTTGTAAATATGGATGGATGTATGTTTGTTACTCTTTCACGTAAAAACTACTGAATGGATTTTAATGAAACATTACAATATTATAACTTATACATCAGAATATGACGTAGGCTACTTTTTATACCGGAAAAAGCAGATCACGCGGGCGGAATCGCGAGCAAAAGCTAGTTAATTATATTCGTGTCAAAGTTCATTGAAATCGGTTCAGCGGTTTATATTTTTCATGCAAACTTTCATCCCCTTTTTAAACCCTTCAGAGGTTGATTTTTGAAAAACATAGTATCCCATGTCTTGTTGTGATGTATAAGCTATATTATTGTAAAGTTTCATTAAAATCCATTCAGTTGTTTTTACTTGAAAGAGTAACAAACATACAATGTACATCCATCCATCCATACTTACAAACTTTTGCGTTTATAATTTTAGTAGGATATATTTATTAATCGGGAGTTAATAATTGTTGTATTATCGGTTGTTTAAACACTAGGTAAAACAATTGTTATAAATGTTATAGCAATAAATTTTTTATTACGTACGTTATGTACATGCATATATTTTTTTTATGGCATAGGCCGGCAAACGAGCAAGTGGGTCACCTGATGGTAAGTGATCTCCACCGCCCATTTACGCCCACCATCGGAAGAATTATGGGCGTGTTGCCGACTATATAAAGACCCTGCGGTA
This sequence comes from Amorpha juglandis, assembly GCA_949126905.1. Taxonomy (NCBI): domain Eukaryota; kingdom Metazoa; phylum Arthropoda; class Insecta; order Lepidoptera; family Sphingidae; genus Amorpha; species Amorpha juglandis. The sequence continues at coordinate 7,856,727 of OX421392.1, forward strand.
TCTCATCCCAGGGCCAAGGGAATGGGGAAGGAAAAGGGATGGGAAAAGGGTTAGGATCAGGGGGCAAGCCCCCTGGGGAGAACCGGATATACACTGGCTGACCCTGGAACGCGACCCACACAAGGTGGGCCACTATGGCAGGTTTTAGCACCAGTGTACGGTAGTGTTGCCCAAATGCAAGAACAAGACGAGACTTAGCCAGTCTTGGTCTTGGTCTTGCGCCAATACACCTGGTCTTGGTCTTGGTCTTGGTCTTGCGCTCCCAGTCTTGGTCTTGGTCTTGGTCTTGCAGCAAGAGTCTTGCAAGTCTTGCAATTACCTATTAGTCTATTACTATTTATTAAAGTTTACTTTAAATCTTAAAAAAACGTATTAGAATTGGAACATTGTGAGCTTGAATTAACATAGCCATAGTAAAGATCAAGCAGATTAACAAATAACTGAAGATTTAATAAGAAATTCGAAAAATTAACTGACCTATATGTCGTTTTCCATGGAAATAACTGTTTCTTAATAAACATTTATGATTTATAAGCTTACATTTGCTAAAACATGTAAAAAAACAAATTAATTACAATAACTTGACTGTATTTTAAAGAACAATACTTATCTGTCTAAAAAGAGATTGAACCCTCAACTTATAAGAAATTTAATAAAAGAGTTTTACGATTTATCATTTATTTGAACAAAAAATAAAATACAACACTAATCAACAGCTTTATCATTAGGTTATGATACTTTATATCAATTTTTTTGACCAACAATTAATACAAAGTAACCATCTGGCTGACTCATCATTTAACCTATTTCTATGTTTTCTAATTACTAATGATGCTTTAGAAAATAACCTCTCAGCAGGTACTGAAGTTGCAGGTATTGAGAGAAAATCACGGGCCATTTTCGATAAAATCGGATACTCTGTCTCATGCGTCCTCCACCAATCTAAAATGTCTTCCGAGCTGGCAGTTCTTGGTTTTCTCAGGTACTCCTCCAACTCGTCTATCACTAAGCCTTGAAGACAAGATCCAGATGACGTCGAGGGACATTCATAGAGTTTATCAAAGTCTATTACGTCTTCATCTTCATCACATACTTTATTTTCTTTTTCTGGTAATTCCAGAGATTTGTTCAGTGAGTGTAGATTTTTATATTCTTCATAAAGTTCATTGAACTTGCGCAGACTTTCTGTTTTAAGTTGCTTCCCCCACATTGTCAGGTCAAAAGTCTGAGCCTTATGCCTTGGGTCTAAAATTAAAGAAGTACAATAAATCCAGTTGCTCTTTTTGTAATGTTTAAGCATTTTGTCTCGAGCTGCTTGGAAAGCTAGAATGAGCCTTTCATCCACTTCAGATCGATTAGGTTTCTCATCTAACTGTTTTACCATAGATTCAATTTTATCTAGCAAAAGATTGAATGATACAATGACTAGCGGTAATGTAACATATTTGTCTCCACCAAGTTTTGTACTTAAAAGTTTAAAGTTTATTAGAAATTTATGTAATTTTTCGAGTACCTGCCATTCATTAGCTGTGATTTGAAAATCATTTAATTCGGTGACAGAACTGCACAATATGTCAATGCCCGCTCTCACTTTTAAACCAAATCCAATCATATCATGTGTGGAATTCCATCTCGTTGGACAGTCAAGAATGGCATTTAGATTTGATGGCACGCCAGCTGCTTCACAAGCAGACTGAAACTTCTTCTTCACTATCTCACTTCTTTTTATTTTACTGGAAACACTGCGTAACTTTGTTACAGATGTACGCGAGTCAGCAATATTTGGTGCAGATTCTTCATCTTCCTCATCCTCAGTTTCGTCTGCATAGTCTTCGTACTGCTGATCTTGCGCGTTAGTGTCAGACTCACAGTGTAATGCTAAGGTCTTTAATAAATCTTGTACACCAAGGTTTAAAATGTGAGCAAAGCACCGGAAATGTTGATTGTCTGAATCAAAGTGTGGCGGCAGCTGTTTGCCCAGTTCATACATAAATTTGGTATTTGCAGTTGCGTTGTCGACCGTGATACCTTGTATTTTATCAATTATGCCATATTCCAATAAACATTCATGGAAAATCGTTGCAATATCTTCCCCAGTATGTCGACCGCGTGATGGTATAAAATCAAGAACTACAGATTGATACTTCCATTCGTTGTCTATATAATGAATAGTAACCCCGTAGTAACTCCTACCAGCAATTGACGTCCACCCATCAATGGTAAAAGACATTTTAGATGATAATTGTTGAAGTCGTTCCTTGAGATTCAATTGGAGCTCTTCAAATCGCTCTTTGACTTTCCTTCTAAGTGTAGACCTTTTAGGAAACACCATATTAGGGCAAATACGTCGAAAATATACTTGTGTAGCTTCGTCATCGAAAAATGAGAAGGGAAGATATTTTTTCACCACCCAATCAACTGTAGCTGTCGTGATGTTGTCACTGCTGTTTTCCGACTGAAACAAAACAATAAATCTTGTGTTATTATTTAAAACATACAAGGTTTGAGCATATAAGAGGAGGAGGTATGTTGTTGTTAAATCGAGAAAATCGTTAAATTGATATTTGTTATATTAAGGTTGCACTGTACTGTAATTTACCAAAATAAAGTACTTAGTTGTTACTGGCCGATTAAATGAAAATATGGGTGTTTATAAAAAATATTTAAGACGATAATTACATACTTAATATGTCGCACCCCTAGATGAAAACACCACTAACTCAAAAATACTTACGTAAGTTAATGGCGTTTTTGAAAGTATCGCATGAATAGCTATGCAGAGTTAAAAAAATATTCTTACCTGTCCACTTCTTCCAGCGGTTACTAAAAAGCTTGTGATATCTCCACTTAATTTTGGTTTAACAGGAAGAAATATTTCTGATTCCTTTTTGTGGAAAGATATTAGATGTTTCCTTAAGCCTGAAGTGTTTCTGTTTTTCATTTTTATTTCAATCTTTTTATGTTGGCACAATTTACAGAAGGCAGTTTGGGATGCATGAATTATTTCGAAAAACTCTTCAAATTTGCTTTTGGGTCTTTTAGATCTGTGACTCAAACTCTCGTTACTCGGACTCGAATAATTTGAATCTTCGTCACTCATATTAAATTGTACACGTGATACGTTTTTAGAAAACAACAAGAATTAGTAAAAACAATTATTAAGTTAGACTCGAAGCACAGCTCAATTGGAAATGACTGGAATTAAAATAATTCCTTTATTTATAGTACGTTTCCTTGCTTTCTACCGCGCCGCCTCGCCACGTGCCGGCTCTATGAAAAGGATGCCGCCGCAAATCAAATAATGCCGCGTGCGGCGTACAAACACACACTAAATATTACCTACTTGTACAGACGCGACGCGTGAATAAAATATATATAAAGAATTAGTGAAAATCACTATTCTTTACATATAAGTGAATGTTTTGGCGTACATCTATACTAATATTATAAAGCTGAAGAGTTCGTTTGTATGTTTGATGACAGAAGTTTTAAAATAAATAAATAAGTCCTGAACGTCACTATACCTCCAAAGTTACTATTCCTCGTGGACGAAGTCGCGGGCACAGCTAGTAAATACTTACTCTCATCATCTCTCTCAGAGATATTCGGGCTGGTAAGTAATACAAAACTCTTATCGCAGGCTTTTTATTTTATTAGTAGGTAAGTACCTACGCTTTTTATATTATTTTATTAGTTTTGTAGAATTTTTTTACACGTTTCAAGTATATTTAAAAGTGGCTACAATATTTATTAAACGGGTGCGGGGTGATATTTGAACACTTTTTTGCTATTTTTTCTTGTAAAAACTTAAGAAATATAATGACTAAATGTACAATAATAGTACCTAAGTAATTAGTTTAAAACCATATAAGTAATCAATATTATAATATATACTTACTAGAATGAATTAATTTGACATCTACTACCTATCCTTACCATTTTATCCCAATCATAATACTACTTGCGTGATCAGTATAATGTATTCATTTTCATTCTAAGCACTCTGAAACTTATTTATTCTTTGGAACACCTGTAGGTACTCTTAAAATTCGAAATTATTTTGCACGAGTATACCTACGCCTACGCCCTATGGCGGCAATCAAATAGTGTCAAATGTTATGATTTCGGCGTGGCGGCAACGATTGTTTTAGATTTCAAAAGAAGCCGCCGGCGCGTGTATCGTAACCATGTACTTCCGAAAAGCGGCAAATTTCTTTGAGAAGTAAGTACAAAACCTTTGAAGCCGCATTATCAAAGTGCCGATGGTTAAAACATAACTATGCATGCACTCAGTTTGATTTTAATAGATAGGTCCAGTTTTTCATACCTATTCTTTGATACAGTTTTTTGCGTCTCATAGAATTTCTAAGCGTACCTACCTATACACCGAACTGTTACACCTAACTACTCAGTGAAATAGCGCTAAGTCCTAGCTGCAAGACGCAAGAGTCTTGCAGGCTATGTCTTGTTCTTGCTCAAGTCTTGCACGGTCAGTCTTGGTCTTGGTCTTGCTAAAAATACGCGGTCTTGTTCTTGGTCTTGGTCTTGCAAAAACGCAAGAACAAGACCAAGACTGCAAGACCAAGACTGAATTTGGGCAACACTAGTGTACGGTGGTCGCTATCCGGTCGGATACAAGTATCCTCCCACCAGCAAACAAATGGTGCAATATTGGTACACGCTTGAGTTTATTAACTTGTTGCGTAACATTATGGTGCTGCCACACCGATGTTATAAAATGTTTACAAAACATTATTAAACCTTTGTTAACATAAATTTGATACATTTTATCACATGTTAGTTAATGTTAGTAAATGTTTAATGTTATAATATGTTTGTTAACATTTTATAACACCGGTGTGGCAGCACCATTACATTACATCGTCCTATCATTGGATAAAATAATTAAAAGAAGATAGGGGATATGTAGTTTACCTGTCTGTAGACCGGCTGCGTGTCGTTGTCGTGAAGCGCGAGCGCGCGCGCCTGCGGCTGCGTGTGAGCCAGCTCGCGCACTCGCGCGCGGACCATAGACAACACGGCCGGCTCTATGCACGTCACGTCCGGGGCGGTACCACCCGCTGCACCCACACCACCCACACCACCCGCGCCGCCGCGAGCCGCCGCCACCTGGCACATACCACACACTGATCAACCGCCCCACAGACTATTTATTTATTTATTTTATTTATGGCTCTTGCAGTATTATGCATTTAGCCAGTGTCAAGTACAATTCATTCTCAAGTTATTTTTACAAGAACGATGAAACACGGGTGCGGTCGATTTCAAAATCAAAAATCAAAATCAAAATCTTTATTAATCATGTAGGCTAACAAAGCGCTTATGACAGGTCAAGTACAGAACATTTGTCATTAAAAAGACTAACTAAGAATTAAGGGAACTTTGGACTAACCGCCGCGCTAAAGGCTGGCAGGAAAAGGTACACCAACAAGCATGGGAAAAAGGAGGACATCCTTAAGTGAAGGGATTCACGGACTAGGACATGGAAATCGGGATAGGGCAATATCCCTAGAATATCCCTAGCCTAGCTAACCTACCAACCTTTCTCTAGCTGCCTACTGATGACGATTTCAAGGTCTTGTCGGAATTATAGTGTTAACTCCTTTCAGTACGATGCTTAATTCACTTATTTCAATGTTTCCATACACTGTTCATCACCGTCAATGTTTATTGTACAAATCCACACCACTTTTATACAACAAACACAACTCTAAACTAGTTTATGAAATAAATTAAAATAAGCGATGGACTGCACTGTCAGAATTCCCGCCAAAACTCCCCACAGACTGTTGTAATGCCATGACATCAAAACAACATCTCAACGACATCTATTAGTATATTATCATCATAAATACAACATGTAAAATTAAATTGATTCTGTTCTTTGATCTATACATGTCTATGCCACCTGTGTTTAGAATAGTTCTGTACACCGGCGGTAAACTATCCTAAGTCCGTTTTTTGAAGTTATACTTCTTTAGGCGCGTTATGAAAAAATGATGAGAGTGAAATTTTAAGATGCGCGCGCACCTGTGACACAAAAAATTAACAGTATGAAGTTAGGCGCGTTAAGAAAAAATGATGAGAGCAGTATGAAGTTAGGCGCGTTAAGAAAAAATGATGAGAGCAGTATGAAGTTAGGCGCGTTATGAAAAAATGATGAGAGTGAAATAAAAAAATAAATAAATAAATATAAATAAATAAATATAAATATATATATATATATAGATGCGGTTTTTATTTTATAATTTGGAACATGGTGCAGTAAAAAAAGTACCAGGTTCGCATAAACGCGAAGAGAGTAGAATGTCCATTTTACATGGCGAGTAGCCGTAATTAATAAACAAATGACGATTTGGACAAAGAAAAACTCTTTAGGTTTTTTCTTATTCGGAACATGTTGCCGTCAAAAGTACCAGGCTCGCATAAACGCGAAGAGAGTAGAATGTACTTCTATCATGTCGAGTGGATATGTTGATATAAATTAAAATACTTTTATTTAATATAATTAACACTAAATATTATTAAATTATTAATGTTAAATACTTATTATTGGTTATTTAATGATGCAAAAGAAGTATAACTTCTCACGCGCGTACATAAGTACACGCACCCATTTTTTTTATAAATACATTTTATAATGTCATTGTAACAATATTTTATCAATCAAAGACTTAAAACACGTGCCCTGAACAATTAGATTAGTTCTTTTAATTACCAGAAATACATGTGTTTTATTACAGACATACTTCAAACACACCGAACTATGTTATCGATTAAAACAATAGTTATTACCAGCAGGCACGCATATTATAGTACACATGGGTGTGTATGTTATGGTGAAACTGTGCAAATATATGCGCGTAAACATCAAATGGTCATCACTATATAACGAACTATCATTTAGGCTAGACATGTAACATTTGTTTTATCTTTTATTCAACGGTATTGTTAAAAACTAAAAGTGTACAATCATTAATTCATAACCCACACATAATCTTGATCCTTCACTAGATTTAAGTTTAAAACAATTAAAACGATTCAAATCAATATAACCAACACACACAAACTTCCAAACTCAGAAAATCCAAACATTCAAACTTGGAAATATCCAAACTAACAAACTCAAATATACAAAGTAACACTCCAACATCCAAATTAACAAACTCAAATATTCAAAATAACCATCCTACATCCAAATTAACAAACTCAAATATTCAAAATAACACTCCACCATCCAAATTAACAAACTCCAATATCCAAATTAACAAAGTCATAAACATTCAAACAATCAAACTCACAAATATACACATTTTCACATATCTAATAGTGATGATACTCACCATATACAGCGTGTCCGGTATCCGATGCAAGTACCTTTCGCGTCTAACTCGGGACACTTCCGCCTCCGGTACTGCCTGGTCCTCTAATAACGCCTGGTGACAAATATTGTTCTTAAACATCCAATACACCAAAAGAATCATGGTACGTTGCCTGCCTTTGAGGAAGGAAAAGGCTTTTTTCTTGAAAGTATTTACTGCCGCTGTGGTTGGGAAGTTTTCGGTAATCTCGCTGACCAAGCGAAACGCAAAAGGGAATGCATATTTTTGTAAGGTAATGAAGAAAAATTGAGTGGTAGAGCTATGCTGTAGACAGTTTTGTCTACAGTATGAATGGGTCGGTTCGATTGGGTTGTTACCACTGTCTCACAGACAACCGAGACGTAAAGTAGCGGCTTGCTGCTGCGTTTCGTAAGGGGAATGAGATATCCGGAGGCCCAAATCCCCTCTTACATTTTCATCCCTTAATTATCTCTTCCCTTTAAGGTCGGAAACACGCTCATAATTCTTCTGGTTTTGTGGCCGCACATGGGCGATGAAGAACACTTACCATCAAGCGACCCACATGCTCATTTGCCGGTCTATGCTATATAAAAAACAGCTATGTACAATATATTATTTGTTATATGAAAAAAGAGTTATAATTATCTGTTAATTCCATCAGATTCTAACAGATGGCGGTGTAAGGTAATTTATCGGCTGGATTGAGTAAGTATCCAATAGATGGCGCGTACTGTATTGAATAGTTTACTACAATATAATTTAACATATACCTTAGCCACAGCAAAGCGTGGCCGGGTCCGCTAGTGTTATATATATTTTTTTAATAGCATAGGCCGGCAAGCAAGTGTGTCACCTGGTGGTAAGTGATCTCCACCGCCCATGTACGCCCACCACCAAAAGAATCATGGGCGCGTTGCCGATTAAATGGACCAATCCTTTAAAGGGGAATTCCCAAGAAGGGGAGGGGATTTGGGCTTCCGAATATCTCATTCACCGTACGAAACGCAGCAGCAAGCCGCTACTTTACGTCGGTTTTCTGTGAGACAGTGGTAACGACTCGGTCGAGCTGGCTCATTCATACTGTAGACAAAATTGTCTACAGCGTGGCTCTACCACTCATAAAAACAGCAACTAGCGGCTTGCTGCTGCATTTCGTACGGTGAGTGAGGTATCCGGAGGCCCAAACCCCTTCCCCTTCCTAATCCCTTAATCATCTGTTTCTTTTGAGTTCGGTAACGTGTTTAAGATCCTTTTAATGTTGTGGGGTGTACATGGGTAGTGGAGATCATTTACCATCAGGTGACCCACTTGTTCATTTGCCGGTCTATGCTATATAAAAAACAGTTATGTACAATTTTTTTTTTCTATTCTAACAGATGGCGCTATAAGGTAATTTATCGGCTGGATTGAGTGAGTATCCAATAGATGGCGCATACTGTATTGAATAGTTTACTACAATATAATTTAAAATATACCTTAACCACAGCGACGCGTGGCCGGGTCTGCTAGTGCTATATAAAAAAAGCAATATACAATAGTATTGTACCTTGATCTCGTCCAGATAGGGCAGGAAGCACCTGGCTGGGCGGAATGCTCCGCGTCCGAGCCACGCGTCCGCGGTGCCGCCGCCCACCACGCCACCGGATATCACGCCGCGACGGACCAACTGGCACACACACACACACATTTAATTAAACTGAAACTTCCTTAGCACCGTTGTGATTTGAAAATTCGATGAAACGAAAAATCGACAGTGAAAAGAGACAAACATATTAATAAATAGGATTTAGCCTGCGACTGCGACTTTACAGGGCTTTGACCGGACTTTGTCCGGACTCTGACCGGACTTTGTCCGGACTTTGACTGGATTTTGACAAGACTTTGACCTGATTTTGACCGTACTTTGACTGGATATTGACCGGACTTCGACCGGACTTTGACAGGATTTTGACTCGACCATGACCTCGCTTCCCTCCGCGCGCGCGCACAGTGCGGTGACGTCCTGGCGTACTGCTTATAATTAATTGTGTTTAACGTGTTTGGAGATCGAATTCCGGCTTGTGAACTGTTTATTGGTGTATGGTATTGCCTTGTGTATATTGGTCCGTAAGTTATTGTGCGTTTTAATTTGGATTAAAGAAATAATTAACGAATTATTTCCTCGGTAAGTAATTTTATTTTATTCTGAGGGTGTCATAAAAAAAAAATCTCTTGGCCGATCGAAGTAGTTATTGTTTTTTCGAATAGTAACCGTGTATTTTCATATCGCAATCAACTTAATTACTTATAGGTAGTTATTTCTTTAGCTTACAATGTCGACAAATAATGACGACCCCCCCGATCGGGGCCCGAACGTTTTTAAAAAAAGTGGTTTAACGCCAAGGTCACCAAATACGGCGACACCAAAACGTTTATTTAGCCAGGTTTCACCAACGTGTGTTTCTCCTGATAGGTCTAAACGAATTCAGCGATCTGAATCCGAAAACATGGATTCGCTGGCGTCCGATACGAACAGCGATGACGTTAGCCGCGCTAATTACTGCGACTTAGTTTCCGAGGCATCGAGTTATTTAGCCAAAATTAATGAACTTGTTAACGATCAGGGCTCGCGAATGAACGTGGCAAATAAGTCAGCGGTAATAGATTTTACGCAGCGAATCACGTCAATTGTTTCACTGCTCGCATTAAAGTCGTCGTGTACCGAAACGAGGTTAGCCAACACGCAACGGGAATTAGATATCGCGAAGCGTAACTCATCCGTTAATTCATCCAACGAGAACAATAAGTTATCGTACGCGGACCAACTCAAGCTTCGTTTACCCAAACAAACACCGGTAATGCAATCCCGCGCTCCACTCCCGTGTATAGTAGCTTATCCGACTAGCGAACAAACAGCTGTTATCGCGTCATCGTCTGCTACCAAAGAGGCACTGTTTAAAGCCATAAAACCAAGTGACGACGGATTCCAGATTGTAGGCGTTAAAAAAACCGCGAAAGCTGGCGTCGTACTTCGCGTCGCGAATGAACGTCAAATAAAAAAATTGCAATCCGTTGAGGCAATAAAATCTGCCGGTTTACGTTTAGAAAAACCTAAGGGTCGTCGGCCGCGTTTACTAATTAAAGACGTGCCATCATCAATGGAAGATAGCGCTTTCCTAAGTGCATTGTATCGGCAAAATATTAAGGACGAAATGCCTATTAAAGAAGACGATTTCATAAAATCAATTAAAATTGTTCGAAGGCGTAAATTAGATAACGGGCGTAAATGGATAGGTGTAGAATTAGATTCGGAAGTACGCAAACATCTAGTCGCAACAAAAGAAAAATTGTTCATCGATTGGGCAACTTGTCGATTTATAGATGATGTCGAGATAGTCCGATGCCTTAACTGCCAACAATTCGGACATGTGCATAAATTCTGCACAATTAAAACACCAACATGTGCCATCTGCGCCGAGGCACACGAGACTAGGGCTTGTCCTCATAAGGCAATCTCGGATTTTAAGCCGGTATGCGCGTCATGTAAGCGTTTTAAAAAACCCCACGATCATCGGTGCGGGTCTCAAGAGTGTCCTTCTTATAAACATAAGTTGGAACTTCTCATTCTCTCGACTCATTATTAATATTTTATAATGGATAATAGCCTTACAATCGGTCAGTTGAATCTCCATAATGATAGAATAGCGACGTCGGAATTAGAAATATTAACTCAGGATTATAAACTCGATATAGTACTCGTCCAAGAGCAATACCAACACGCGCGATTACGTAATAGGGTAGTGCAGCTAGATAATAGTTCACGAGCAGGTATTTATGTATCCGACTCAAGTTTTACTATCACATCAGTGCGTAATCTTATGACGTCACACTGTGCTGTCGCAGAAGTTTCAACACCGGTTTATAAAGTTTACATCGTGAGCTGTTATTTTCAATATTCGGACCCCGTGGGTCCCCACATACACCATCTCCGTCATGTATTGCGGTCGCTTGTAGGTCAGAAAGTTATTATAGGTGCCGACGTCAATGCGTCGTCTATCCTTTGGTATGGCAAATATCGTTCCACTGATACCGAAAGACGTTGTGCCGTCGAAGACTTCATCGCAGAGATGAATCTAGTCATACACAATACCCCTGATGCACCACCTACGTATTGCAGCCCTACGGGCGAATCTTCTATTGACGTCACACTTTCTAGTGGAGACGTTCGCCTTGATAGGTGGCGCGTTCTTCCAGACGCGTCGTGTAGTGACCATCGCCTGATAGTGTACGAGTTCGTTCCTGGTTTGACGCAGGGTCCTCATTATAATAACTTTAACTTTAGATATAAGTCTAAAGGAGCTAATTGGGATCTATTTAGCTCTCTATTTGCTCATCATGCTGGGGACTTTACTCGCAACGACCTCTCCGCTGAAACGTGCGCCGAAATTATGACGGATACATTTACTTACTGTGCGGACATTGCTATCGGCCGGGGCGTAATCACTAGTACCCGTAGATGTGACTGGTGGAACAACTATCTAGTCTATCTTCGTCGGACGTTTCGTAGGGCACGTAGGACGTTTAACCGACTTAAAAAACGTGGTGTAACAGGAGAAGCGTTTACAGCAGCTTTTAATGCACTCAGGGTTGCCAGATCGCATTATAGGGCCGCGGTTAAAAAATCTAAAGGCGATTTATTACGTAAAATTGTAACACGGTTAGAAAAGGAGGGCCCGTGGTCTCCTCTATATCACGAGTTTAAAGCAAACAGGTCAATTAATTTGGCCTATGTACAAAATATAAAAATCAATGACACCTATACAACTGGTATTGAGGAGACAACGGAAGCTCTGCTCAACTCGTTGATACCCGATGATGCGGTAGCGCGTGATAACGAGTATCATAAACAAATACGGATGTGGGCTGCGGTACCACCGAATACTCCTTCCTCGGACTTACCATCTTTCGAGCAGTTTATTGATATTGTTAATTCATTGCCATTAAACAAAGCCTCCGGTGAGGATAAAATATCTAATAAAATGATTAAAGAAGCGTGCAAATCAGCGGCTGAATCTATATTAATAGTCTTTAATCGATGTATTGCGGAAGGCATTTTCCCCCGAATTTGGCGTAGCGGTTTTATTCGGATAATACCCAAAAGCGGCGATAAGCCCCCCGAAGACCCAAAATCTTATCGACCAATAACATTGTTACCATCTTTAGGTAAAATGCTTGAACGTCTGATTGTACCTCGACTGGAGCCGGGCGGTCCAAAATTTCATGACAAACAGTTCGGTTTTTCTATAGGAAAATCTACTATAGACGCAGCAATATCAGTTAGAAGGACGGTTAGCAATTCGGTGCATAAATATGTTTTAGGCATCTTTCTGGATATCTCTGGTGCCTTCGATAATGCTTGGTGGCCAATGATACTACTCAAGTTAAAGATCCGAGGTTGCCCTAAAAATATATATTCACTTATATATTCATATTTTTCCTTAGGCATAACCAAGTTAAAACTTGGTCACCATGAAGTGTCGAAGGCACTGACGATGGGTTGTCCTCAAGGCTCTGTACTCGGACCGTATTTGTGGAATTTAGGCTTCGACGACTTTTTTGCTCTACCTCTTCCCCAAGGATGTACGTTAACGGGTTATGCCGACGACGGACTCTTACTTATACAGTCAAATAGTAGGTCGGGACTAGAAAGTTTAGCCAGCACGTGCTTAAGCTTGATTTCCACCTGGGGTGAGAGAAATCGTCTAGCGTTTGCCCCACAAAAAACATACCAATTACTTTTAAAGGGCATTCTAAAAACACCGCCGCGAATAAAATTTAACAACGTTTTCGTTAAAAGAAAAGAATCGGTTTGCTACCTTGGGCTAGTTTTAGAACGAAATTTTTCATTTTTGGAGCATATTAAAAACGTGGGCGAAAAGTCTAAACGAAACTTTTATGCCTTGACAAGGATATCGACTTCGACGTGGGGTCTATCATTTAGCACATTAAAAGTCATCTACGGAGCTACTTACTTGGGATGTATATGTTATGGATCACCTGTATGGGCTGATAGGGCTACTATCGGTGCCGTGCGAAGAAAAATGCTCCAAAGCCAACGCCTGGCGTTGATATTCTTGTGTAAGGCGTATAGAACAGTTAGTACCGAAGCTTTGCCTGTCCTTGCGGGTGTACTTCCAGTCGATCTGGAGGTACAGCGTCGCGCCGCTATGTATTACTCAACGAAAGAAAATATAGACAAAAGTTTTGTTACGTCGCGGGAGCTATTAAGAATCGATCGACTATTCAAATCGTGCTCCGAAAATTATAACGATCTACTAAACGAATGGCAATGGCGATGGGATAATTCTACTAAGGGACGGCATCTATATCAGTACTTTCCGTCGGTTCGTGATCGCCTAACAAAAACTTGGCTAGAAGTTGATCATTGTGTTTCCCAATTTCTCACGGGTCATGGCAACTTTAAGTTCAAACTGTTTTCATTTAGGTTGGTTGATTCGCCTGCGTGCCCATGCTCTACACTAAACTGTCGGTACGAACAATCCGCACATCATATTCTTTGGGAGTGTAGTCTCTGGCAACATGAGCGTAACATTATGTTAGACAGTATGCAAATAACATCTGGAGTTGTATACTATATGGATCTTGTGGAGACTAGAAAGAATTTCCGTGCTTTCCGGCGATTTTGCCATACCTATTATTGGAATCAAGTGTAACAGCTCGCGTGATAGGACCCACTTAAAGACATCCGTGGTGCTTTACATCTGGCTTCTCCAGTTGTAACTGTCTTTACACTTGAGGTTAATACCTCCTCAATTCATTATTTTGTCTCCCGCTTTGCTATGGAGGGAAGTGGACAATTAATATTTCCAACTCCTCCCTAACCTTCTATCTGATTAATTTCGTTGCGGGACAAAGACATTTAGGCATTCCCAGAGACTCGCCGAGCTTCACTGCTCGGTGTCAACAAAATGCGTGCCACTGTTGATCCTGGTGCACAGGAGTTACAGTGGCGGGTGTGTGGGCGGGATAGTCTCTGGACCATGACCGGATTTTACAGGACTTTGACTGGACATTACAGGACTTTGATCGGACTTTACAGGACTTTCAGCGGATTTAGACCGGACTTCTTCTGTCGAGCGTCTCGAGAAGCACACTTTTTTTTGTATTCATGTCTATGATAATAAAAGCCTTTTGTTTAAACAAAGTTGCATCGATCGAGATCGTTTTTCGAAAAAAAAGGTCGTAAAGAAGTTTCACTTGTTACGTGTGTACACTAGTACACTTGCTGGTGGGAGGATACTTGTATCCGACCGGATAGCGACCACCGCACACTGGTGCTAAAACCTGCCATAGTGGCCCACCTTGTGTGGGTCGCGTTCCAGGGTCAGCCAGTGTAAATCCGGTTCTCCCCGGGGGGCTTGCCCTCTGATCCTAACCCTTTTCCCATCCCTTTTTCCCTTTGGCAGGCCGGTATGATCTTGCCGACCTACGATGGACACATTGTTTATCGTTGGTCGACACTATTTCTGGATTGCGCTACACTTACCATCAGGTGTAGCGTAGTCACTTTGCCGAGCCAGGATAAAAAAAAAAAAAAAAAAAAAAAATCATTTTTTTTTATCCTGTCACGGCAAGGCTACACTTGATGGTAAGTGATATAGATAGATGTATGTGCGTGCCCTCACCTGGTTGAGCAGGTCGTGGTCGGGCGGCAGGTGTTCTATCCGGACGTGAGGCAGCAGCGGCGCCAGCGCGTCCCTCGTCACCGGGTCGGGGGGCGCGTGCGGGTTCCGCCCCCGCCCCCTGACGTCACCGCCCCCTCCGCCCCCTCCGCCCCCGCCGCCCCCTCCGCCCCCTGCGCTCGCCCCCGCCCACCGCACCGCCGCCCGCAGCGCCTGCGCCTCGGACGCCTGCAGGAAGGGCGAGGCGAGCGCGGCGACGAGCGCGGAGCTCGGCAGCCGACCGCACGCGGACGAACACATTATGGAGGGGAACTCGTCGCGCAGGTAGCGCATCGCTTGTCTATGGACACACACAAATAAATACAAATACAAATAGCTAATTGAGATACAACATTTGGTGGTGAGTCTCTCTAGTGCGAGTAGCCGTCTGTGTTGTTACCACCGTGTTATCTATTCCAAACACCAAACAGTATTGTGTTTTCGTTTCATACAATGAAACTTAACAACTTATATCTCAGAATGACAAACAAAATGCAACTTATACAATGCTTTCTGATTTAAAACTCTAGTACCTGGGCGACCGAGCTTTGCTCGGGTGAAAAAAAAAAAGTAGTATTATTCGCCAATAGATGTCAGGAATTAAGTCTAACCTCAAAGCAAACACTCATTGACTTAATTAATTAATTACTAATCTTAATCTAGATGACCCGGTGAACTTCGTATCACCTACATATATTTGTGTAAAATGTGGTCAAAACTTAATACAAATGTTTCATTTACATTAAATGCAATTAAGTGAGGTACTGCACCATTGCACGTGAGGTAGCCCGTCGCACATTTAATTGACTTCGACGACCTAAATCAGGTCGTCTTCCACCTCCCCCTGGTGGGACAGTCCTGTCCCTGTCCTGTCCCTGGCCCTGTCCCTGTCCCTGTCCCTGTCCTGTCCCTGGCCCTGGCCCTGGCCCTGGCCCTGTCCCCGTCCCCGTCCCCGTCCCCGTCCCCGTCCCCGTCCCCGTCCCCGTCCCCGTCCCCGTCCCCGTCCCTGTCCCTGTCCCTGTCCTGTCCCTGTCCTGTCCTGTCCTGTCCTGTCCCTGTCCTGTCCCTGCCCTGTCCCTGTCCTGTCCCTGTCCCGTCCCTGTCCCGTCCCTGTCCTGTCCCTGTCCTGTCCCTGTCCCTCCAACAATCCGGTTTATACCTGCGCTTATAGATGTTTCACATCAAAAAGACATCAAGTGTTTCATACCCAGGAACAGTTTGTACTGGAAAATTAGGTTGTCGTTTTTAGTGTTTTCCTTTACTTATTATTTATGTTACTCTTTTTTTCACACCGGGTAAAGCTTCCCTGAACTTCCACAAATATTTCAAGATCAGAATTAGCCAAATCGGTACAGCCAGTCTCGAGTTTTGGCGAGAGACACGCACAGCGATTCATTTTTATATATGTCATATTTTTCAGTTTAAATTGGGACTACTTTAAGTTGATAAAACACGAATAAAATGACATTTTCTAAAAATGATTCCTAGCTAGATCGATTTATCGCCCCCGAAACCCCCTATATACTAAATTTCATGAAAATCGTTGGAGCCGATTCCGAGATTCCAATTATATAGGTATATATATATATATATATACAAGAATTGCTCATTTAAAGATATAAGATATTGTGTCTGTTCATGGGCAAACGTGACGTTTACCATCAGGGAAACTACCTGTTTCATCACGACCTAAAGTCTAAACCGATACCATTACGTCATCTATATCTGCTATCAAACACCAGTGTTAAATAAATTAGTCTTTCGAACAAAAATCCTCTAATAAAATGTTTGATCCTTCGAACTAGATTTTTGATCCTTCGAACTAGATTTTTGATCCTTCGAACTAGATTTTTGATCCTTCGAACTAGATTTTTGATCCTTCGAACTAGATTTTTGATCCTTCGAACCAGATTTTTGGTCCTTCGAACTAGATCTTTGATCCTTCGAACCAAATTTTTGATCCTTCGAACTAGATTTTTGATCCTTCGAACCAGATTTTTGATCCTTCGAACTAGATTTTTGATCCTTCGAACCAGATTTTTGATCCTTCGAACCAGATTTTTGGTCCTTCGAACTAGATTTTTGATCCTTCGAACCAGATTTTTGATCCTTCGAACCAGATATTTGGTCCTTCGAACTAGATTTTTGGTCCTTCGAACCAGATTATTGGTCCTTCGAACCAGATTGTTGGTCCTTCGAACCAGATTTTTGGTCCTTCGAACCAAATTTTTGATCCTTCGAGCCAGATCTTGGATCCTTTGAACCATAATGTAGATGGTTAGTGTCGGCTCGTGTACCTGTGCACCCACTGGCTGGCGTGCGGCGCGGCGGCCCAGCGCAGGATGTGCGCCAGCGAGTCCGCGCTCAGCGCCTCCACGATCGCGTCCTCGCACCCCTGCACCACGATCGGCATCTCCACGAACCTGACGACAGTACATTTTTTTTTTTAAATAACACAGGCCGGCAAACGAGCAAGTGGGTCACTTGATGGTAAGTGATCTCCACCGCCCATGTACGCACACAATATCAGAAGAATCATGGGGCGTTGCCGACCTTAAAGGAAAGGGATAATTAGGGATAGGGAAGAGGAGGGGATTTCGGGGCTTCCGGATATCTCACTCACCGTACGAAACGCAACAGCAAGCCGCTACTTTACGTCGGTTTTCTGTGAGACAGTGGTAATGACCCGGTCGAGCCAGCCCATTCATGCTGTAGACAAAACTGTCTACAGCGTGGCTCTACCACTCACAAAAAGGCAAGAAAAAGAAGGCAAGAAGGCAGTTAATCAATAAAGGTAATGGGATGTTGGTGCTGGATAGAAGATCATTTTTTTGTTATCAAAACGTTTATTTTGCAAGTAGGCCATAAAGAGCACTCTTTTACACGTAAATAATACATAAATTTCATTGAAATTTCTCTACCGGTTGGTAGGCCTCGTGCTGTCGTTAACGCCGTGGGTATCCTACGGTGCGCGGGAGCTTCTAAGCCCGCCCACAAGGAGTCGGGCCGCTAGGCGGCACCGCGCAGGGGCAGTTCCGGCAGCAATCCTTACCTTCTCTAAGTATAGCCCGGGGCCACTACACATTTTTTTAGATGGATGGTAGATCATTATCATCATCTCAGCCTGTAGCCATCCACTTTTGGATGTAAACACGGATGGAAAATATTTGATGCATAGATAATGCGGTCACCTGGCGATCTCGTACAGTTGAAACGCATCGTCCAGTAGAGCGGTGGTCGCAGGTCGACTACCACTGCCGCGGGACACGCCCGACCAGGACTGAAACGAGGGAAAAAACACTTTTAATATAACGTCTGTGTATTATTTCTCAGAGGCTTTGTTGTAGGAAAGCCATAATTTGCTGATGGTAGGATTCATATCCGCCCGGATAGCGACCACCGTTACACATGGTGTTAAAACCTGCCATAGTGATCCACACGATTTCTGTGGATCGCGTTCGAGGATCAGCCATATCCGATTATATCCGGTTCTCCCGAGGGGCATGCGACATGGCTTGATGGTTGGTTGGGGCGGGTATAGGGGTACATCCTTGTATCCCTGTGCCTGCATCGGTCATTTGCCTGGCAGGCCCCTCGATTTGCTTCTTCACTCTCGGGAGAGGGAAGAAGCATTTATTCAGGCCGGCATGACTCTAGTGCCCACCGATAAACTCATCGGTGGTCGCTGGTTTTTTGGACTGCACTGCGCTTACCATCAGATGTAGTGCAAACGCTTTGCCGTGCTCGGTTAAAAAAAACACATTGGCACCAAATTCAACACTATACATAATTATGACGTCATAGTAGGTATTTGTGGTAGGTAGCGGCTTGGCTGTGCCCCTGGCATTGCCGATGTCCATGAGCGGCGTTGACCGCTTACCATCAGGCGGGCCGCTTGCTCGTCTGCCTATCAAGGCAATAAAAAAAAATATCTTACCGAGTTCCCATTGCTGGTGTTGGTCGACGAGGGTGACGACGAATTCCTGCCAATCAGGCTCAGATCCACCTTCAAACAAATATGCACATTATTACACTTACTGAGACTGAGAACGGTGAGGTATCGGGTTCAATACCTAGGACAGGCAATCAACATTTATGCTAGAGTTTTCTATTCGAAAAATCACAGGTATTACCCAGGTTAAATGAAATCATGTAATCAAAAGTATTTTTTATAAAATAAGGCCGGCAAATGAGTGCATAGATAACCTTAAGTGATCAGCACGGCTAATTAAAATCCATATTAAAAATTTAGGAACAAATTACGTTTCGAAGGACCAAAATCGCGACTCTAAGGACCAAAATTGGTTGAAAAGTAAAACTAGTAAGTAAGGTATTTAAATTACCGGTTTTTTTTCTATTCCTAGGATAAAATACCAGTCCAGTACCGTAGGTTTGCAGTGATTCAAAAATGATGGTGTAAATAAGTCAATTATAAGTGCCTGTACACACCTGGTCAGTATAGGCGGCGTGTAGAAGCGCGCGTGCGAACCTCCTCGGCAGCACCTTCTCGTCCACACAGACCGCGCCACCGCCGCCCACGCCCCCGCCCACTCCACCCACGCCGCCACAACCAGCGCTTGAACGACGCGACATCACGCTCCTGTTAGGAATGACACATATATAATCTAAATACAGTAATACCCCGGACTTACGCGATAGGTGGGACCGAGCCATAACCGCGTAAGTCGAATTCGCGTAACTCGGGGTACAACTTTGCATGCACTTTTGAGTGACATAATTTAAGGTTATCAATAAAACACAATGTACGTAAAACAATTCAACGCGAAACACGTTCGAACCTGTCGTAAACGGTCCACTAACATGGCGGAATAGGAGAGCTGACGCGCGCGGCCATTAAAAAGAATAACCGCGTATCTCCGAATTCGCGTAAATCGGGGTAGCGTAAGTCGGGGTATTACTGTATATAAAACTCAAAGGTGACTGACTGACATAGTGATATATCAACGCACAGCCCAAACCACTGGTGGGATCGGGCTGGGAAATTTGGCGTGCAGGTAGATGTTATGACGTAGGCATCCGTTAAGAAAGGATTTTGATAAATTCTAACCCCAAGGGGATAAAATAGAGGATGAAAGTTTGTATGAAACTTTGTCAATTTTAAACCGATCGGGCTGACTTTGCTATCACGCAGGCGGAGCCGCGAGCAAAAGCAAGTGTTTCATAAAGGTGTGGTCAAATTAAACCAATATGTGTATTACAAGGTGGTAGGTCCCTCGTATGCGAGAGGCCGTCTGTGTTGGTACCACCGCGCCGTCTATTGACGTCGCCAACTAACAGTGTGTGAGCACTGGTGTGTTTCGATTTGAAGGTCATTGAAGCCGGTGAAATTACTGGGCAACATCTTTTGTCTCGGGGTAACGAGCGCAGTACTGTGTCACGCAATGCTTTATAACTCAAAGTTCTGTGTGGTCAGTGGTGTTACTTCTGTTTATTGGCAGACGTGGAGCTTACCACCAGGCGAGCGTCTTGCTCGTTTCGTCATTCAATAAAAACAACATGCACCGAAAACTACTTAATTTTATTTTAAATTATTCCTTTCCTGTTTCACTTAACACTTTGTAAACGTAATGGTGCTGCCACACCAGTGTTATAAAATGTTAACAAACATTTTCTAACATTAAACATTTACTAACATTATCTAACATTGTCATAAAATGTATCAAATTTTTGTCAACAAATGCTTAATAATGTTTTGTAAACATTTTATAACAGCGGTGTGGCAGCACCATAAGTAGTATATTACATAGTATTGGTTTTCACACCTCTATCTACCCCTTAGGGAATTACGTCAGTGCTGCCCCCCCCCCCCCCCCCTACCTGAAGAATCGCGACCTAGCGGCGAGGACGAGCCGATGGCAGGGCAGCTCTAGCGCGGTGCGGAACCCGTATGCAGCGCCGCAACCACCCTCCAACCGGAATACCAGCCGAGCGTCCGACATCTCACCTGCAAACGTATATTGGTATGTTATTAAATATTTGCTAGTGGGAGGATACTTGTATCCGACCGGATAGCGACCACCGTACACTGGTGCTAAAACCTGCCATAGTGGCCCACCTTGTGTGGCTCGCGTTCCAGGGTCAGCCAGTGTATATCCGGTTCTCCCCAGGGGCTTGCCCCCTGATCCTAACCCTTTCCCCATCCCTTTTTCCTTCCCCTCCCCTTTGGCCCTTTGGCAGGCCGGCATGATCTTGCCGACCTACGATGGACACATTGTTTATCGTTGGTCGACACTATTCTTGGATTGCGCTACACTGACCATCAGGTGTAGCGTAGTCACTTTGCCGAGCCAGGATAAAAAAAAAAAAAAAAAAAAATATATATTTACCAGAGTCGAGTAGATACCGCATGTCCCTGTGCAGTTCGTCCGGCGAGAAGCCCAACACGGCCGCCACGCGGCGCGACACCACCGACCGACACGCGCATGCGCCTGAACACACGACACACAACATCAACTTAACACTTGTACACTTTATAACGAAGATTTCATTTAGACAGTGTGGCGATTAGGTAATCACATTAAATGATACCACGTATACTACATGTCATTCTTTTTCTTTTTTGAAGTTATACTTCTTTAGGCGCGTTATGAAAAAATGATGAGAGTGAAATTTTAAGATGCGCGCGCACCTGTGACACAAAAAATTAACAGTATGAAGTTAGGCGCGAGAGCAGTATGAAGTTAGGCGCGTTATGAAAAAATGATGAGAGTGAAATAAAAAAATAAATATAAATAAATAAATATAAATATATATATATATATATAATTATATATAGATGCGGTTTTTATTTTATAATTTGGAACATGGTGCCGTAAAAAAAGTACCAGGTTCGCATAAACGCGAAGAGAGTAGAATGTCCATTTTTCATGGCGAGTAGCCGTAATTAATAAACAAATGACGATTTGGACAAAGAAAAACTCTTTAGGTTTTTTTCTTATTCGGAACAAGTACCAGGCTCGCATAAACGCGAAGAGAGTAGAATGTACTTCTATCAGGGCCTGGCCACAGTTTCTAGCGGTGCGGGTGGCGGCGCGGCGAGCGAGGCGCGGCAGGCGGCGGCGCGCCCGTAGCTATGGCATACTTCACGTTGTCTACACTATTTGTTTTCGCCGCTCACCGCTTGCCGCGCCGCACGCCGCTCGCCGCGCTTAGCTGTGGCCACGCGGTCATGTCGAGTGGATATGTTGATATAAATTAAAATACTTTTATTTAATATAATTAACACTAAATATTATTAAATTATTAATGTTAAATACTTATTATTGGTTATTTAATGATGCCAAAGAAGTATAACTTCTCACGCGCGTACATAAGTACACGCACCCATAATTTTTTATTTTTACTAGCTCTGTATTATACATGCCCCACTGCTGGGCACGGGCCTCCTCTACTGAATGAGAGGGGTTAGGCCTTAGTCCACCACGCTGGACTAATGCGGGTTGGTACACTTCACATACCTTCGAAAAATCTTATCGAGTTCTCAGGTATGCAGGTTTCCTCACGATGTTTCCTTCACCGTTAAAGCAAGCGATAATTTACAATTAATATACACGTGACTTAGAAAAGTCAGAGGTGTATGCTCTTGGGGCTGGTTTCGAACCTGCGACTTTTGTCTCGACAGTCCGTACCAATCCCCGCTGAGCTATCGCTGCTTCTTTAATCATACACAAAAAATAAATGAAATATCTACGATATCTTAGTCAAGGGACATTTTTTTCTGATTAAACATCTGAGAACATCATGTAAATGCGTAAGGATATCACCTGACAAATACTGCTAGGTTTACAATAATGTTGATATTAAGTACCTGTTGGATGTTCTGAACGCGATAGGTGTTGGTTCCCAAATATGCAGATATTTATGGAGTTTTTTAAAAGAACGAAAACTCAATATTACATTAGATAAGGCCACTATTTGTCGAAATACACAACGTGGATTGGCGCAAGGTGATCCATTATCCCCTCTTCTTTTTAATATTGTGACTTCTCATATATGCAAAGAAATCAGAAATGTTAACATCTCACAGTACGCTGATGATTTCGTCCTGTATGTAAGTGAGAGTAGTGTGGAGGAAGGTACTCAAAAACTGCAAGAGGCTATAAATAAATTAAGTTTTATGTTGTCTAACATAGGTCTAAGTATTTCCTCAACCAAAAGTAAAATTTTAGTTTTTAGAAACAGATTGTGGAGAAATCCGGTATATATTTCAGTTAATAATTCTATTTTACAAGTAGTAGATAAATATAAATATTTGGGCCTTTGGTTAGATCCATCATTGCGCTGGGGTAATCATGTTGCAGAGATTAAGGCTAAGACAAACAAATTATTAAACCTTTTTCAAGTACTAGCAGGGACGGGGTGGGGAATGCACCCTCGCAATCTTAGGCGATTGTATATAGCTTGTATTAGGAGCAGGTTGGATTACGCATGCTTTATATACGGCAATTGTAGCAAAACATGCCTAGGCAAATTAGATCGAATACAAAATCAGTGCTTGCGTATTATTGGGGGATTCATAAAGAGTACAGCAATTCATGTAATGGAAAATGAATTACATATGCCACCTTTGAAAATACGTAGATATTTTCTTGCTGGTAAATATTGGTTAAAGAAAAGAGCATGTTCCAATTGCGCAATATTTAACTTATTGAATGACTTAAGTCTATGTTATCAAAATAGATTATCTCAACGTAGAGTCAAGCCAATTCTGGTCACTATTCATGATCAGTTTAAAGATTTCCCGATGTATTCTAGCCCTAAAAATGAAATGTACTCCTTGGGTAAGTGGGTGAGCAGTATCGATATATCAAATATAAAACCTAATATTGATGTTATTAACAAACCCAAAAATAATTACGACTCACGCTATATGAAAACAATATGCGATAATTATCTAACAGTAAAATATCCAAATCACTATAAACTGTACACTGACGGCTCTAAGGAGGACGATATTTCAGGTGTAGCCATGTTCGATCCTCAAAGTAAGGGTGTTATTAAATTAAAGATTGATACTAAAATATCTATCATGTGCACAGAGCTAATTGCTATTGCGGAGGCGGTGTCATACATTGAATCTTTTGATATGGGTGCTTTTGTAATATTAACAGACTCCAAAAGTGCTCTCCAACATCTTATTCGGTCCACGACAAATAAACGTGGAGTTCCCATAGCATATCGTATATTGGATTCTCTTGATAACCTGGCAAAGAAAAATATTAATATTACCCTACAATGGATACCGTCGCATGTTGGCTTGTCCGGTAATGAAAAAGTAGACCTACTTGCTAGAGAAGCCCTTGTTGACGGCTTACCCATGAACTGGCTACCGTATCACAATGACCTTCTAGCGTTGGTAAAAGAAAAATGTAGGCAAAATTGGAAAGAGTATTTCGATGAGCGGTCGCTAAGTAAGGGGATCTGGTATAAGACGATACAGCCTCACATAAGTAGATGTCCATGGTTTGAGGGATCGAACATGCCTAGATCCAGCATAGTGACATTGATGAGACTTCGATCCGGACACATTCCGTTAAATAAATTTGCATATCTAATGCGTAAAACAAGTTCACCAAACTGTACAGAATGTGACATAATCGAAGATGTATATCATATTTTGATGGAATGTGTCCGGAACGAAGCAGAAAGAACAACATTTGTTACAAACCATCGCACGAATTTATTAATGATTGGAAAATGTAATGAAATTTTGGCCTTTCCATTATCAGAGAAAGCAAAAATGTTGTCGAAAATTGTAAATATTGGAATACAGCGTAGAAAGTAAGTAGACATAATTATTTTGTTTCTTCGAGGGTGACGTAATCGTTGTGATTAAACCCTCTATAATAAATAAAGAGAAAAAAAAAAAAAAAAAATACTGCTAGGTCAATGACCCACGAGTGGCGAGCGGCGACAAAGTACCTATCGCTGCGATGTCGCCGCTTTTACAGTTCATTGGACTACTATTACCAAGGTGTTTTATTTCGTTGCAATTACTAAGGTATTTGTTTTGTTTGAAAGTTGCATTTATTTATTTTTGGTATAAATGTTTATTTTATTCTTTGAACAAACTTATATCGACTAGTTTTAACTGCTGTATCATTTAATGTGGTAACCAAATCGCCACTCAGTATAGACGCTGTTGCGGGTGCCTCGCTTTTGCAGTGCATCCATTAAAAGATGGCGCGTAACGGAAAAATGTGACAGTAAATTTTTTTCCAACACCAATAAAGAAGTTTTGATTTGAAATATTCTTTCACCATTAGAATCCTACATTATCCTTGATGAAAATTGGCTACTTTTTATCCCGGAAAAAGCAGTATGCGCGGGCGGAGCCGCGAGGAAAAGCTAGTAGTAATAAATAAATTGACAAAATATCCAACTTCACAAAACTTTTTTTTATTTCCATTAGTGACTCGTTGGCGCAGTTGTATTGCGTATAAGGTACAACTGCTATGCTGATGTATCGGGTTCAATCCCCCGGTCGGGTCATATGATATTGGGTTTTTCTACAACGAAATCTCAGTATTAGCCCGGAGTCTAGAATTATACCCATATCACATACATCAGTCATCCCCTTCTCATGTCACAGGCTCCTTAATTTCTTCCCTATTGCAGAGTATAAAGAAGCATTTACACAAGCCAGCATGATTCTCTTGACCACTGATAAACTCATTGTTAGTTGGTGTTTTTTTTTTTGGACTGCACTACGCTTACCATCAGGTGTAGTGCAATCACTTTGCTGTGCTCGGATAAAACCCCATAACATACAGTTGTGTTTACTCACAGGTATTGTTGTCCACATTGATGATGTCCAATTCACCATCGGAGCCGCTTCTATCGTACTCTGTAACAATTACAACATTAATAAACATTTTTTTTTAGCAATGGGAGGCAAATGAGCTTACACGCACGCCACCCTCTGCTTTAAATATTAATAAAAGTTTAAACTTTTTTTTGTTTATAGCAGAAGCTGGCAAAAGGGTTGGATTCTCTCTAAAATGTTTTATTTTTATTTTTTTTAAGTGATAACTTCTTATAGGTGAACCGATTCGTTACGTAACGCGAGTGGTCCATCGATCAACGGAAGGTTCGAGAATATTCGAGAACTTTCCGTGAGACGTCACGTTGGACAGTTGACACACAGGCAGCGTTAGCTGACCTCCCTGGAACTTCGAGAATTTTCGAAGTTCCTGGTGGCGTCACATAGTGATCAGTGGGCCAAGTCATGTGTAGGTATGTGTATGTGTACGTACTGTGGCAGGCGCGGCAGAGCGCGGGCGCGGTGCCTGCGTAGAGCGCGCGCACGCACGCCTCCACCTCCGCGCGGGACAGCGACATGTGCATGTGCATGTGCATGTGTAGGTATGTGTATGTGTACGTACTGTGGCAGGCGCGGCAGAGCGCGGGCGCGGTGCCTGCGTAGAGCGCGCGCACGCACGCCTCCACCTCCGCGCGGGACAGCGACATGTGCATGTGCATGTGCATGTGTAGGTATGTGTATGTGTACGTACTGTGGCAGGCGCGGCAGAGCGCGGGCGCGGTGCCTGCGTAGAGCGCGCGCACGCACGCCTCCACCTCCGCGCGGGACAGCGACATGTGCATGTGCATGTGCATGTGTAGGTATGTGTATGTGTACGTACTGTGGCAGGCGCGGCAGAGCGCGGGCGCGGTGCCTGCGTAGAGCGCGCGCACGCACGCCTCCACCTCCGCGCGGGACAGCGACATGTGCATGTGCATGTGCATGTGTAGGTATGTGTATGTGTACGTACTGTGGCAGGCGCGGCAGAGCGCGGGCGCGGTGCCTGCGTAGAGCGCGCGCACGCACGCCTCCACCTCCGCGCGGGACAGCGACATGTGCATGTGCATGTGCATGTGTAGGTATGTGTATGTGTACGTACTGTGGCAGGCGCGGCAGAGCGCGGGCGCGGTGCCTGCGTAGAGCGCGCGCACGCACGCCTCCACCTCCGCGCGGGACAGCGACATGTGCATGTGCATGTGCATGTGTAGGTATGTGTATGTGTACGTACTGTGGCAGGCGCGGCAGAGCGCGGGCGCGGTGCCTGCGTAGAGCGCGCGCACGCACGCCTCCACCTCCGCGCGGGACAGCGACATGTGCATGTGCATGTGCATGTGTAGGTATGTGTATGTGTACGTACTGTGGCAGGCGCGGCAGAGCGCGGGCGCGGTGCCTGCGTAGAGCGCGCGCACGCACGCCTCCACCTCCGCGCGGGACAGCGACATGTGCATGTGCATGTGCATGTGTAGGTATGTGTATGTGTACGTACTGTGGCAGGCGCGGCAGAGCGCGGGCGCGGTGCCTGCGTAGAGCGCGCGCACGCACGCCTCCACCTCCGCGCGGGACAGCGCCGCGCACGCGCCCTCCAGCGGCACGCGCACGCACCCGCTGCAACATGCAACACACATACATTACAACATACCGCACACTAATATACATCTACATAGACAAAAGATACACGGAAGCGTCAAGAGGTTTATTTAATAAAAATGTAGACTCAGACAGACGCACTGATCAGCACATTTACTGTCAACATGTTTTGATTTAGTATCAAGAACTTTAACCAAAACAACACCTGCAAAATTCATTGGTCAGCAAATAATTATCAAGTTTTCAACGGATAAAGTTATGTAAAGCCCTTACGTAGTTATGCGCCCTGCACCAGTTCATAACATGATACCGATTTGATTGACATTCAAATGACCTTATTTACTAAAGTAACGACTCTATGTAACTCTATCCGTTGAAATATGATCATATTTCGCTGACCAATGAATTTTTCAGGTGGTCTTGTTTAGATTTAAGTTCTTGGAGCTATATGAAAACATGTTGACAGTAAAAGTGCTGACCTGGTGTCTGGAAGGTGGCCTTGTTATGATCAAAATTCCTAGAACTGAATACGCCTTGTAAATAAGTTAAGAGTATAAATAAGGATTATTGTTAATTTTAATTCAGTTTCCAATAAATCTTCATCATGAAGAGTTGGACTCTAAATTTTTGATTCTTAAACCTCCTGACGCTCCCGCGTAACTTTTATCTACGTTCGTAAAAAGCTTATTTACTAAAGTTAAGGACTCTATGTAACTCTATCCATTTGAAATATGATATTCTTGTTTTGACTAAAGTTCTTGCAACTAAATCATAACATATTGACAGAATATTAGCTGTCCACTGAGTTTTGCAGGTGTTCTTGTTATGATCATAATTCTTAGAATTAAGCACCCATTGTCAACAGATGAACAGTATAAATAAGGATATTTGTTAATTTTAATTCAGTCTCAAATAACAGCCTCCGTGGCGCAGCGGGCGAGTAGCCGGCTGTGAAGCGAGAGGCCGCGGGTTCGATCCCCGCACCGAGACAAATGTTTGAGTGATCCACATTTATTTGTTTCGGGGTCTGGGTGTTGTGAGACCGAAAGTCTCTCGTAGTTCCTGATACCCACGACACAAGACTCGTATCTTACTGTGGGGTCAGGACTATGTATGTGACTATTGGGTGTATTTATTTATTTAAATCTTCATCTTGAAAAGTTGGACTCTACATTTTTTATTTAAAAACCTCCTTGTGCTCCCGCGTAACTTTTGTCTACATAGATAAAAGTTAGGCGGGAGCGCAAGGAGGTTTTAAAATCAAATATGTAGAGTCCAACTCTTCACGATGAAGATTTATTTAACAATAATCCTTATTTATACTCTTAACTTATGTACAAGGCGTATTCAGTTCTAGGAATTTTTGATCATAACAAGGTCATCGGCTAGACACCAGGTCAGCAGTTTTATTGTCAATATGTTTTCATTTAGTTCCAAGAACTTTAGTCTAAACAAGAGTATCATATTTCCAATGGATAGAGTTACATAGAGCCCTTAATTTAGTACATAAGGTCATTTGAATGTCAAGTAAGTTGGTATTATGTTATGAACTGGTGCAGGGTACATAACTACATAGTAAATAATTGTAGTAGACAATGCGATATTATCAAAACTGTTTTTTTTTAACACCATGTGTACGATGCTCACTACCCGGATGGATATGAATATCCTACCACCAGCGAAGTTGCTTTGCTTGTCCAATTTTCTTATAAAAAAACTCAATGTAACTCAAAATTACCACTAGCCCCAAAAGCATACACCACTGACTTTTCTAAGTCACGTGTATATTAATTGTTAATTATCGCTTGCTTTAACGGTGAAGGAAACATCGTGAGGAAACCTGCATACCTGAGAACTCGATAAGATTTTTCGAAGGTATGTGAAGTCTGCCAACCCGCATTAGGACAGCGTGGTGGACTAAGGCCTAACCCCTCTCATTCAGTAGAGGAGGCCCGTGCCTAGCAGTGGGACATGTATAATACAGGGCTAGTAAAAAAAACTCATAATTAAATGTCACCATGTCGTAGCTTATTGATCAAAATAATAAAAACATTCAAATGAAATACAGTAATACCCCGACTTACGCTACCCCATTTTACACGAATTCGGAGATACGCGGTTTTTATTTTTGATGGCCGCGTGCATCAGCTCTCCCACTCTGCCCTGTTAGTGTTCTGTTTACGGCAGGTTCGAACGTGTTCCGTGTGTCCAATTGTTTTACGTACGTTGCGTTTTATTGATAACCTCAAATTATGTCATCCAAAAAAACAAAAAATGTGTCATTTGAACCTAACAAGAAAAGAAAAACACTGTCTTTTGAGCGTAAACTGAATATTACCAAAGACTTCTAAGCAAAAATAAAAATTTGTGATATGGCAAAGAAAATTGACCTACCGGAATAGACAGTCCGAACGGTTATAAATGGTAAAAAAAAATATAGAAGCTGTGAAAGACTCTCAATTGTTGAATTCAATCATCATTCGTTCGTCTAAATTATTATTATCTTTAGACTCTGGTCCCGATTAAACATACTTTATATGTATTTACATGCAAAGTTGTACCCCGACTTACGCGAATTCGACTTACACGGTTATCGCTCGGTCCCACCTATCGCGTAAGTCCGGGGTACTACTGTATCCTATGGTGATATAATGTACACTCACGGCGGGTATCTCTGCAACAGCTCCCTGAAGTACGTGCACCTTGCTGCGAGTATGGCTCGGTGGGCCGCCACCGACCAGCCCGCGCCCACCAGCTCCACGTCGCACCACCATCTACACACACGAGGGACGGGAAATAAATTAAAAAAACGTGTACGTTTTGGGACGCTCGACAGAAGTGATAATTTAAACTAATGTGGGTTAAAGTGAGAGAGGAGGAGCCTGCCTACTGCTGCCGTATGCCTGAGAGAATGGGAAGCCAGACATAAGAAGTTATCACTTCAATACACCCGACAGTCACACACATAGTCCTCACCCCACAGTAAGAATGAGTCTTGTGTCGTGGGTATCAGGAACTACGAGAGACTTTCGGTCTCACAACATCAACGCCCCGAAACAAATGTTTGTGTCTCATACAAATATCAGAGACGTAAATATATCAGAGATATATTTCCGTTAATATGTTTTGATGTTTATTTCTAATAATGGCTATTTATCACCCGAAAATGGCGAAATAATCGAAAATTAATGGTCATAATTTAAAATCAGAATAGAAAATAGTATGGCACTATGATTTGGGTGAATGAATAATACGGTATGGAGATGAATGTGATTGTGATTTCGGTGAATGAATAATACGGTATGGAAATAAATGTGATTGTGATTTGGGTGAATGAATAAGATGTTGTGGATATGAATGTGATTTGTATTAATGAATAAGATGTTATGGAGATTAAAGAGATTGTGATTTGTGTGAATGAATAAAAAGATATGGAGATGTAATAATTTAATTATTTCTTATTAATAATTATACAGGGTTATTTTTAAAACACTGACAACCTCGCAGGGCCATATAGCTGACCCCATAAGGAACAACTTTTGTTCTACGAGTTTGGACATAAGTCAATACATAAGAAAAAAAATGATTTTACAAGTTTTTGTTGTGTAGTGTTTGTGTTCGTACGTCTACACTCTACGTTTCAGTCATAAACGAACGACCCGACGCGCGCTCGCGCGCGTGCAATAGTGAAATCAGCTGACGGCTGGGTGTAGGTATTATCGATCGATACGGCGCGGCCGGTCATTGAACTGACGCGCGCGCCCGCGTGTATTACGTAATCTGCGATGCGCGCAGAGCGTAGGTAACATTCAAGACGGAAATTAAATTCATAATTATGTTTGTATGAGAATAAAATCTAACAAATTATGAAAAGTCGTAGAACAAAAGTAGTAGCAAATGACCTTAGGAATCTACTCCTGCCAGGTTGTCAGTGTTTTAAAAATAACCCTGTATAGTGGTGCCTAGTTTATGATATCCAGCCACGGTATATTTTTCTTATACAAAGTTTTAATAGTGAGGACTTTTAAATGGCCTACATGTTACTAATTGCCTATATTAATGATGTGTTGTGATGCTGATGATACTCCACTAAATAAATAAATAAATGTATGAGATTTTGATTGGGTGAATGAATAAGACAGTGTGTGTGTGTGCGTGTGTGTGCGTGCGTACCTGTCCCTGTAGGCGGCGGCCAGGTCGGCGTGTAGTGCCGGTGCGGGCTCGCGCGCGAGCTCGGCGCGGGTGACGAGGTGAACATGTGTGTGTGTGTGTGTGTACCTGTCCCTGTAGGCGGCGGCCAGGTCGGCGTGCAGTGCCGGTGCGGGCTCGCGCGCGAGCTCGGCGCGGGTGACGAGGTGAACATGTGTGTGTGTGTGTGTGAGTGCGTACCTGTCCCTGTAGGCGGCGGCCAGGTCGGCGTGCAGTGCCGGCGCGGGCTCGCGCGCGAGCTCGGCGCGGGTGACGAGGTGAACATGTGTGTGTGTGTGTGTGAGTGCGTACCTGTCCCTGTAGGCGGCGGCCAGGTCGGCGTGCAGTGCCGGCGCGGGCTCGCGCGCGAGCTCGGCGCGGGTGACGAGGTGAACATGTGTGTGTGTGTGTGTGAGTGCGTACCTGTCCCTGTAGGCGGCGGCCAGGTCGGCGTGCAGTGCGGGCGCGGGCTCGCGCGCGAGCTCGGCGCGGGTGACGAGGTGAACATGTGTGTGTGTGTGTGTGAGTGCGTACCTGTCCCTGTAGGCGGCGGCCAGGTCGGCGTGCAGTGCCGGCGCGGGCTCGCGCGCGAGCTCGGCGCGGGTGACGAGGTGAACATGTGTGTGTGTGTGTGTGAGTGCGTACCTGTCCCTGTAGGCGGCGGCCAGGTCGGCGTGCAGTGCCGGCGCGGGCTCGCGCGCGAGCTCGGCGCGGGTGACGAGGTGAACATGTGTGTGTGTGTGTGTGAGTGCGTACCTGTCCCTGTAGGCGGCGGCCAGGTCGGCGTGCAGTGCCGGCGCGGGCTCGCGCGCGAGCTCGGCGCGGGTGACGAGGTGAACATGTGTGTGTGTGTGTGTGAGTGCGTACCTGTCCCTGTAGGCGGCGGCCAGGTCGGCGTGCAGTGCCGGCGCGGGCTCGCGCGCGAGCTCGGCGCGGGTGACGAGGTGAACATGTGTGTGTGTGTGTGTGAGTGCGTACCTGTCCCTGTAGGCGGCGGCCAGGTCGGCGTGCAGTGCCGGCGCGGGCTCGCGCGCGAGCTCGGCGCGGGTGACGAGGTGAACATGTGTGTGTGTGTGTGTGAGTGCGTACCTGTCCCTGTAGGCGGCGGCCAGGTCGGCGTGCAGTGCCGGCGCGGGCTCGCGCGCGAGCTCGGCGCGGGTGACGAGGTGAACATGTGTGTGTGTGTGTGTGAGTGCGTACCTGTCCCTGTAGGCGGCGGCCAGGTCGGCGTGCAGTGCCGGCGCGGGCTCGCGCGCGAGCTCGGCGCGGGTGACGAGGTCTCGCAGCGCGGCCGCCGCCTCGAGCTCGGCGCACAGCACGAACACCTCCGCCACGCGCCACGAACTCACCGCGCCGCGGATGTAGCGCGCGTGCTCGCAACCTTAACCACACCACACACTTTGTTACAATTTTAAACGGGAATTTTGACAGTGCGTTACCACCGCTTTGTCTATTTCTGCTGCCAAGCAACAGTCTGTAAGCAATATTGCGTTTCGGTTTGAAGGACATTGAAGCCAGTGAAATTACTGGGCATTCTGAGAACATATTGAACAATATGAGAACATCTTATGTCTCGGGGTGACGAGTGCAATTGCTTAGTGCTTTGTAATTCAAAGTTCTGTGTGGTGTTGCTTCTGTTTATAGACAGGCGCTTTCCATCAGGCGATCGCTTGGTCACGTCATTAAACAAAGTAAAAACCAAGTTACCTCTGTCAGGTCTGGCGTCTCTCGGCCGTCTGGTCGCGGCCGCTATCCTTCGCCTCAACGTGCCGAGACCGGCGCCACCCGCCTTCTTCTTACGCTCCCTGCATATTCAAATAATATATAAATAATACACGCCTGTAATCCCCGAAGGGGTAAACAGAGGTGTAACCAGTACACCCACATTTCGCCGAGCGTATTTTCATACCATAGTGTGTAGAGCCACTCTGTAGATAGTTTTGTCTAAAGCATGAATGGGCCGGCTCGACCGGGTCGTTACCACTGTCTCACAGAAAACCGACGTAAAGTGGCGGCTTTCTGCTGCGTTTCGTACGGTGAGTGAGATATCCGGAGGCCTAAATCCCCCTCCCTTTCCCAATCCCTAATTATCCCTTTCCTTTAAGGTCGGCAACGCGCCCGTGACTCTTCTGGTATTGTGGGCGTACATGGGTGGTGGAGATCACTTACCATCAGGTGACCTACTTGCTCGTTTGCCGGCCTATGCTATACAAAAAAATACAAAAAAAAAAACAGAGGTGTAACCAGTACACCCCTATTTCGCCGAGCGTATCCTCGTCCCATAGTGTTATAGGGAGCGAGCCTATCGCCATACCAGACTCCGGATTGATACTGAGAATTTCAGTTCGTTTAATCAGCTCGACATTGTTTCATTCAGCCAAATCACAATTTTATTGATCTCCACCACACCATATTATTCATTCACCCAAATCACAATCACATTCTTTTTTTCTATTCTGATTTTAAATATATGTTTCCATTGATTTTCGATGATTTCGCCACTGTCGAGATTTAAATAGCAATTTCTAAAAATAAAGATCAAAACTTATAAACATGTCTCTGATATGATGTGGTGATGATAAAATGCCGAACCCCACAATAGAATTCATCTGCATATTATTCATCCATCTTATTCATTCACCCAATCATGATTTCATTCATTCTTTTATCGCCGGGCTGTTTTAAATATTCATTCGCAAGGTGGTAGGTCTCTCGTATGCGAGAGGCCGTGTGGGTTGGTACCACCGCTTTGTCTAGTTTAGCTGCCAAGCTACAGTGTGTAAGCACTATTGTGTTTCGGTTTGAAGGACATTGAAGACAGTGAAATAACTGAGCATTATGAAACTTAATATTTTATGTCTCGGGGTGACGAGCGCAGTGTCATGTAGTGCTTTGTAATTCAAAGTTCTGTGTGGTGTTGCTTCTGTTTATGGGCAGGCGTGGCGCTTACCGTCAGGCAAGCGCCTTGCATTCGATTAAATAAAAAGCTGGTGGCAGGATACTTGTATCCGACCGGATGGCGACCACCGTACACCGGTGCTAAAACCTGCCATAGTGGCCCACCTTGTGTGGGTCGCGTTCCAGGGTCAGCCAGTGTATATCCGGTTCTCCCCAGGGGGCTTGCCCCCCGATCCTAACCCTTTTCCCATCCCTTATTCCTTCCCTTCCCCTTGGCCCTGGGATGAGATACTGCGGCGACACCAGTGTTCCGTTAGAAGTTCTGCCAGTAAGGTCCACGACACATCTCCTTACCTTTTAAACCCTTACAGATTTTTTTTTTGTAAACTTACCCTACTCCGTCTTGCCCTATCCCATATCCTAGTCCGTGAATTCCTTCACTTAAAGATGCCCTCCCTTTTCCCATGCTTGTTGGTGTGCCTTTTCCTGCCAGCCTTTAGCGCGGCGGTTAGTCCAAAGTTCCCTTAATTGTAAGTTAGTCTTTTTAATGACAAATGTTCTGTACTTGACCTGTCATAAGCGCTTTCTTAGCCTACATGATTAATAAAGATTTTGATTTTGATTTTGAGAAGGGACCCTGATAAAAAAAAGCCAGGCAAAAAACGATGTCCATGTATCACCTTATGACATCGGCCATGGTGGGCGGCGCGGCTGGCTCACCGACACCCTCACACGCCTCGCCGTCCTGCGAACATACAGACGTTTTAAACATTAATCCATCTGCTGGTGGTAGAATGTTCATATCCGGCCGGATAGCGACCACCGTACATATGGTGTTAAAACCTGACATAGTGTCGTACACGCCTTGTGTGGATCGCGTTCCAGGATCAGCCAGTGTATATCCGGTTCTACCGAGGGGCTTGCGACATGACTTAATGGTTGGTTGTGGCGGGTATAGGAGTACATTCTTGTATCACTGTGCCTGCATCGGTCATCCGCCTGTCCTGTCGCAGGCCCCGCGATTTACTTCTTCCCTCTCCAAAGAGGAGGAGCATTTATACAGGCCGGCATGACTGGTGACCACCGATAAACTCATAGTTTGTCGGTGTTCGCTAGTTTTTTGGACTGCACTACGCTTACCATCAAACACAGGCAATGCATCTCTCGACGGTCGCCGGAATTATGCCGGCATGACGTTACCGGATATACATTGGCTGACCCTGTAACGCGCCTCGCCTGAACGAGCCCCTATGGCAGGTTTTTCACCATGGGTACCATGGTTGTTATCCATTCATCTTGCATGTGCCCTTATCCCACTCGCAGTGGTGCTGGCGCAATATGCATTTTAACACATGTTGTAGAATAATTTGACTTGAAGTTTTTATGACCGGCCGCGGGTTCGACCAAGACAAATGTTTGTGTGATCCACAAATCGACTGCCGCTACGTACAGTATCGAATCTGCAAAATATCGAATCTGTTTTTATTGTACCAATTGTAAGAGTATATGATTTACTCCCAGGAAAACATTGAGTTTTTTGGAAAAAGTTACTCTATAGTCCAGTTTTGAATTGAATATAATCGATTCTACACACTTTGAGCAACTAAAATAATCGAAGTTGGTAGATTCGATACTGTTCTCACACGACGATAGGCACACATAGCCCGTAACTGACCGAGTTGCTATTGTTCGCCGCGATGTGCGAGTAGGAGGATACGTCGTTTTTTTATAGTTTTAGGGCTATTATTAAGTTATTTTGTGTATTTTGTTTTTTCCGTGCCCGAATGGAAGGTTAACAACTAAAACTATCGAAAGTGGTAGACTCGATAGTATTCCAAGTTCATGTAATATAGACAAATATTGGAAATGGTAGTTTCAATAGTATATGTGGTCATTTGAGATTATATACACTCTAAAAACTATCGAAAGTGGTACTTTCGATAGTTTACTATTAAAAATATTTCTTGAATCTACCAGTTACAATGTTGTTCTACGCTGTTTACTAGTTTCGACTGGCAGATTTGATCGCTGATGGTGTTATTTTTGCAATTTCTTTGGCTTTTATTAATAAAGTGAGATATTTTAAATACGGTTTTATTTATTTTGGAATCCCCTGTATACTATAAAGTGTACACTGAAGAAGAATGGAAGATTTTCAATTACCCTTATGACGATATTTTTCCCACATCACAAACAAAGGATGATGAGACTAACAATTGTCTGGCAAATGACTCTAACGACGTTATACTTGGCAGCGAAGAAGGCACACCAATGCCATCGCTATCTTCCGGACAAGACCTCCTCCTCATTAAAACATCATCTGGTACTGATGACCCTGTAAATGCCCTAACTAAAAACTGTACGCCGATGCCATCGTCTTGTTCCGAGCAAGATCTCACTGAAATAACCTCAGCTGTTATTAAATACTCTGTAAACGCCCTACCTACAGAATGTATGGCAATGCCATCGTTTTCCTTCGGGCAAGACCATTTCATTGAAACAACACCAGCTATTACTGAAGACCTAGACATCCCAAATTTAAATTCATTGATTTCGGCATCCAACAATGATAACCCTATTACTCCCTTATGTCTACTGCAACCAATGGTGCTGTAGACATACGGTTTTGGTCCGACAATTGTACTGGCCAAAACCGCAATAGAGTGGTATACAGTCTTTACATGTATGTCAGTAACAAATTCAATAACAACATCACACACAGATTTCTGGAGTCTGGTCATACGCAACAAGAAGCAGATAGTGTACATACTCTTATTGAGAGATTTGCAAAAGGCAAAATAATATATACACGTGATCAATGGTACGCTTTGGTTCGTTGGGCAAAAACAAACAATGAGCCATATCAAGTTATAGAAGTGTGTAAAAACATGCTGTATGATTTAAAAGAGTTGTTGCAAAACAGAAGTTTCAATAAAAACACCTTCAGTCAAGATATTAAGTGGAACAACATTAAAGAAATCTGTGTAAAGGGATCGGAACCTGGTGTTATTTTATAGAAGTATGAATTTGGATTCCGATTATTTCAGATTGAATACCTTGGTTCAGACACGTCCTAATAAGAAAACTGTTTTTGCAAAATCCAATGATATATTGAAACCATTGTAGTCAGACAGTTTCCCGATTCCTGAAGCCAAATATAAGGATTTAATGCATCTTTGTGAAACAAGACATATTCCTAAACAACACCATAAATTGTTTAAAACTCTTAAGATGGGCCAAAATAAGAATAATGTTTTGAGGAGTGATGAAGATGATTTGTTTATATTCGAGCACGGCAAAGTGACTGCAGTAAACCTGATGGTAAGTGTAGTGCAATCCAAAAAACCAGCGACCACCAACAAACAATGAGTTTATCGTTGGTCACCAGAGTCATGCCGGCCTGTATAAATGCTTTTTCCCTCTTCGTAGAGGAAAGAAGCCAATCGAGGGGCCTGCAACAAGACAGGCGGATGACCGATGCAGGCACAGTTATACAAGGATGTACCCCTTATACCCGCCCCAATCAACCATCA
This sequence comes from Amorpha juglandis, assembly GCA_949126905.1. Taxonomy (NCBI): domain Eukaryota; kingdom Metazoa; phylum Arthropoda; class Insecta; order Lepidoptera; family Sphingidae; genus Amorpha; species Amorpha juglandis. Next base: position 7,894,840 of record OX421392.1, read on the forward strand.
AGTCATGTCGCAAGCCCCTCGAGAGAACCGGATATACACTAGCTGATCCTGGAACGCGATCCGCACAAGGTGCGTGGATCACTATGACAGGTTTTAACACCATGTGTACGGTGGTCGCTTTCCGGGCGGATACGAATATCCTACCACCAGCTAATTAAGTATTAGTATTATGAAGATGATTGGGATTTCATTAATATTTAATGAAATAGTCTGATTCTGATCTCAAAATAGTTTTATATTGCTAAGATACAAAGCAAAAAAAGTCAAGTGCTAAAAAGAATTATTTTTTCTAAAACCCACAAAATAAGGGATTTTTGTTATAAGTGATGAATTTCTTGAAAATCTTTTGTATGATGGTAACACGAAAGATTTTCAAAAATTTAAGTTAATATAAAAAAAAACTTTCATATTGAATATAGGGAATATTAAAAATAAATTTTTGAGAGTTTGTGAATTTTGATGTTTGTTAGTTTATTACGCTATAAAACGGCTCAACGGTTTAGGATTACATTTCATAAACAGGTAGACTATTACCTAGATTATATAGGCAATAGGCTATTTTTATTCTGGAAAATGCTGTTCATGTCGGCGGAACCGCGATCAAAAGCTAGTTTATCATATTATTGTGCAATTACCATATTTTTGCGGATGTCGTTCTACAGATTAGTTGATTTAAATATACAATAAGTTACTATATATACTTCATAATATAATTCTTATTGTATAGTGCAAAAGTTCCTTTATGATAAGAGTTAAAGATTTAATAATAATATGTAAACTGAAGTTTAGCTTCGATACACACTCCTAACTTTTTCAGAAAGTAACTGTTACAAGCCAATAACTTAGAAATAAAGTATCGAAACTACTTCCTTTTTTTAGTTTCTACATAATTGTCAAAGAATATTGTCGAAACTATTACATTCGATATTTTTTCAAATTTTATAAACCTTGAACAATATCGAATGTAACACTTTCGATGGAATTTTAGCTTTTACTGACAAGGTAAATCATCGAATGTGAAATATCTAGATACATATATTAGATATTATAAACATGTTTATAGAGAAAAAAAGACGCATAAAATTAGCTATCATATAGGGATGTACTTTCAAGATACTTATAAAACTCATTATTTTAAACCAAAATATATCTTTAAACTGCTCTACTGAAAAGTATGTGATTTCTAGTTTCGATAATATACGTTGCGGCAGTCGAAATATCTGTTTCGAGGTCTGGTTGTTGCGAGAGCGAAAGTCTCTCGTAGTTGATGATACCCACGACACAAGACTCGTATCTTACTGTGAGATCAGGACTATGTGTGTGACTGTTGGGTGTATTTATTTATTTGTCGCGGCACGGGAATCGAACCCGCAGCCACTCGCTTCACAGCCGACTACTGGCCTGCTGCGCCACGGAGGCTTTCTGTGTTTGTGTTGTAAACTCGCGTCACAGCCGGCTACTCGCCCACTACTGACCATTCACCATCCAGAGGGGCACTAATTGATCAGTGGCCACATACTTGCACATGCGAGAGCGCGGCGCCCATGTCGGCTCGGCGCGCGCGCAGACAGCACAGCAGCCGACTCATGGGGCGCCACGCGACGCCATCACCGCGCCACACCACACCCACCTGCAACACAAACCAATCAAACCATTCATTCTGGAAATCCTACTAATATTATAAACGCGAAAGTTTGTAAGTATGGATGGATGGATGTTTCTTACTCTTTCACGTAAAAACTACTGAATGGATTTTAATGAAACTTTACAATAATATAGCTTATACATCAGAATATGCTAGGCTACTACTATGTTTTAAAAAAATCAACACCTGAAGGGTTTAAAAAGGGGATGAAAGTTTGTATGAAAAATCTAAACCGCTGAACCGATTTCAATGAATTTTGAAATTTCAAATATAGTTGATGACCCGGAGTTAAACACAAGGTATTTTTTTCTTTAAATTTCAACCCCTAAAGGGCCCAAATAGGGGATGAAAGTTTGTATGAAAGCTTTTTGATGGCGAAACGAAGGTCGCGGGCAAAGCTAGTTGGATCATAAATATCACTTTTACGTGAAACTAGATTATAATTACATCGGCATTTCATGCCTTTTCTGAAGTTTCACTTCTGCCGTGTGTGAATTGCACACACACACTTTTTTTTATTTTAATTTTGATCCCGACGTTTCGAAAACTTTTCAGCCTTCGTGGTCATGGGGTGGACTGGGGTGTAGATTGTCCCGAAACATTAAAGTTACATTATCTTCAATTTAATGATTTATGAACCTATTTATGAATATGTTTGTCTCTTTTTACTGTCGCATTTGGTTTCATAAAATTTTCAAATCACAACGGTGCTAAAGAAGTTTCACTTCAATATATGCAAACAAAAAACCTACCCTGATTATTTGAAACTAGATACATAGAAATTGAACACTAGCCTGTTCTGCATGTGCTGTGGTTTTAAACGTGTGGTTGCTTGAATTGGGACAGTAGGTAATGTACACTTTCTAGATCAGTGTTTCCCAACCTTTTTTAGGCCATGCCCCACCTTCACATTTTTTTGTTAAATTTGTCACCAATATCTAGCATTGCACGTAAATTACCCGAAGCGAAAGGGTTAAAGTCGTGTCAAATCCATTCTTAAATTGCCCCCTTAACTATCAAATTGCCCCCCTGTGGGGCGTGGGCCCCATGTTGAGAAACACTGTTCTAGTTTGCTGTTTCATCTACTATCTATTTTTTATTTCATCTACTGCCCATTTTGAGAATTATTTATTTTCTAGCCGAAAGCCGCTCGAAATTATAATAATAATAACATTATTATAATTTCAATTGTGAACTATAATAAAGCTTTTGACTCCTTAAAGCATAGTTACATGTGGAATTCATTAAAAAACCAAGGAGTGGAAAATAAACACATTAATATAATTGAACAAATATATGCAAAAAGCACAGCAAAAATACAGCTTGAAAGAATCTAAAATACAACAAGGGGTTTGACAGGGAGATCCACTTGAATATACCTTTTTATTTTTTTTATGTAATCATTGGGTACTGCCTCTGTGGCCCATTTGTATTGTGCACATGTTACTACTGCTATGCTGAGGTGTTAGGTTCGATGCCTGGCTTTGTCTCCATCCCTTAAATATACCTAGACTATCATATGAATCATCCTTTTTCAGACTTAAAGTTTATATCCTTATACCCTTTACTACCCCCCTGAAAGCCTCCAGTGCCCACATTGAGAAAGACTGTTCTAGACCATCAACCTACAGTTTAATAACATGACATTTGTGTTATCATTATAATTAATTAGTGTATCACTGATAACTTAACTAGGCTATCATGTAAAAATAATCATATCTGTATAAGTCTCAAAGAACAAATATTATTTTATTTTTTTTGAGTGGTAGAGACACACTGTAGACAGTTTTGTCTACAGCATGAATGGGCTGTAAATATGTAGTGCATATATGTATTGTAAATCAGTTTAGAAAAGAGCAACGCTAGAGCTGGTGGTAGAGATAAATTTTGACAGTCTAAGTAATGTATGACAGTTTAATGATTTGATTTTTATTTAAACTATACATGTTTATAAAATGTCAAATTGTATGAAAATTAGACATTTATAAACATGTTTATGTTAAGGGTCGTCAAGTTTTTCCTTAGTTATCTTTTTTGTAAAAAAGGTTTTCCATTAAACACTCAAAATATGATTTACAATAAAGCTAGTTGCATATATTATGTTTGTACTATAACATTTTTAAGTGTGATGCTGTAATAGATAAATTTTATTTACTATTGTCTTTTATGTTTTTTGTTTAAAAAAAAAGGAGAAGGCAAAAGCCTCAGCCAGCCATGCAGCCTAATCTGCTGTTACTTCTCTTTCACATCCAGAAACTTCAATAAAGATCAAAAGCTGAAGCCGTTATCTTGAATAGTAAGGTACCAGAGTCATGTCTGCAATTATCTTTAGTAAGGCCAAAGGTCAGAAATTAATTTTATTTACTATTTTTGTTTACAGTTTTATCACCTTTTCTGACAAGTTACTAAAATTCTCTTTGCATTTGGTAAATATACATTTTATGCAACAACTGAGTATGAAATCTAAAAAAAACCATCACTTAGGAAAACGATTTGAAACCTATTCTTAAAATAATGGGCTTCTAAATAAATAAAATTTTACATAAAATTCTCTTCAAATTTTCCCGCGGAATGTACGCCGTGGGGCACGCCGCGCGCGTCCTGTGCTGTGACCTATTTACCTAGCCGCTAGAAAGCGAACGTTTTTCGGGGGTTCGGCCAAGATAGGGGTGTTTCTTACGTCATTGCGCGCGCATTCGACCCAATACACTACATGACCCAGATTTACAATTGCGACATTTAAAATGTCAACATAGCCTATCGAAATATCTCGCGTATTGAGTAACACGCAATCGATGACCTAAAAACTACATATTATGATGAAAAACAATGATTCTAAAGTTTTTTTTTTTGTGTTTATTGACATAAAAATTTCGATCGAATAATCATGACTGAATTTTTGCGGAGCTGAAGAGATTTATGTATTTTTGGTAGTTGTAGGTAAATAATGTGATACTAACCGCCGTACAAACACATCACAGATGATTAATTCTGTAAATATCCTTTATTTTTCACATAAACATAATCGTTCATCCCCATTTGGTCGCCATTATGTCAAAACAATTTCAACTTGCTAACACCAAATTCACAACGCACTGAACGTTCATCACGCTATATTTTACACACTAAGCATTTATCGACATTTAACGTATATAATTATACACAATTAAGTCACGAATACAAGCTCGATTTGTGATAATTCATAAAAAAATACGGAACGATCGCAACCCGTAACACCTTCCCGTTCTGCGATATTGACACTGTTGCCAACTGAAAGAAAAAATATAAATAAATACATATGATACCAACCGCTACATTGAGGAATGAAAAAAGTTTATTGGGCGAAATATCAAACGCCATAATAATTGAGTGATATTATTCTTATTTCCTTCTACAAGCCAATAGAAAACCCGTATATTATTCTCACTCTCTGCTTATAAAATGCAATTAGATAGTGAGTTTTCGTAGTAAATCCTATGTGATCTCTTTTTCACTGTTTGGATATTTTGATACATCGTACTTAAAATTTTTACAATTTACCTATAGTCACAGACTACTTAGATGCCTATAGTTAATCTCCGTAGTCGACGGCACAGTGAGAAAGTAAGCGTGAATTCGCGTGTTCGATTCCCGTACCGAGACTAATGTTTGTGTGATCCACAAAAAGCTAAGTTTGGTTTCGGATCTGAGTGTTTTCTCCCCAGGTGAGTTGACCTCAGGCATGCACCTGGTCGTAAAAATACAAGCAAAATCTTTCTGTAAATCCAATATGATGAATAAATGCGAGTGTGATTAGGGAAAGTGAAAAAAAAATATCAATAGTCAGTAGTCATATCACATTATTTTTTTTTATTAGCCCTATATATTATATTCGTCCCACAGCTGGGCACGGGCCTCTTCTACTGAATGAGAGGGATCAGGCCTTAGTCCACCACGCTGGCCTAATGCGGGTTGGCAGACTTCACATACCTTCGAAAAATCTTCGAAAAACCATTTATAAATTGTAAATATATTGCTTATTTAGGTACATGTAACTGAATTTGTGTATATTTTTTTTTATAAGTCAAGAAGATCGCCTCATAAGTATGCAAAATAAAATAATATAATCAAATATAGTGGAACATGTATGTATCCGAAAACCGAAATTTTATTGTTTTTAAAAATTGACAGTTTTGAGAAAAAATATGTTTTTTTTTGTTTCCAAGATCTATTCAATGATTTCGTGATTGTTTTGAGAGAAAATAAATAATATCTTAAAATTATCGTGTTGAGAAACATTTTATAATAAAAATAAACAGTTATCAAATTGTATTAATAATTATAATTTATATAGTGTTACTGTGGTGGTGGTGTAAACATTTTAGTTAAATCGTAAGTATTTTACTTGAATTAAATAATTTTAATAATACTTGTTAGGGATATCACTTTTATTCTATATAACCTATAAATATGCGAGACCGGTATCAATAAGGCATTACTCGCCATCGCCTAATCTCGATAAAATCTATTTATTAAGTCAAAATATCGTAAAAGACTTTTCCGTTCAATAATAGAAGTTATTTATTTGACCTATTAATGGCAAATAAATGTAAGGAAAAATAAATCTTAGCTTTTTTTTTTTACTGTCTTGACAAAAGTCTGCATTGGAGCTGATGTTAAGTATAGTACAGTCCAAATATAATGACTTTCAGGAGACATTGTGTCCCTCGCTTCCCACATTATGCTGGCCTGCAGTTACTGGATATACACTGGCTAATCCTGGAATGTGACTTGCCTGAACAAGCTACTATGGTGAGTTTTACATCATATGTATGGTAGTCCTATTTAGCTGGGCACAAAATGATCATGTACCCTTTCACCAGCCGAATACCATAGTATTACATGGATGCAAATATGCAATAACATTTGATGGCAAGGAAAGGCAATTTGTTTAAGTTTTTTTGTGAAATTATTTTATTGAAATTTGTGCTGATAGGCCAATAGGTGCCATATCTAGATAGAGTTGGATCTCTACCTAGTCTTTCAGGTATACAAGCATGAGCTTATGTTGTTGTTGTTATGTTGTTTGTTGGCTCGGTACCCAAAGAGTACCAAGCAGAGTCTAGCCAAAACTGACACTCCATCAACTTTCTGCCTGTCCTCCTTTTAAACAGTAATTGGCAGAAAATTGCACAAAAAATGTGTATGTATTGCAATAAAAATAATAAAAGTTAAGTGTAATGCAGATCCGCAAGGTCAAGTCCAACTTACATCTGATAGCCTGCGTGGCGCCGTGGCCGAGTAGCTGACTGTGAAACGTGAGGCCGTGGGTTCGATTCCCGCACCGAGCAAATATTTGTCTGATCCACAAATATGTGTTTCGGGGTCTGGGTGTTGTGAGACCAAAAAGTCTCTCGTAGTTCCTGATACCCATGACACAAGACTCGTATCTTACTGTGGGGTCAGGGCTATGTGTGTGACTGTTGGGTGTTATTTATTTATTTATTTGACCAATTTTTATTTCTCACCATCCACAGATACGCTAATGATCGTTAATCATGAGTCAGTCTTCTGGCTCCAGCCAGTACAGTCAAAGCATCCTGGCACCTGAAGCACCGTCCAGCCCCAACATCTTGGAACCTGACTCCTCTGACTCCGTCACCTACACCGAACATACAAATGAAGTAGCCAATCTTGAAGCAAGCAACTCCGCTATTCATGAATTAGGTAATCTTGATGAGGCAAGCAATGACTCGAGTGCTACTGTTGGGCATGTAACAAGCAATGTTGGTAACATACATGATGAAGCAAGCAATGATTCTACAGCCACAGTGATGTATGAGCCAGAAACGATACCCATTGGCGAATGGCTTAATCCCGAACCAGATGAAGCAAGACAGTCCGAAGACAGTCTACCATCGTTACCTGAGGTGCAAACTAGAAAAAGATCAGATAGCCACGACGAACCCCCAGCGAAAGTCAGAAAGATCAGCTCACCGAAATCTGACGATGAATCGGCAGGTGAAATGTGCCCGATATGTCTCGACTCTTGGGGTAATTCTGGTGAACACAGACTTGTAGCTCTAAAATGTGGACATTTATTCGGTTTGGAATGTGTGGAACGATGGTTGAAGGCTCAAAAGATAAAGGAACGGTCGTGCCCTACATGCAAATGTAAAGCCAATATAAAAGACCTAAGATATATCTATGCTAGACGGTTGGTCGCAGCCGATACCACTCAAATTACCCAACTGCAAAAACAAATAGAGACTCTGCAATCAGAAAAGAGTAGGACAGAGTTGGAGTTGCAGAAAACTAAGATAGCGCATAGAGCTTGTGTCTTACAACTGGATGTCCTACGGAGTACGCTAATGAAGTCACAAGTAAGTAAAGAACAGCCTGTCAGACGGACCTGGAGGTTTGCCTTGGAGAAAAATCTAGAAATATCCAAAGACAGGGGTTGTAGAGTCATGACGTACAATTGCAGGACTTATGAACTATATGTGTCGCAGAAAAGTACCAATTATCTTTTCCCTGGATACGGGATTAGGAAAGTCAGCTGTGTTGATTATAAATTGGGTCAATTTGTTCATTTACACCCGAAACCTATACGGGATATAACATATTCCCAACCTAGAGACCTTTTACTGAGCGTGGGATTGGATAGCACAGCGAGAATCGTCGAACGTGGGATTCCAAGCGTCACTATCAACGCCGGAATGCCGTTGTGGTCGTGTTCGTGGGACTACTTACGCAGCAACGAGTTCTATGTCGGTGGGGTTGGTGGGGTAATCCACCAATACGACGTCAGAAATCCAAGTACCTATCTCCAAATGCTGTCCTCTCCTGAAGACATCTCTCCCGTAGTCTCGCTATGTTCCACCGAATTTGGACTGTTATCATGCCATTTGACATCGGGTAAATTGTGGGTAGCCAATATGAGGCAGTGGGAGTCCAGAGCACTGCCTGTGACAGGTTCGTTCATGTCTCTCTGTTATGATAACGAATCCCACCGCGCCGTCATATATTCACGACCGAGTACAGGGGGGTTGGAACGCTCCAAACTGACGATATGCAAACTTAGAGCCAGTGTACCAAACGGTGAAGTGTTATGTGATGTGGAAGAGACTTTATTCGGCTCCACGAGGTCTTCGTTGATGTCCAGGGCCACGTGGGTCAGAGCCCCTGGAGCGTCGTGGGTAGCGGCCCACTCGGAATCAGACTCCACTCTATATCTACATGGAGTTGACGGTTCAAGAACTATGTTCTTACCAGCATCCGAGCCGGCATTGGATGTGGCTTCTGTGGAATTAAATGGGAACACCCTGGTCGCGGCGCTGTCGGAATCCAGGTTGCGATTGTACAAAGCCGTGCCGACGAGTTCATGACGACTGGACATTTAAAGTGTTTGTAGTAAGTAAAGATAGGTTTCCGATCTTCGCGACAGGCGACAGACAGCCGTCGATGTTGCGTCTGCGTTCGTACTGTGCAGTAAGTCACTGAGGCGTGCGTCACTGGCGCTTTGTGAACAATGATAGGCTTTCCTCATATTCATAAACGTTAGGTCTCATAATACACGCAAACTTATAGTTGAGATTTCTGTGTACATGATTAACTGGTAGGATATTCATATCCGCCCGGATAGCGACCACCGTACACATGGTGTTAAAACCTGCCATAGAGACCCACACATCTTTTGTGGATCGCGTTTTAGTGTCAGCCAGTGTATATCCAGTTAAGGGTTGTTTAACACGGCACAGATGCGTACCTGACGCCTGTCGCGACTATCGGCAGTTTATCTTCAGGACTGTTGAGACAAAGACTGTACAAAGTGTTGATACCCAGTGCTGTGAAATTTTAGTATTTAAACTGCCGTTGTATAGATATGTTATAAATTAAATGACGATTAGATTTTGAATTAAATAACGCTCTCGGAAATTTTGACAGCACTGTCAGAAGTGGATTTTGATTATAACCTAGTGGAAAAATTTAAGGAATCAAAAAATATTTTTTTTGCAATTACGTTGATCTTTGTGAAAAATAGAAAAAAAAACGTTTTTTTTTCAGTTCACTGACTTAGAAAAATTATTTTTGACTGAACCACTGTATGGATCGGATAAGCTGTTTATCCTGCTTTAATTGGTTTTTTTTTAAGCTTTAATGCGACCTTTTCTACATGGTACTCATTAGGATTGCGCGATACTCGTTGATCTAAAAATGTATTCGTCTCAAAATCTTGTAATTAGAGACTTTAAGCTTCATATTGTTTTATTTTGTGGTCACGATACGGCTATTTTTCATAAAGATACAGCCATATGAAAAATAGCAAAAGAAAAAAATTATCTCTTAATTTCTTCCATTAATGTAAATCACTTTCCAGTAAGGCTGGGGATATTGAAAAGTATCGCCGTTGTGTTAGCCATTAGTGCTACGGAATTACTGTGGTTTTTACAAGTAGATCACTGTCAGCAAATGTCAGTAAAAACCTATCAGCACTGTCAGTAAATTTCCGAACTCTGCCAAAAATGGTGGCTAGTTGTGTTTGTGTCATCAGCAGACAGTGTAAACCAGTGTTTCCCGACGTGGGGCCCACGCCCCACAGAGGGGCAATTTGATTGTTAAGGGGGGCAATTTAAAAATGGACTCGATACGACTTTAACCCTTTCGCTTTGGGTTATTTAAATGCAATGCTAGATATCGGTGACAAATGTAACAAAAAATTTTTAAGGTGGGGCATGACCTAAAAAAGGTTGGGAAACACTGGTCTACAGCGTAGCTTTACCACTTTTATACCTTAAGCAAGCTTTAGATATAAAATTGGATTCCTTTGTTTACATTGTCTGCAAGATACATGTATAATAGAATATTGTTTGTAAAATCTGTTTAAATGAAGCCCTTGTTATCTGATAATTTGTTTTTACTTAGTTTTTAACCGTCTTTAAAACAAGAGAGGCTCTCGTAGTCTGTATTTTTATATGCAAAATCCATATGTAGAGCGAGAGAGAGGTAGAGCCATGCTGTAGACAGTTTTATCTACAGCATGAATGGGTCGGCTCGACCGGGTCGTTACCACTGTCTCACAAAAAACCGACGTAAAGTAGCGGCTTGCTACGATGCGTACGGTGAGTGAGATATCCGCAGGCCCAAATCCCCCTCCTTTTCCCAATTAATTATCGCTTCCATTTAATGTTGCCAACGCGCCTATGATTCTTCTAGTCTTGTAGGCGTACATGGGCGGTGGAGATCACTTACCATCAGGTGACCCACTTGATCGTTTGCCGGTCTATGCTTATAAAAAAACAACATATCATCGCTGTTGTACCGATTGTATGTTTTTTTTGTGTTCAATAGGGTATATTCCGATGGTGGTCCCATAAAGATCTGACGGGAGTACATGGGAAGGAAATATCTTTAACCGATTTTGCTTTTGAGGTCCGTTTTTAAATTTATAAATAAATTTTACTTTTGTAATATAGTATTTTTATAAGATTTTTCGTTTTCACTATGGAAATCTCAATTGGTATTCGCTGGCTATGTGGGATTCAACGGCTAAGTGGAAATTCATATATTCCTGTGGTTATGACCGATTAATTTGTGTTGGACTTGTTTAGGTGGGATTCGACGACTTAGTGGGATTCCACTTGGCCTAAGTGAGATTACATATATAGCTGTGTGGGTTTCGACTTAGCCACACAGCTATATGGAATTTAGTTAAATTAATTAATTTTAGTTAATTTAATTTTATCCACTTAGTTCGACTTGGATAAATGGGATGCAACAGCGAAGTGGGATTCGTCCTGGCTAAATGATATTTAACATAGGTAGGTAGAATTACAAGTCCGGCTATGTGGGATTCCATTTTTGACCTGGCTAATTAGGGATCTCAATGAGTGGGATTTGTTTGTACATTATATTTGATAATTATTGTATGTAATTATGAAGTTCTGTGTATACTAATGTATAATGTTTAAAACATGTTATTTCGCATAAAAAGAATTTGAAAATCGTAAGTTTTATAACTCTATATGTAATATGTTGAAATTGAAAAAAACTTGGCCACCATTTTCTTTTTGTTTATTTCTATAATTTTGTATTATTTTTGTTCTAAAAATGTTTTGATTATTAGTGAATTATTTTTTTTTTTATCCCAACGCGGCAAAGTGACTGCACTATACCTGGTGGTAAGCGAGGTGCAGTCCAAAACACCAGCGACCACCAACTGACTATCGATGGAGAGAGAATCATGCCGGCCTGTATAATTGCTTCTTCACACTCCGAAGAGGTGAGAAACAAATGGAGGGACCTGTGACAGGACAGGCGGATGATCGATGCAGGCACAGGTATACAAGGATGTACCCCCTATACTCGCCCCAACCAACCATCAAGTCATGTCGCAAGCCCCTCGCGAGAACCAGATATACAGAATTTAATGGCACGTGATAAGAAGTCCTGAACACCTCATTGTATTTAGCAAGACAGCAAGGCTGGCTGGCCAGTGGAATTAATTTGTTAAAATTCAATAAAATCTCTGAAATCTTGTCTATACCGCCTTTTATTTAGAATAAAAATAATATTTGAGTGGTAGAGCCACGCTGTACAGTTTAGTTTACAGCATCAATGGGCCGGGTCGTTACCACTGTCTCACAGAAAACCGACGTAAAGTAGCGGCTTGCTGCTGCGTTTCGTACGGTGAGTGAGATATCCGGAGGCCCAAATCCCCCTCCCCTTCCCGATCCCTAATTATCCCTTTCCTTTAAGGTCGGCAACGCACCCATGATTGTTCTGGTATTGTGGGTGTACATGGGCAGTGGAGATCACTTACCATCAGGTGACCCACTTGCTCTATAAAAAAAATACCATGTTACCTACGTATATTTACAGTGAAGACTGGATAACTAAGTGGCACGGGCATCCTCTACTGAGTGAGAGGGGTTAGGCATTAGTCCACGCTCGACTAATGCGGGTTGGCAGACTTGGAGAGCTCGCAACTAAATCTCAGTTCTGCAGGTTTCCTTCATTATTAAAGCAAGTAATAATTAACAATTAATAACACAGTAACATAGAAGTCGCCGGTGCATGCTCTTGGGACTGGTTTCGAACCAGCGTCTCGTCGCGACAAACCGTAATCCCTGCTGAGCTATCGCTGCTATACATCGTAAATCAGAAAGTGAAGTGATATTTAAGTACACCTTTTCACCTCGTGTTATCAAATATGATGGCATTGCCAGGAAATAAATAATTTTCTTTGTAACATGTCGATTGAATCGAATCGAGTTGAAGCACTCTGAAAAAATATCAAATTATCAGCTTCAGATTTTGACTTCTCATGGCAACTTTTAACACATTTTCGATACATGATAAAAAAAAAAAAGTGTGCGTCTCGGGACGCTCGACAGAAGTGATAACTTAAACTAATGTGGGTTAAAGTGAGAGCGGAAGAGCCTGCCTACTGCTGCCGTATGCGTGAGAGAAAGGGAAGCCAGAGTGGCGCCGTAACGCGTTACGTTACGAAGTCCGGTCAAAGTCAGGTCAAACTCCGGTCAAAGTCCGGTCAAACCCCGGTCAAAGTCCGGTTGAAGTCCAGCCAAAGTACGGTCGAAGTACTGTCGAAGTCCGGTCAAATACCGGTCAAATCCTGTCAAATTTGGTCAAAGTCCAGTCAAAGTCCTGTCAAAATCCGGTCAAAGCCCGGTCAAAGTCCGGTCGAAGTCCGGTCAAAGACCGGTCAAATACCGGTCAAAGTCCGGTCAAGCCCTGTCAAAATCCGATCAAAGCCCGGTCAAAGTCCTGCCAAAATCCGGTTAAAGTCCAGTCAAAGTCCTGTCAGTCTTGTCAAAATCCGGTCAAAGCCCGGTCAAAGTCAGATCAAAGTCCGGTCAAAGTCCAGTCGAAGTCCGGTCAAATACCGGTCAAAGTCCTGTCAAAATCCGGTCAAAGTCCAGTCAAAGTCCTGTCAAGGTTTGTTAAAATCCGGTCAAAGTCCGGTTAAAGCCCGGTCAATAGAGGTGAAAGTCCTGCCAAAATCCGGTTAAAGTCCGGTTAAAGTCCAGTCGAAGTCCGGTCAAATACCGGTCAAAGTCCTGTCAAAGTCCAGTCGAAGTCCGGTTAAAGTCCTGTCAAAATCCGGTCAAAGCCCGGTTAAAGTCCTGTCAAAGTCCAGTCGAAGTCCGGTTAAAGTCCTGTCAAAATCCGGTCAAAGCCCTATCAAAGTCCGGTTAAAGTCCGGTCAAAGGCCGGTCGAAGTCCGGTCAAATACCGGTCGAAGTCCGGTCTAAGTCCGGCCAAAGACCTGTCAAAGTCCGCTCAAACTCCGGTCATAGCCCGGTCAAAGTCCGGTTAAAGTCCGGTTGAAGTCCGGTCAAAGTCCGGTTGAAGTCCGGTCCAAGCCGACTGGTTACTGTGTGACACCACCTGGGACTTCGAAATTATCGATGTTCCAGGGAGGTCAACTAACGCTGGCTGGTCGATGGACCGCTCGCGTTACGGAACATTTCGGTTCACCCTCCCATAAGAAGTTATCACTTCAATATCGATCTTTAACATCCCTAGTGTGCCTGGCACATCCTAACTTGTCTGGGTTGGCCTTCCTGCTAAGGCGCTTCCACTTCGCCTGGTTTTGAACCATGGTGTCCCATTATCACTTATACAGGGTTATTTTTAAAACACTGACAACCTCGCAGGAGTAGATTCCTAAGGTCATTTGCTACTACTTTTGTTCTACGACTTTTCATAATTTGTTAGATTTTATTCGCATACAAAAATAATTATGAATTTAATTTCCGTCTTGAAAGTTACCTACGCGCAGATTACGTAATACACGCTGGCGCGCGAGTCAGTTCAATAACCGGCCGCGCCGTATCGATCGATGATACCTACACCCAGCCGTCAGCTGATTTCACTAGACGTATGAACACAAACACTGCACAACAAAAACTTGTAAAATCTTTTTTTTTCTTATGTATTGAGTTATGTCCAAACTCGTAGAACAAAAGTTGTTCCTTATGGGGTCAGCTATATGGCCCTGCGAGGTTGTCAGTGTTTTAAAAATAACCCTGTATATACCCTGGGATCGAACCAGAGACCTTAACACAGCAGTCGTATTCGTGCGCCACCAAGGCATACATACTTACCGCTTTCTCCTTTTTCCAATCTCTCAATCATTGCTTTAAGATTTTTTTGAAGTGAAAACTTATTTTGCTTTCGCGTCAGCGACATGCTAATGTTAATTCAGACTACACACGTATAACATATCGTACAGCTTGGCAAAAAAGAGTATGGATTTAATGAGGGCGCTTATGGATTTAATATGGCAACCCGGTATACTACGACATAAAATGTTTAGATACTTGTTATTTTTATCTATTGTTGTTTAATGGGCTTTTTCAATAGCCAGCTAAAAAATATTTTTTGTAGGATAAAATAGTGTCAGATAAAAAATATATTTGTATATGAGATTTATCTTCACTAATATTATAAAGGGAATGATTCTTTGAAAGCTTATAGGCTATATTTCATCCCGGAAAAATATATAGCGAGAAAATTATCCTGGAACAATTTTATCACGCAGGCGAAAGCTAGTAATATATATTACGAAAAAAAGATATTCAATACTTACACAATTTCTATATATTTTTTACACAAAGTCTTTGACACTTGAAATTTAGTTTCGGAGTATATCGAGTCTTAATCCCTCAGATGGAACAGAGGGCATCCATAGTGGCAACATAATATTATGAACCCTCACAGACTTTTTTGTTTTTATAATTTAAATTATTAGTCTTCCTTACTGGGGGGAGATTCGAACAGGTTTGATAATTTAAATAAAATACCATTGTAGTTTTAATAGGATAAAAAGGAAAATTAAACCTTCAAATTATAGGAGTACTTTGAATTTATTCCAATAAAACAAATTAACATTTTAATTCAATCAGATTCCAAAAGACTTTCGTCTAGATATTCTATCCCAGAAAGGTCTATTGAGTCTTGACTAGACGATCCTGCAACAACAGAATCATCTGAATCACCCGAATATGTATCTGTATCGCTACTGCTATCTCTGAGGTTAATGACCAATTTTTCTATGTCGTCATACATGGTCATTCATTTACAATTTTAATAGCATGTTTGCATGAGCTTTTCCAGTTTTAGCACTAATCGCGTGGAATGCTTGTCCAGCTGACATCTGTTGGAGTGAAATATTATTGATTATGAGTTCAACTTAATAACATTATGAAAATCTAATTATGAACTAGATCTACCTTTATGTCAATGGACCTTACGTTGACAGAGGCAATCTTATTTTGTGATTATCTCGCGATAGCTCTCATCCAAATAAATATTTTTTTGGAGTTCTATTGGTAAATTCCCATTATGCATTATATTTTTTTTAATATTGTTCCCTCTTTGCGACTATGTTAATGCCGCTCAGACTGTTATACATTTTTTATATGAGAAACCCAGAGAATGTAATATCTTTCTTAGATGTCCACGACTACCATTAAATACCAGTTTTTCTTTAACTACAGGTAATAAGTTTCGTATTGTAGGCACCTGAGAAAAAAGAAAGTATTCATTTATTACATAATACTGTATTTATATTTGTTTTTTATTGTAGGAAGTAGGAATAATATAAAATATATTACATATGTACCTGTTTTTTACAGTATAGAAGAAATGAACCTTTTATCTTATTGCGCATAGATCAAAATTATAGAGATCTTTCTTTGGTCGACTTTTCCTATTTTTACCAGATGTAGAAAAAACGCCTTTATTTTTTTCACCTTCTTCAAAAAAAAATCTTGTGGTGTTGACTGATTTACCTAAAAAAATACCAAACATACATAAGAATACAAAAACAAATTTATACATGTTCGGTATTACAAAGGATCAAAAATATTAAGTCAGCTTATATTAACACGTAAACATAACCTCAGTTATTCTTTTGTAAACAAAACACAAAAATCTCTTAAATTGTATGTTACAGGTAATTTAAACTAGTGCAAAATGTATAATTTAACTTGTTAGATGTAAATAATTGGCATAAATACCTGTCATATCGGCTGTTGTCTGATAAACATTGTTAATTTGAGACAAAACTTGTTCCGCTTGAGATTCAGCCAAACATCGTAAAAAACTTGATATATCACGGCTCTATCACTACAATGAATCGTTTTGTTCATTTTAAATAACAAAACAGGCAACAACCGTACGAGAATTTATAGAATTTCGTATAAAACTAGTTGGCGCGAACAACAATGACACAGAAAGTACTAGCTATTTGACAGCAACAGGGTTGGATTTAGGTACGTTGAAAAAGATAGTACAAAAAAATGAAAAGGATAGTATTTATAAAAAAATTATAGTACACTTTCATTATTTTTAATTTAACTTATTATGTAGTCATTAAAATCAACACCAGGTATGGCAAAATTTACTCCTCTTCTAAGTTTATCAGTTCTTGAATATAACTATTAGGAAGATCTTCATCCTTGGCATTTAATCTCATCAACATATCCTCAGTAGGAATAAAATCAGTACAATTCCCACTTTTGCTACCGCTTAGCGTCACAAGACAATAATACGGCGTCTATGGATTGTGTTGCCAGTTTGTTTCGTATTTTAGTCTTGGTAAGGTTCACTTTACTGAATATTCGTTCGCAGTCGGTATTTGCATGTGGAAGTACTAAACAATCTAGGACAAATTTTGATATTTCTTTAAACGGCCTATCATTTGTATTATTTTACACAAAAATTCACAAGCGATTGTTGTACCTTTGATTGAATTTGGAATGGAATGGAAGGAACGAGATTAGTGGAAAGATAGAAGTGTACTGCGGACGATAATGGGGGAATCCCCGGCCATCGACACAGAAAACATCGCAAGATCAGAATTCGGTCGGATACACGCACGGTCGAAATATTCATATGACGTAAAACTAAGCATTCGGGACAAAACTTTAAATTATAGTATTTTAGCGTACTATCCTTAGATGTGGATAGTATATAGTACAAAGGGTGAAATTATAGTATAAATACTATAATTATAGTACAAAATCCAACCCTGGACAGCAATGACATTTTTAATAGAGTTGCCACAATATATTTTTTTTAGTTCCTATTTTCACCGCGTCATACTCTTTTTTGCCAAGCTGTATATACCTGACCGTGTGCTGTGCGCATTAGAAGATTTTTGTATGGGTGAAATCTTGTGAGCTCTGAGTATCTGTACCTATACAGTCAGTCCAAGTCGAGTCGAGAGTGAGTGCTAAATAAATATACTTAAGTTATAAGTTTTCACTTCTATCGGCAGTCCCTATGACTGCCAATTTCTTTTTAATTGATTGAATGACGAGACGAGCAAGGCGCTAGCCTGATGGACATAAGATTTTGACTCTAATAATGTCCAGTAAATTCACTGACTTCAATGTCCTACAAACCGAAACACAAAAGTGCTCACACACTGTAAGATCGACAACGCGTCCACGTTTCTTCTATTATTTTTATGTTCATAACCGGTAGATCATTTACCATCAAACACACTTGCGCGTTTGATCCCCTATAAAAAGTAAAAAAATTGGTGTGTCGTGGGACACCAGGTAGGAACGAAGTTCCTTCGGCTAATGTAGAATCGACACAAATTGTAAAAAATACAAATTATCAACTAAAATAACAAAATAAAAAAAAGACATGTAGCACTCGGAGACTGCCGCGGTAAAGCTATAGCATTTTTTATCAACTTACGTAATTATAAATAATAACGAGCTAGCGTAATCTTTTAAAAATCGAAGGAGATATAAAAATACTTCAAGTATAACTGGCTGAATGAATTTCATTTTAAAAATTGATTGAGCTGAAATTCGCACACAATTTTGGTGCAGGTAAAAAAGGAACTAACGCTGGCTGGTTATGCGGCGCTTTTAACGCTTTTTTCTTACGCTGTTTTCTTACGCTTTTACTATCACATTTTTTTCAGTTCGGTCACGCAGCAAAATCCCTATCCCCTCCAAGCCTGCCGTAAGTAACTTCGTTCCAAAAGTTGGGTAACAAATGAAATAAAACACATCCATATCATTTAACGTTTATTCGATAGTTATGTAACTACGCTAGCACCAGCATACTCACAGCCACTTCCCTTTATCCTCATAACTACCGGCACGTTTCGTGAGCACAGATGTAGAGTAATTACGGCAGTTGATAGTCCGCGCTCCTTTATTCCGACTGTACAAAACTACGGGCCCGTGATCACAAATCGTGCCGGTATCTGTACCTCTCTAAAATAACTGTCTATTGATAGTTTGGCCAACGAGAATAGATATCGCAAGTATATGATCTGACGCATACGTATCTAAATATACAAAACTCAAAGGTGACTGACTGACATAGTGATCTATCAACGCACAGCCCAAACCACTGGAGGGATCGGGCTGAAATTTGGCATGCAGGTAGATGGTATGACGTAGGCATCCGCTAAGAAAGGATTTTGATAAATTCTACCCCCAAGGGGATAAAATAGGGGATGAAAGTTTGTATGAAAATCACGCGGGCGGAGCCGCGAGCAAAAGCTAGTTCTAAATAAGTGTAATTAAGTTTTACCACATTTAAGTAAATGATACTTATCTATACTTATAAAATAACATGTCCTGACTGACTGACTGATTCATCATCGCCGAGCGCAAACTATCAAGGCTACAAGCATGAAATTCGGATTGTATATTCATGTTATGTAGGCACCCACTAAGAAAAGATTTTAGAAAATTCCACCCCTAAGGGGTCAAAATAGAGGATGATAATATGTATGAAAGTCCGTCATTTTGAAAGTTACATTTAAACACAATTTTGTATTTCGGTTATTGGCCTAAAACACGTGTTTCAGGAATTTTGGATATTTTATTTAATAAGAGATGAAAAAGCGGATGAATGTAAATGCGAAAATGAGTTTGATTGTTACGCTTTCACGCCTTAATCACTGAAGGGATTTTGATGAATTTATCTACAAAGACAGATGGGACCCTGCAGACAGTTACAGGCTACTTTTATCCCGGAAAATGCGGGCGGAGCCGCGAGCAAAAGCTAGTCAAATATAGAATTCACACCACATATAAAGGATGTAACGAAACGCCTCTGAAACGTAGAAAGGTGGAAGACTAGTGGTGCTGATGGTTACAGAAATGATACTACTAATTGAATGCAGTGGTAGATTCGATAGTGATACCGCCCTAGGCCCGTGCTGATGTGCCGCTTTTATATCATAACGGTATCTTAACTAACATTATAAACGCGAAAGTTTGTAAGTATGGATGGATGGATGTTTGTTACTCTTTCACGTAAAAACTACTGGATGGATTTTAATAAAACTTTACAATAATATAGCTTATACGTCAGAATAAGACATAGGCTACTATGTTTTTTTAAAAATCAACCCCTGAAGGGTTTAAAAAGGGGATGAAAGTTTGTATGAAAAATCTAAACCACTGAACCGATTTCAATGAATTTTGCCAAAAATATAGTTGATGACCCAGGGTTAAACATAGGGTATTTTTTTCGTTAAATTGCAACCCCTAAAAGGCCCAAATAGGGGATGAAAGTTTGTATGAAAGCTTTTTGATGAGGAAACGAAGTTCGCGGGCACAGCTAGTTTAAAATAAATAAATACACCCAACAGTTACACACATAGTCCTGACCCCACATTAGGTTAAACCTGTACCGTGGGTATCAACTACGAGGGTCTTGCGGTCCCACAACACCCAGACCCGGAACACGTATTTGTGGATCATAGAATATGTCTCGGTGCGGAAATCAAACCTATCATCGTTAAAATAATCATTTAAATCGATTTTTAAAACAGAAATGTAACGCGAATAAAGAAGTCAGCTGACGTTCGGGGTCAATGGCGTATGCCATGTGCGTGCGCATAGTCCATTACGCGACATTTTTAGTAGTCATCTCTGTAGTTAGCACTACCATCTGTATCATTTTTCGGAAGCGTTTCTCTTACACAGTATACTATCAAACTTATCTCTTAAGTACTTTTAAAAATAGCTTTCTTAAACGTTAATTGGAGGTTAAATCTTACTTGAATATTGCTAAATAGGCCCTTAAATTTTAAGGTCTAATACGTTCAGTTTTTGAACTCGTAACTGTATTAAATATTTTAAAGTTATTCTTGTGTCGTCAAGTCAAATGTGGCTCAGTAGTACTTGCGATATCTAAATATTAATATTTCTCATTAATTTACATTTTCTGTGTGCGTGCTGCTTTTTTAAACACACGAAAAAAGAAGGGTGTTGGTTTGATCCCTCTGTCTGTATATTTATCTGTTGTCAACGCTTAGGCGTTTAAGACTGGACCGATTAAAATGCGGTTTTTTTTACTGGTTTAAACGAAATGGTATTTACCTATGTTTAAAACTCTGTTTAGCCGTTTATAAACAAACGTTTTTCTAGTGTCAATGGATAACTGTTAGTGGCCGCTCCTATTATTCTATTTACAGATAGATTTGCTTTTCATCAATAGTGTTTGACAGATAGTTTTTGAAGTGATAACTTCTTATGGGAGGGTGAACCGAAACGTTCCGTAACGCGAGCAGTCTATCGACCAGCCAGCGTTAGCCGACCTCCATGGATCATCGATAATTTCGAAGTCCCAGGTGGCGTCACACAGTGACCAGTCGGCTTGGACCAGACTTTGACCGGACTTTCACAAGACTTTGACAGGACTTTAACCGGACTTTGACAGGTCTTTGACCGGACATTGACAGAACCTTGACCGGACTTTGACCGGACTTAGACAGGACTTTGATATGATTTTGACTGGACTTTGACCGGACTTTTACCGGACTTTGACCGGACTTTCTTTCGGACGACCCGAGACGCACACTTTTTTTTATCACAGCAAAGTGACTGCACTTGCTTCGTAACATTACATAGCTGGGGGCACACGACAACAGAAATTCGACAGTTCGACGGCCTCTAGTTGCATGGGAAGTGGCTGGATCCCTTATATAGCATGAAAGCACTCTATTTACTATTTTACATATATTGACCAGAAAATCAATAATTACACACTCTTTTACAATACATATTTATAAGTTCCAAGTAAAAATATACACATTAAATAGATGCAATGTTACTGCGCATTTATTTATTTGTTTATTTATTTTATTCGCATCCATATATAAGACGCCAAATACAAAATTATCATGGTGTCCTATACCTATGTGAAATTTGTACTTCAAGAACGGGTTAGCAATTTTTATCTGGCGAATAAAAATTAAATGGGCATTGGACACCCCTTACTTATTAAAACTTATTTAAACATTCCAATAGCTCTACACGACACTACTGCACCTAATTGTAAGTACAGTCCGTACATAATCGTCGAAAGACTTTTTTATCCGAATACGGCAAAGTGATTGCACTGCCTGATGGTAAGCGTAGTGCAATACAAAAAACTAACTCCACCGACAAACAATGAGTTTATCGGTGGTCACCAGAGTCATGCCGGCCTGTATAAATGCCATCCTCCCCCTTCGGAGAGGGAAGAAGCAAATCGAGGGGCCTGACAGGACAGGCGAATTATATATCGAGCCCTTTGCGAATCCCTGCTCTAAATGAATGCACTTTTTATTAGGTTTAACCGGGATGGTTCTTAGCTATGTTTGAAGAAAATCCATTCAGTCGTTTAGAAACTCCAGATTTTTTTATGTCGAGGGCTAGGTTATCTCAGTATTAAAGTATGTTATGGACCATATCTTATAGCCATATATATTTTAAATCCCTTTTACAATTAAATAGTCATTTTAACAATGGTCCTTCGAACCGGATATATTTTCACATTTACATTTTTTTATTGATTTTTTGGTCAAATCACAATATTTAATAGATTAATGTATTAACAGAAACTTTAACAATACTATGACGTTTTCGTAATATTTTTTTTTATAATAAATTGTACTCTTTCTACTTCGAAACTGCTTCAAAGCCATACGATGCAAAAATGTATTGAATTATAAATTGCTTTTTATGCTTGTCGCAGCACTGCCTCCTTGTTAAAATATAATTTAACATATAAATATATATTATATACCTTAGCCTTAGCGACGCGTGGCCGGGTCTGCTAGTAAATTATATTTCTTGCATCGTATAGCTATTAAACAGCGATATGTACTTCAGGGGGTCGCGCCCCTTTGACCTCCCACTGAATTCGTGTCTGTACATTTTATAAGATGGTATTCGTTTTAGGCCTTGACTTTATTTTGTTATATTTTCAATAGAAACATTTGTCCATGGAAATATTTTGGCCTGGGCCTTTCCTGAAATAATCCTATGTTAGTTTATTGTCTTAAAAAATACCATCTTATATTGAGATGACAGATGACGGATAATAAAGTAGTTTTTTTATTTGATTGAATAACGAGACGAGCAATTCGCTCGACTGATGGTAAGGCCTGTCCATAAAGAAGCAACACCACACAAGACTTTGAATTACAAAGCACTGCATGGCACTGAACTGCGCTCTTCACCCCGAGACATGAGATGTTAAGTCTCATATTGCCAGTAATTTCACTGGCTTCAATGTCCTTCAAACCGAAACACAACAGTGCTTACACACTGTTGCTTGTCGGCAGAAGTTAAGTATATTTCTCAATTTTTAGCTGTATCATGTCTTATCATCAGCACTACTGGCTGTCTTAGTTTTCTAGGTGTTTAAGTGTTTCCCAACCTTTTTTAGGCCACGCCCCACCTTAACATTTTTTTGTTAAATTTGTCACCAATATGTAGCATTGCATTTAAATAACCCAAAGCGAAAGGGTTAAAGTCGTGTCGAGTCCATTATAAATTGCCCCCCTTAACTATCAAATTGCCCCCCTGTGGGGCGTGGGCTCCACGTTGGGAAACACTGGTAAACCCTTTACTATCCGTGTTCCGTCATTGGGACGAAAATCTTTAATACTGGATGGTACCGAACTTAAAAAAATAGATTATAACCAGATCTGTTAGTGCCTAGTGTGATACGTCTTGAAGATATTTATATGGTGTAGACACATGGGTGTAGGGGTAGTTACTATAGCTGAAAAACCGTGAGATCGTAGGTCCAAAACTCAATTAGATTCTTTTTATCCGAGCACAGCAAAGTGACTGCACTACACCTGATGGTAAGCGTAGTAAAAAAAACAAGCAACCACCGATAAACAATGAGTTTATCGGTGGTCACCAGAATCATGCCGGCCTGTATAAATGCTTTTTCCCTCTTCGGGAAAGGGAAGAAGCAAATCGAGGGGCCTGCGACAGGACAGGTGGATGACCGATACAGGCACAGTAATACAAGGATGTACCTCTATACCCGCCACAACCAACCATCAAGTCATGTCGCAAGCCCCTCGGGAGAACCGGATACACACGGGATGATCCTGGAACGCGATCCAGGATCAGCCAGTGCATATCTGGTTATGAATATCCAACCATCAGCAAAACATTCGTTGCATATTCTTTCAGAAGCGCATGTCTTTAATAATGTGTGGTTCTACTGACAAAGGAGACATTTTTGTGTTAATTTCATTTGTATTAAAGAAATATTTCCAAAACGCATCCATTTTCTATTAATACTATGTTTACAGAACTTAGTTTTTTTTGGCATATGATATTTTGTTTTCATCCGAGATTCATTCGTAGTTTATTCGATTTTTTTATAAAAATATTTCTATATGGTGTTTTAGACAGATGTTGATTTTATGGAATTCGTTAGTTTACAAAAAGTACACACACAGTCCGTGTTAAAGAATTGTTTGATGTCATTTATAAAATCTTTACATAGTATAAAATGAAGTCGCTTCCGCTGTCTGTTCGCTTAGATCTTTTAAAATATTCAACGGATTTTAATGCAGTTTGAGGGGTAGAGCCACGCTGTAGACGGTTTTGTCTACAGCATGACTGGGCTGGCTCGACCGGATCGTTACCACTTTCTCACAGAAAACCGACGTAAAGTAGCGGCTTGCTACTTCGTTTCGTACGGTGAGTGAGATATCCGGAAGCCCAAATCCCCTCCCCTTCCCAATCCCTAATTATCCCTTTCCTTTAAGGTCGACAACGCGCCCATGATTCTTTTGGTGGTGGGCGTACATGGGCGGTGGAGATCACTTACCATCAGGTGACCCCATTTGCTCGTTTGCCAGGCTATGCTATAAAAAAAAGTGTGCGTCTCGGGACGCTCGACAGAAGTGATAACTTAAACTAATGTGGGTTAAAGTGAGAGCGGAGGAGCCTGCCTACTACTGCCGTATGCGTGAGAGAAAGGGAAGCCAGAGTGGCGCCGTAACGCGTTACGTTACGAAGTCCTGTCAAAGTCATGTCAAACTTCTGTCAAAGTCCTGTCGAAGTCCGGCTAAAGTCCGGTCAAAGACCGGTCAAATACCGGTCAAAGTCCTGTCAAAATCCGGTCAAACTCCAATCAAAGTCCGGTCAAATACCAGTCAAAGTCCTGTCAAAATCCGGTCAAAGTCCAGTCAAAGCCCTGTCAAAGTCCGGTCAAATACCGGTCAAAGTCCTGCCAAAATCCGGTTAAAGTCCAGTCAAAGTAATGTCAGTCTTGTCAAAATCCGGTTAAAGCCCGGTCAAGGTCCTATCAAAGTCCGGTCGAAGTCCGGTTAAAGTCCAGTCGAAATCCGGTCAAATACCGGTCAAAGTTCTGCCAAAATCCGGTTAAAGTCCAGTCAAAGTAATGTCAGTCTTGTCAAAATCCGGTCAAAGCCCGGTCAAAGTCTGGTTAAAGTCCAGTCGTAATCCGGTCAAAAACCTGTCAAAATCCGGTCAAAGTCCTGTCAAAGTTTGTCAAAATCCGGTCAAAGCCCTATCAAAGTCCGGTTAAAGTCCGGTCAAAATCCGCTCGAAGCCTGGTCAAATACCGGTCAAAGTTCTGTCAAAATCCGGTCAAAGCCCGGTCAAAGTCCTGCCAAACTTCTGTCAAAGTCCTGTCGAAGTCCGGCTAAAGTCCAGTCAAAGACCGGTCAAATACCGGTCAAAGTCCTGTCAAAATCCGGTCAAACCCCAATCAAAGTCCGGTCGAAGTCCGGCTAAAGTCCAGTCAAAGACCGGTCAAATACCGGTCAAAGTCCTGTCAAAATCCGGTCAAACCCCAATCAAAGTCCGGTCGAAGTCCGGTTAAAGTCCAGTCGAAATCCGGTCAAAGTTCTGCCAAAATCCGGTTAAAGTCCAGTCAAAGTAATGTCAGTCTTGTCAAAATCCGGTTAAAGCCCGGTCAAAGTCCGGTTAAAGTCCAGTCGAAATCCGGTCAAATACCGGTCAAAGTTCTGCCAAAATCCGGTTAAAGTCCAGTCAAAGTAATGCCAGTCTTGTCAAAATCCGGTCAAAGCCTGGTTAAAGTCCAGTCGTAATCCGGTCAAAAACCTGTCAAAATCCGGTCAAAGTCCTGTCAAAGTTTGTCAAAATCCGGTTAAAGTCCAGTCAAAGTCTTGTCAAAATCCGGTCAAAGCCCGGTCAAAGTCCGTTCGAAGTCCTGTCAAAGTTTGTCAAAATCCGGTTAAAGTCCAGTCAAAGTCTTGTCAAAATCCGGTCAAAGCCCGGTCAAAGTCCGTTCGAAGTCCGGTTGAAGTCCGGTTGAAGTCCGGTCAAAGTCCGGTTGAAGTCCGGTCAAAGTCCGGTCCAAGCTGACTGGTCACTGTGTGACGCCACCTGGGACTTCGAAATAATCGATGTTCCAGGGAGGTCAGCTAACGCTGGCTGGTTGATGGACCGCTCGCGTTACGGAACGTTTCGGTTCACCCTCCCATAAGAAGTTATCACTTCAAAAAAAAAACAGGGCAGTAACATGCGAGGAGAGAGTGATAGGAGGAAATACGAGAGAAAGAGGGGAGGGAAGCAAGATGTAAAGGGAAGAGGAGAGGAAGGGATAGGAAGGGTTGTCGGGCGAGTAGCCGGCTGTGAAGCGAGAGGCCGCGGGTTCGATCCCCGCACCGATACAAATATATTGTGTGATGCACAAATTTGTTTCGTGTCTGGGTGTTGTGAGACCGAAAGTCTCTCATAGTTCCTGATACCCACGACACAAGACTCGTATCTTACTGTGAGGTCAGGACTATGTGTGTGACTGTTGGGTGTATTTATTTAATCCGTTTAGTTTTAAAGTCAAACTTTTAAATGCCGAGAGAAAAGAAGTATGTTTATTTGTCTGTGCTATATTGGAAGATTAGTTATTTGTTTAAAAGTTTAATGTATTTTTCAAACTAACGGCTCTTTTAGCGTACATTATTTAACAATGTCCAATATGAAGTCTATTAAGTATAATTTTAGACACAATAAAAAAATGTTTTTGATAGGACTTAGCTATTATTAGTTAAGTTCAGCGTAGTCGGTGACAACAGTAAAGAACGCAACTGTAGTAAACTGAATTTATAACGAGATTTACTAAAAATATTTAATCACAAGTTCAGTTTCTGTTTAGCAGATGACAAAATATATTGACTAAACAAAACTAATTTTAGTTTAGTGTTAACTTAGTCAGTGGCAACAGAATAGATAACTGTATATTGATATTGAACTAAAACTGAAAATAAAAAATAAATAAATTTAGTATTAGTTTAGTGTTAACTTAGCCAGTGTCAACAGAATAGATAACTGTATCGATATAAATTGATATTGAACTAAAACTGAAAATAAAAAATAATTTTATTTTTAGTTTAGTGTTATTTTAGCCAGTAGCAACAGAATCGATAACTGTATATTGACTGAATAAAACTAAAAATAAATAAATTTAGTTTTATTTTAGTATTAACTTAGTCAAGACAACAGAATAGGTAACTGTATATTGACTTTGGACTACATCTGATTAAAACTAAAAATAAGCTAAATTTAGTTTTATTTTAGTATTAACTCAGTCAATGACAAAAGAATAGACAGCTGTATGTTGACTTTGGACTAAATCTGAACAAAACTAAAAATAAACTAAATTTAGTTTTAATTTAGTCACTGGCAACAGAACAAAGCCCTATATACCAACTTTGAACTAAACTAAAATGTCCTTATTGTAGTTAATTCTGTATAATCGTTGTCAATAGTTGTTATTAATATGTAACATGTCTTTTCCATACATTAACTTCTCTTTTATGTTTTTAGTGATGAGATTAGTTATTATTTAGTATTTAGTTATAGGTCGGTCTCTGACGCGGGTGTGTCGAGCCAATGACGCTCGCGACGTCGGCGGCTGCGGTTCGAATCCGTCTGTAACAAAATATTATAATTTTTATCTTGTATAAACGCTTTTATAGAAAATCCAACAAAAAATAAGAAAATAAATGTATTTTTTTTTTGTAAAAAAGCGTGGGGTGCGTGGTGTCCATAGTTATAAATATTGTTTTAAGATATATGAATAGAATGATTATCATTTAGAGAATATCTTAAAAAGCACCCCACGCTTTTTTTTACAATAAAATACTTTTTTTTTCAAATTTATTAAATAAATTTGATATTTTTAGTTGATTTTTCTTTAAAAGCGTGTTTTTTTTAATTATTATTTATTTTACAATAAAAAACATTTTTTTCTTCAAATTTATGAAAAAATATTATGATATTCAATTCACCTGTCGTGTGTTCGCGTGTATCGCTCGCGCTTCAGCTTGTCGCTCGCGAATGCACAACTCTTCCTGTATCACAGAACATAATGCTTTAACATCGGCACACGAGCAAGCGGGTCACCTGATGGTAAGTGACTTGCACCGTTCATGTACACTCGATACCAGGAAGAAAGGGATTGGGAATAGGAGGATTTGGGCCTCGGGATATCTCACTCACCATACGAAACGTAGCAGGAAGCCGCTACTTACTACTACTACTTACACTGGTAACGACCCGGTCGAACCGACCCATTCATGCTGTAGACAAAACTGTCTACAGCAGTGTTTCCCAACGTGGGGTCCACGCCCCACAGGGGGGCAATTTAAAAATGGACTCGACACTACTTTAACCCTTTCGCTTTGGGTTATTTAAATGCAATGCTAGATATCGGTGACAAATTTAACAAAAAAATATGTTAAGGTGGGGCATGGCCTAAAAAAGGTTGGGAAACACATGTCTACAGCATGGCTCTACCACTCGATATAGTAGAAGAACAAGACATTTTAAGAAACATTTTGTATGAAATTTTGTATGAAACCCGGTAGCGGAGCAATAACAGGCAGGCGAGTGAAACCGCGCGGGACGGCTAGTTATTTACGATTACCTGCAAGTCAACAGCCCGTTCCATCTCGGCCATGTTGAATGTGCCGGTTGTCTCTGGTAGATCCTCTTCCTCACCATCTAAAAATATTATGTTGAAAATATTATTTTAATTATTTTAATTGTTTCAATCAATATTATGTTCCTCAATATCTATGATCCTGATGCCCATTACATTATGTTATGGGTCAGGGCTATGTGTGTGACTGTTGGGTGTATTTATTGAAAAAAAAACTAAAAAAAAAACTAAAAAAAAAAATTGGGTGCGTGTACTTATGTACGCGCGTGAGAAGTTATACTTCTTTGGCATCATTAAATAACCAATAATAAGTATTTAACATTAATAATTTAATAATATTTAGTGTTAATTATATTAAATAAAAGTATTTTAATTTATATCAATAAATAATACATACGGATAGTTAACCTCAATTATATTGGAGCACTTGAAAAAGTATATAAGCACAATTTTTTTCACTAATATTCACAAATAGTAAGTAATATCAATCAAAATATTCAATTTAAATCACTACTGAATATAATTTATTAGCACATATATAATTCGCACTTGTATGAAACTCAAACACGTGTTGTGAATGTATAAACTAGAGACATGTTGATAAATATTATAAATATGAAAACAGTGATCAGAGGTGACGAGCGTACCAACATGCGCGACTAATATCGAGGTTCAATTCCTATTTTGTTGGTAGCTTTTTTTTCGAGACTTAATGAGCGGTTAAGCAGACGGCTTCATACTGTTAATTTTGTGTCACAGGTGCGCGCGCATCTTAAAATTTCACTCTCATCATTTTTTCATAACGCGCCTAAAGAAGTATAACTTCAAAAACTAAACTAAAACTAAACTTCTTATAGCGCGGTACGCATATTTTTAGATGAGATGAAATCTCAGAACTCGCGACACCGTTACCGAGACGCTTGAAGTGAAGTAAAAATGTACCAGGCCCGCATAAACTCGAAGAGAGTAGAATGGAACAGAGCAGCGATAGTTCACCGGGGAGTGGTACGGACTGTCGAGACGAAAGTCGCAGGTTCGAAACCAGCCCCAAGAGCATACACCTCTGACTTTTCTAAGTTACGTGTATATTCATTTTTAATTATCGCTTGCTTTAACGGTGAAGGAAACATCGTGAGGAAACCTGCATCCCTGGGAACTCGATAAGATTTTTCGAAGGTATGTGAAGTCTGCCAACCCGCATTAGGCCAGCGTGGTGGACTAAGGCCTAACCCCTCTCATTCAGTAGAGGAGGCCCGTGCCGAGCAGTGGGACGTATATAATACAGGGCTAGTAAAAAAGGGGTACAAATTTAGTAGCGAAAGCTATAAAATACAATACGTACCGTGATACGTGAAGAGATGCGGCGGCGGCTGCGTGTCCCGCAACGTGACGGTCTCAGCTTTGAGTCTCGCGGCGTGACATCTAAGGCGAGATTCACACTCAGCGCTCCACGCCGTGTCTGAACACGCCCTAAAACAAATTACCCATTTACTACACCGAAAACTTAGTTAGCGAGTGTTTCACCACCTTTTACTTAATAATATGTATTACTACTCACTGTGTGTTGTGTTGTAGCCAAAGTCCTGGCGACAGTAGAGGCTCTCCTATAGTTATATATAATACTGTGTGTCGTATTGTAGCCAAGGTCCTGGCGACAGTAGCGGCTCTCCTATAGTTATATATAATACTCACTGTGTGTCGTGCTGTAGCCAAGGTCCTGGCGACACTAGAGGCTCTCCTATAGTTATATATAATACTGTGTGTCGTATTGTAGCCAAGGTCCTGGCGACAGTAGCGGCTCTCCTATAGTTATATATAATACTCACTGTGTGTCGTGCTGTAGCCAAGGTCCTGGCGACACTAGAGGCTCTCCTATAGTTATATATAATACTGTGTGTCGTGTTGTATCTAAGGCGCTGGCGACAGTAGAGACTCTTCTATAGTTATATATAATACTCACTGTGTGTCGTGTTGTAGCCAAGGTCCTGGCGACAGTAGAGGCTCTCCTATAGTTATATACAATACTCACTGTGTGTCGTGTTGTAGCCAAGGCCCTGGCGACAGTAGAGGCTCTCCTATAGTCGCCACTTGTTCAGCATCGAGTCGTGTAAGTAACTGTTTGGCTACCAACTCGGCAGCTTCACGCTGTGGGGAGAAAATATTTTTGTTATTAATTTATGTTTTAAATATGCTATGCATGCACATTTCACAGTCTCTGTTGTCGGGCAATTTTAATGAATTTTGGCACACATATAGTTGATGACCCAGGGTTAAACATAGGGTATTTTTTTCTTTAAATTTCAACCCCTAAAGGGCACAAATAGGTGATGACAGTTTTTATGAAAGCTTTTTGATGGCGAAACGAGGTTCGCGGGTACAGCTAGTTTAAAATAAAGAGTACGGTACAATGTATAAGTAACATTTAGTAAGACCCTAAGTGTACATTACCTGATGATGGTTCTGTGCTGTTTCGGCCAATGCCAGCAGTACATCGTAAGCCTCCAATGCTCTGTCGGCAGCTCGCAGCGCCATACACAGCGAGACGGATGACGCTTCGTGTGCCGCGCAACATGTTGACAGTCTGTGGACAACATCGTCATGCCGGGTTACCTTGACTGTGAAGGGTAAATTTGGCCATTAAGGGTAAATTTGGCTATGAAGGGTAAATTTGGCCATTAAGGGTAAATTTGGCTATGAAGGGTCAATTTGGACACGAAGGGTAAATTTGGACACGAAGGGTAAATTTGGACATTAAGGGTAAATTTGGACATGAAGGGTAAATTTGGCCATGGAGGATAAATTTGGCTATGAAGGATAAATTTGGCCATGAAGGGTAAATTTGGCTATGTGATGGGTAATAACTTTTTTATAACATAGGCCGTCAAACGAGCAAGTGGTTCACCTGATGGTAAGTGATCTCCATCGCCCACGTACGCTTACAATACTAGAAGAACCATAGGCGCGTTGCAGATTTAAAGGGAAGGTGTAATTAAGGGATCGGTATGTGGGGGGTGGGACATTAGGTCCGCAGCACAGACACGTGCGCGGTGTGTGCAGTGTGTGCAGTGTGTGCAGTAGTGTTACCTGTGTGCCGCCGCAGCGCGCCCGCCAGCACGGCGCCGTCCGCCTGCAGCCGGAGGCACCGTCACGTGGCGGTGTGTGCAGTGTGTGCAGTGTGTGCAGTGTGTGCAGTAGTGTTACCTGTGTGCCGCCGCAGCGCGCCCGCCAGCACGGCGCCGTCCGCCTGCAGCCGGAGGCACCGTCACGTGGCGGTGTGTGCAGTGTGTGCAGTGTGTGCAGTGTGTGCAGTAGTGTTACCTGTGTGCCGCCGCAGCGCGCCCGCCAGCACGGCGCCGTCCGCCTGCAGCCGGAGGCACCGTCACGTGGCGGTGTGTGCAGTGTGTGCAGTGTGTGCAGTGTGTGCAGTAGTGTTACCTGTGCGCGGTGTCGACCGCCCGCCGCAGCGCGCCCGCCAGCACGGCGCCGTCCGCCTGCAGCCGGAGGCACCGTCACGTGGCGGTGTGTGCAGTGTGTGCAGTGTGTGCAGTGTGTGCAGTAGTGTTACCTGTGTGCCGCCGCAGCGCGCCCGCCAGCACGGCGCCGTCCGCCTGCAGCCGGAGGCACCGTCACGTGGCGGTGTGTGCAGTGTGTGCAGTGTGTGCAGTGTGTGCAGTAGTGTTACCTGTGTGCCGCCGCAGCGCGCCCGCCAGCACGGCGCCGTCCGCCTGCAGCCGGAGGCACCGTCACGTGGCGGTGTGTGCAGTGTGTGCAGTGTGTGCAGTAGTGTTACCTGTGCGCGGTGTCGACCGCCCGCCGCAGCGCGCCCGCCAGCACGGCGCCGTCCGCCTGCAGCCGGAGGCACCGTCACGTGGCGGTGTGTGCAGTGTGTGCAGTGTGTGCAGTGTGTGCAGTAGTGTTACCTGTGCGCGGTGTCGACCGCCCGCCGCAGCGCGCCCGCCAGCACGGCGCCGTCCGCCTGCAGCCGGAGGCACCGTCACGTGGCGGTGTGTGCAGTGTGTGCAGTGTGTGCAGTAGTGTTACCTGTGCGCGGTGTCGACCGCCCGCCGCAGCGCGCCCGCCAGCACGGCGCCGTCCGCCTGCAGCCGGAGGCACCGTCACGTGGCGGTGTGTGCAGTGTGTGCAGTGTGTGCAGTAGTGTTACCTGTGCGCGGTGTCGACCGCCCGCCGCAGCGCGCCCGCCAGCACGGCGCCGTCCGCCTGCAGCCGGAGGCACCGTCACGTGGCGGTGTGTGCAGTGTGTGCAGTGTGTGCAGTAGTGTTACCTGTGCGCGGTGTCGACCGCCCGCCGCAGCGCGCCCGCCAGCACGGCGCCGTCCGCCTGCAGCCGGAGGCACCGTCACGTGGCGGTGTGTGCAGTGTGTGCAGTGTGTGCAGTAGTGTTACCTGTGCGCGGTGTCGACCGCCCGCCGCAGCGCGCCCGCCAGCACGGCGCCGTCCGCCTGCAGTCGGAGGCAGCGCGCGCGTAGCACGGTCACGTGGGCGGACAGAGCCTCGCCTGTACACAACACAACAATACACTGTATATTACGCAGGTGTGTGGGCGTGTGCGTGTCTGCCTAGCTCTCTCTCTGTGTGTGTATCTCTGTCTGTCTTGTGTATATCTGTCAGTCTAGCTCTCTTTTTTCTATCTCTGTGTTAATCTGTCTCGTGCGCCTATGTGTATGTCTGTCTCTGTCCCTCTCTCTCTCTATTTTTCTCTCCCTGTGCGTCTCTCTCTCTGTCTTTTTCTCTCTCTCTGTGCGTGCCTCTCTCTCTCTCTCTCTCTCTCTCTCTCCGTGCATCTCTCTTTCTCTCTGTGTGTGTGTGTGTGTGCGTCTCTCTTTCTGTGTGTGTGTGTGTCTCACTCTATCTCTCTCTCTCTCTCTCTCTATGCGTCTCTCTTTTTGTGTCTCTCTCTGCCTCTTTCTCGCTGTGTGTCTCTCTCTGTGTGTCTTTCTCTCTGTGTGTGTGTCTCTCTCTCTATCTGTCAGTCTGTCCGTCCATCCCTCTGTCTGCTTGTATCAACTGTCTGTGTGTGTGCCATTTACCATCGTTAGCTGCTGCGACGAGCGCCTCCCGCAGCTCCGCGTGCGCGCACACCTCCAGCGCGAGCTGTTCCGCAGCCTGGGCGCACCAACTCTACAACGAACAAACTTACATATTACTCATAAACAATACAATACAAATACAAAAACTCTTTATTGTATAACCAATAATCACTTAAAATAATTAACATAGGACTACTTAATGGTTTTACAATGGGCGGTCTTATCGCTACGAGCGATCTCTACCAGACAGAGATGTGCTTTGAGTGGTAGAGCCACGCTGTAGACAGTTTTGTCTACAGCATGAATGGGCTGGCTCAATCGGGCCGGTACCACTGTCTCAGAGGATACCGACGTAAAGTAGCGGCTTGCTACGTTTCGTACAGTAAGTGAGATATCAGTAAGTCCGAATCCCCTCTCCTTCCCAATCCCTAATTAGGGGCCATCCATAAATTACGTCACACGTTGAGGGGCAGGGAGGGGGTCGGCGAAGTGTGACATTATGTGACAAGGGGTGGGGAGGGGTCCCAAATCTTGTGACATCACATTATTAAAATATAATATGTTGATTTTATTGAAAAAGAATTTAAATGGAAATAACAATAATATCGAAACACTGCTGTTTTAATTTCATAAATTTCTAAATGTAAAATTGCAAAATATGTGACATCACACTAGGTCTCACAAATGTAACCAGTTGTGACAAGGACGGGGGAGGTGTCAAAAAATCATGAAATTCGTGTGACGTAATTTATGGATGGCCCCTTATCCTTTCCTTTAAGGTCGGCAATGTGCCCATGATTCTTCTGGTGGTGGGCGTACATAGGCGGTGGAGATCATTTACCATTAGGTGACCCCCTTACTCGTTTGCCGGCCTATGCTATAAAAAAAATAAAAAATGTGGGAGTCCAACTCTCCATGATGAAGATTTATTTGAGACTGAATTATATCTAACAATAATCCTTATTTATACTCTTAACTTATTTACAATCCGTATTCAGTTCCAGGGATTTTGATCATAACAAGGTCACCTGCCAGACACAGTGGTCAGCACTTTTATTGTCAACATGTTTCGATTTAGTTGCAAGAACTTTAGTCAAAACAAGAACACCTGCAAAATTCGTTGGTAAGCGGAATGGATAGAGTTACATAGAGTCCTTACTTTAGTAAATAAGGTCATTTGAATGTCAAGCAAATTGTTATCATGTTATGAACTCATGTTATAACTAGGCTGTTGTTGTTTCCTACGGCGAGCAAATTATCCGGAGACCCATAACCTCCATCCCCTCCCAAATGCCTTAATATTTTTTTCTATTGGCAACACATCAATATTATTCTTATACGAATATTATTGGAACGTAGTTTTTTCTAGTATTCTGGATCTACATGGAATAGAGCTTTTGACAGGATTTAAACAATTTTATTTTGATTTAATTCGGTGGAGATCACTCACCATCAGGTGACCCACTTGTTAGTTTCCCAGCCTCCGCTATAAAGTCTTACCTCTTCATTGTTGACGTGGTTGGTGGAATCCGAATCTTCAGTCTTCCGCAGCCGTACCCTGGAAGCGATCTTGGCTTGTCTCGACTCGGTGCGACCTGCAAGAATGTTTATGGGATTGTGAAGGCAATTGAGAAAATGGGTCACATGATGGTAGGCTGGTGGTAGGATATTCATATTCGCCCGGATAGTGACCACCTTACACATGAACACTTTAGACGATCTCCCAGACAGAACCTGATAAAACTTGTAGGACCAATTGGCCTAGGGGCAGAGCGTCATATAGGTGGTCAGATGCAGTGAAAAAGGCTGCTGGTTGCATGTACCAATCGGTCCAAATACTTGTGATTTGGAGACTCATATGTGGTAGCGATCTTCAATTGTATAAGAGAGTGGACAAAAGTGTCTACAGCATGGCTCTACCACTTCGAACAAAATGCTAGTAACATTTGTAGTATACTCCATACTTATGATCCAGTACAGAAAACTAGTCTGACTGACTGGTCTACTCACATTGTGATGGGGTATAGGGTCTAGCATCAGGTGAGTTGTGCTGTCTCTCGCAGCTGCCTGAACTGCCATCATCGACTCGTTATACTACACATGGTATAGTACAGTACACTAGTCGCGGTCTACTGGTCTTCCGGTCTATAGACCAGGTGACGGGGGATAGAGTTTAGCATCAGGCGAGCCGTGCTGTCTCTCGCAGCTGCCTGAACTGCCACCGTGGACATATTATACTGTACGGTCTAGTACAGTACACTAGTGGCGGTCTACTGGTCTCCCGGTCTACTCACCAGGTGATGGGGTTTAGAGTCTAGCATCAGGCGAGCCGTGCTGTCTCTCACAGCAGCCTGAACTGCCACCGTGGACATGTTATACTATACGGTCTAGTACAGTACACTAGTCGCGGTCTACTGGTCTCTTGGTCTACTCAGCAGGTGACGGGATATAGGGTCTAGCATGAGGTGAGCTGAGCTATCTCCCCCAGCTGCCTGTGTCGCCGTGGACTTGTTGTTCTATACATGAACTAGTGCAGTAGACTAGTCATGGTCTTCTGGTCTACTCACCTTGTGACGGGGTTTAGGGTCTAGCTTCAAGTGAGTGAGAAAGAAAGAAAAGAAAGAAAGAAAGAAAAGAAAGAAACTACAGTACACTAGTCGCGGTCTACTGGTCTTCTGGTCTACTCACCAGGTGACGGGGGATAGAGTTTAGCATCCGGCGAGCCGTGCTGTCTCTCGCAGCTGCCTGAACTGCCGCCGTGGACTTGACGAGCGTATTGACAGCATCTGAAAAGATATATAATTGCTAAGTTTCACAACGAATTTTAAATTGATCTTTTCTGACCATCCAGGATGTGGATTGGCAACTTTTTGAGGAAAACATAAGAATGCGCTGATCGTAGATGCTTGTGCCAGATCGTACTAGGGGTAAAATCCCATGGTAGGCTCAACCAGCATGGGTTTTACTTATTAAACGATGACATGAAAGCCAATGGTCTTTCAATGGAGGATATTCAAGATTAGGCGGAGTTGAAGAGACTAAGGGAGGCGAATCCTGGCAACAAGCCAGGTTGTTTCCCGTCACGGCAAAGTGACAACACTGGACCTTAAGTACAGTATAGTCAAGAGACATTGGGTCCCTCGACGGTCGGTAGAATTATGCCAGAAGTTACTGGGTATACACTGGCTGACCTGATTTTTTTTTATAGCATGGGCCGGCAAACGAGCAAGTGGGTCACCTGATGGTAAATGATCTCCACCGCCAATGTACGCCCACAATAGAATAATGATGGACGCGTTGCCAACCTTAAAGGAAAGGGATAATTAGGGATTAGGAAGGGGGATGGCGATTTAGGCCTCCGGATATCTCACTTACCGTACGAAACGCAGCAGCAAGCCGCTACTTTACGTCGGTTTTCTGTGAGACAGTGGTAACGACCCGGTCGAGCCGGCCCATTCATGCTGTAGACAAAACTGTCTAGAGCGCCACGCTCTACCACTCAAAGAACGAACGAGTCAATATGGCGGATTTTCCACCAAGTGTACGGTGATCGCTCAGGCACAAAAATATCAACTACCCTCCCACGAGCAAGGGATAGCGCCAGATGAACAGTAAAAGAAGGAACCAAGACTACAGACTGACCTGGCAGTGTTGAGGCATATCTCCGAGTCCCTCTCGGATAGATTGAGGCTGGTGTCACAGTTCTCAGTGCCCTGCTGACTCTGCGGAGACGTCACTTGGACGCACGGGTTCTCTGGCCTGGTGTAGCAATTATTCCATATCACTATAAATTCCCCACTTTCCTCGTGGGGGAGATAATAAATGACACCCAACAGTCACACACATAGTCCTGACCCCACAGTTAGATACGAGTCTTGTGAGTATCAGGAACTACGAGAGACTTTCGGTCTCACAACACCCATACCCGAAACAAATATTTGCGAATCAAATATTAAATTTTTGAAATTTAAAAAATATATGAATGGGGTAATTAATTGATTTGTAAGGGGAGGGGCATTTAGGTTCGATTCCTGCACCGAGAATATTTGTGTGATCCATAAATATTTGTTTAGGATCTGGGGTGTGATTTCAAACTACAAACCACATCCTTCTATAACATGTATGCCCATCTCACTGAATATAAAGGTAGTTGGAAAAAGAAGAAGAAGGTCAGGGGATTCGGTTCTCCGGATATCTCACTCACCGCACGAAACTCAATAATAAGCTACTAATTTCCATCGGTTTTCTGTAAGACCGTATTTACAGCCCGGTCGAGCCGACCCATTGATGCTGTAGACAGAACTATCCACAGCGGGGTTCTACCAATCAGAAGATGAGTTTCG
Source organism: Amorpha juglandis (assembly GCA_949126905.1). Classification (NCBI taxonomy): domain Eukaryota; kingdom Metazoa; phylum Arthropoda; class Insecta; order Lepidoptera; family Sphingidae; genus Amorpha; species Amorpha juglandis. The sequence goes on from OX421392.1 coordinate 7,933,098, forward strand.
TCGGGTCAGCAGCATGTATGGGTCAGCAAAACGAGCTCAGAGTCACTGTCTCAAAGCGGATGGATAAGACAGCTTCTAAGCATATTTCATTCAGTAAGATATCCGAAGGTCCAAATCCCTGCTATTCAATCACCCCTTCTTTTAAAGTCAGCAACGCTCCACGATTTTTCTGACATTGTTGGTAGCTTGTTACTCATCAGGCTGATCATAAACCAAACTTACCCTGCAGGCTCATGGGTGCTAGCGTCCGTGGTGTCGTCCGGCAAGTCTGGTGCCACCTTCGGTTCCTGAGGAGTTGGTAGCTCAGCTGGACTGACCAGGGATGATGAGTCGTTCTGTAGACGGTAGAGGAAGTTTTTTTTTATTTGATTGAATGACGAGACGAGCAAGGCGCTCGTCTGATGGTAAGAGCCACGTCTGTCCATAAACAGAAGCATCACCACACAGAACATTGAATTACAAAGCACTGCATGGCACTGAACTGCACTCGTCACACCGAAACATAGGATGTTAAGTCTCATAATGTACCGTAATTTCAATGTCTTTCAAACCGAAACGCAACAGTGCTTACACACTGTTGCTTGGCGGCAGAAATATATGGCGCTATGGTACCAACCCAGACGGCCTCTCACATACGAGGGACCTACCACCTTGTAGCTCAGAAGCAAATTCATGAGAATAAAGTGATATGCCCATTATGGTCGCTGGTGGTAGGATATTAATATCCGGCCAAATAGCGAACATCTTACACATGGTATTAAAACCTGCCATAGTGACCCACACACTTTGTGCGTATCGGTTTCCAGGATCAGCCAGTGTATATCCAGTTCTCCTGAGGTGCACAGATCGTTGGTCGGCATAATCATACAAGCGTGAAGTTACTTAAAAAAGTTGAGTGACTGTAGCCGGATAAAGATCGCAGGAAGTCGCTGGATACAGGCCGCTTCCAACAGATCGGTCTGTAAAACTTTGGGGGAGGCCTATGTTCAGCAGTGGACGTCCTGATGATGATGATGAAGTAACTTAATATACACTGTTTGAGCCAGGAAATGCTCAGTATCAGCCCGGATTTCGGTATGGCGATAGGCGCGCCCTCTATCACATCATCACGGAGATACCCTCGGCGAAATGTGGGTGAACTGGTTACACATCTGCCTACCCCTTCAGGGTTTTTTTTATTCGAGCACGGCAAAGTGGCTGCACTACACCTGATGGTAAGCGTAGTGCAATCCAATAAACCAGCGACTACCAACAAACAATGAGTTTATCGGTGGTCACCAGAGTCATGCCGGCCTGTATAAATGTTTCTTCCCTCTTCGGAGAGGAATGTAGCAAATCGAGGGGCCTGCGACAGGACATGCGGATGACCGATGCAGGCACAGCAATACAAGAATGTACCCCTATACCCGCCCCAATCAACCATCAAGTCATGTCGCAAGCCCCTCGGGAGAACCGGATATACACTAGCCGACCCTGGAACGCGATTCACACAAGATGTTAAAGGTCAGTATTGCTGGTTTAACACCATGTGTACGGTGGTCGCTATCCGGGCGGATATGAATATCCTACCACCAGCATTTATTACAGGCGTGGGTGCGTATGATGGTAAGGTATATACCTGTTCAGTCCTGGATCTATCACCATCATTGTCCAGCTCTCCAGCCAGTTGTGTGGTGGACTCGCATTCATCTGGAAATAATACCAGCCCTGTATTATACACGGTTTATTGAGTGGCAGAGCCACGCTGGTCAACAGCATTAATAAGCCGGCTCGGGTCGATACCACTGTCTCTCAGGAAACCGACGTAAAGTAGCGGCTTGCTGCTACGTTTCGTACGGTGAGTGAGATATCTGGAAGCCCAAATCCCCTCCCCTTCCCAATCCCTAATTATCCCTTTGCTTTAAGGTCGGCAACGCGCCCATGATTTTTCTGGTGGTGGGCGTACATGGGCGGTGGAGATCACTTACCATCAGGTGACCCACTTGCTCGTTTGCCGGCCTATGCTATAAAAAAAACGTCTCGTACGCTGAGTGAGACATTCGAAGGCCCAAACCTCCTCCCTTTCCCAATCCCTAATTATTCCTTGCTTTTAAGGTCGGCAACGCGCCCATGATTGTAAGCGTCTATGGACGGTGGTGATTATTTACCATCAGGTGACCCACTTGCTCAGTTGCTCTCTATTCCATAAAAAAACTTTTTTTTTTATCCTAGCGCGGCAAAGTGACTACGCTGCACCTGATGGTAAGTGTAGCGCAATCCAAGAATAGTGTCGACCAACGATAAACAATGTGTCCATCGTAGGTCGGCAAGATTATGCCGGTCTGCCAAAGGACCAAGGGGGAGGGGAAGGAAAAAGGGATGGGAAAAGGGTTAGGATCAGGGGAGAACCGGATATACACTGGCTGACCCTGCAACGCGACCCACACAAGGTGGGCCACTATGGCAGGTTTTAGCACCAGTGTGCGGTGGTCGCTATCCGGTCGGATACAAGTATCCTCCCACCAGCAGTCAAAATTGAATCAATTATTTTATTTAAAGACCTCTAGAAGAACGTACCTGACACCTCCTCTTCAGGTATAGCTCTGGAGTGTTTATCAGCAGCGCGTCTCCGGACCAGTTCTGCTATGACCCCGTGCAGCTCCGCGAGCCGAGCGTCGTGAGCTCTTGCTGCAGTGGCCGCCCTCTGTCTCTCAGCAGCTAATGCTCGCGCCAAAGCGTCTCTCTCTGCCTTCAGCGCTGCCATGTCGTTGCCGCTGGACTGGGTGGCTACCTGGTGATGAAGAGCAGGTTGTATAGCATTAAATTGAGATCTAGGATTGGGATATGCGTAAATTAGGACCAGAAAATTCCAGTACATTTAGAAACTTATAAAGATGATGTTGAAAAAAAATGCCGATACGTTAATGTTTCTTCTGCGATGTGTTGATAGTTTTTCTTGGATATATCGATATTTTAGCGATATCTATTACGATATATCAATACATCGATATTATTTGAAATATCAATATCGATATATCGATTCTCGATTCAAACATCGAAATCATATCAAATACTATTTTTTTTTCAACCAACAAAGTTTTCACCACTGATTAAGTTACACAGTTACATTTAATAAAATAAAATTGTCGTTCAAATTATATAATAGAGCCGACAACATCGATACATCGATGCGATACTTCTTAAAAATATCGATATTTTTTGCCATTCTAATTAAGCACAGTGATAAAAACCCAACATTCAAAAACCAAGCCAACACAACCGTGAACCGTTGAACTCCCAAAACCCACCACCGGATACATACCACGCTCATCCCGTTCTGTCCAGGCAGCGGCGGAGCTGTCACCGGCCGGAGACTGGAGTACCGCCACGAAGACTCCCTGGAGACCTCCTCATCACCCACATTGGGACAGCACAGGTACCAGCTCCTACTTCTCCTGACTCCTGAGGCAGAGTCCAGTTGGGTTAACGGCAAACGTCCCACCACTTCTAATTCAGCAAGCAGCGGTTCCTTTTCCTTAGGTTGTGGCATAGGGAATGTTCCAGCGGTGGAATATGTTTCTTCCACAACCTTTCTGGAATTTTCCGGCGTGTGATACTCAGGCAGACTCCACTGCCTGACCCTGTCTCTGAGCGGTGGGATCTCCACAACCGGTCCATCGTCGACCACTTCGTTGGTACCAACGTATTCGTTGAGTTCACCTTGTGGTTTCGTGGTTGGTGGTTCATTTCTTTTGATCCTCTCTAAATCTGCATAGTAGTATGCAGTGGAGCGTGGCGGCTCCACCGCTTGGGTCCTGGTGCCCGCCAGGGTGTCGCTTCTCATTTCATTGTCATTCTTTCCGGATGCTGTTGGAATTTTGAAGGTTTTTTTGGGTTTCGGAGCGAATGCTGGTTTTTCTGGACCAGCAACGCCCCCTTTAGTGAAGTAATTTGGTAGAATATGGGCTGTGATACCATTCACACACACACACAAAGTGGTCAGACTTAAATAAAGACATTTATTGTCAGGTGTCAAAAAATACTATTATTTTGTTTATCAATTAAGACATTCGCAGTACTATTGGTAACAACTTATACACGTGAGTGTGCGTTCGAGTCTCGGTTGAGAATGATACTCGGTTGAGATAAAATAACTACCGGCTTCATTATTTTTTATCCTAGCACGTCAGAAGCTACACTAGCCCTGATGTACAGTGCAGTCCAAACATAATGCCGACCGTCAAGACATTGCGTCCCTCGACGGTCGGCAGAGTTATGTCTGAAGGTACCAGTAATTGTTGGGCGTCTCGTCGAAACGAAGCTACTCACGGAAAATTAGCTTGATTGTAATCAAGTGGAAAAATGGCTCAGGGATCCCTGACCAATATTAATACATTTTTCACTAAACAACGTTTCTGAAACTCGAACTGATTTGCCAGCGCTGTCAAAATCATAGTTCTGTCAGTAGAACGTTGATTTGATCAGCTTTTGGGAAACCGGGTGATAATATTTAGTACCGGGTGTTATACGGTGGTAGGTCCCTCGTATGCGAGAGGCCGTCTGGGTTGGTACCACCGCGCCGTCTATTAATGTCGCCAAGCAGCAGTTTAAGCACTGCTGTGTTTCGGTTTGAAGGACATTGAAGCCAGTGGAATTACTGGGCATTATGAGACTTAACATCTTATCTCTTGGGGTGACGAGCGCAGTTCAATGCCATGCATGGCTTTGTAATTCAAAGTTCTGTGTGGTGTTGCTACTGTTTATGGGCAGGCGTAGCGCTTACCTTGGCCAGCGCCTTGCACATTTAATAAAAAAAAATCTTTGCGCTTCTACCCTGTGCGGTGCAGGCGTTATATTTTCCATCAAAAGGACATCATCCTTCCGGAATGACGCATGCCGAATATTTGCGGGACGTATAAGGCAGGTTTTAATTATGCCTCATTAAAAGACGGCGCGTGCCTTCCCGCCTCGCCTTAATTAGAGGCGGCGGGGAACCCGACAGAACTCGGACAATGCACGCCATTATGGAGGGAAGTTCTTTGATCAAATGAAAATGAAGAAAATGTGCTGTAATATAAATAAATACACCCAACAGTCACACACATAGTCCTGACCCCCATAGGTTTTTTTATAGCAAAGGATAAACGAGCAAGTGGGTCACCTGTTGGTAAGTGATCTCCACCGCCCATGTACGCCCACCACCAGAAGAATCACGGGCGCTTTGCCGACCTTAAAGGAAAGGGATAATTAGGGATTGGGAAGGGGAGGGCATTTGGGCTTCCGGATATGTCACTCACCATACGAAACGTAGCAGCAAGCAAGAGATATTTGAAGGCCCAAATTTCCTCTCCTTCCTTATCCCTAATTATCCCTTTCCTTTAAGGTCGGCAACGCGCCCTTGATTTTTCTGGTACTGAAACGTACATGGGCGGTGGAGATCACTTACCATCAGGTGACCCATTTGCCAGTGTATGCTATAAAAAAATTCTATGGGTCATATAACCATCTTTAAATCCATACGTAAATGTATTTACGGCGAATTATTTGTTTTTCTATCTCCGTATTAAGTATTGTCTCAATCGAATAGATTTGTTGGCGTGTTTCCAAAGGTCTATGTCCTTTTAAATATCCCATGCATTTAATTGACTTGTTATTGTATGTGGCAACCGAAAATAGGGCAGGGAGTACCAACCCGCCTAGCATAAGTCCACGAGAATCTTGCGTGCCGACGAAAACTATGTCGATATAAATTGATTATAATGTGGTAGGTCCCTCGTATGCGAGAGGCCGTCTGGGTTGGTACCACCGCGCCGTCTATTGACGTCGCCAACCAACAGTATGTAAGCACTGTTGTGTTTCGGTTCGAAGGACATTGAAGCCAGTGAAATTACTGGGCACTATGAGACTTAACCTCTTATGTCTCGGGGTGACGAGCGCAGTTCAGTGCCATGCAGTGCTTTGTAATTTAACGTTCTGTGTGGTGTTGCTTCTGTTTATGGGCAGGCGTGGCGCTTACCATCAGGCGAGCGCCTTACTCGTCTCTAAGTTTAATTTTTCCTTTCTATTCATAAGCCATTGAAAAATGTAGTGTATAGTTTTAATGCAATCACAAAGTGTTGTTTAAAAACTTTGACGCTATTTTCTCGAAAGCACAATTTTTGACTTAATGCCATGTCAGTTACCACGGCAGCATTGAGTACATCCTCTTGTTTGATGTCGGTTCATTTATTATTCAAAAGGAATGTACAATCACAATGTATAATGAATCTGTATTTTGAATTGATGTTTATTTTAATGTAAAAATACTTTCTCCAATTACAGTGTAGCTTTCGATACATTCATTAAAGGCTCGTTTTTTATTTTTATTAACTGACAAAATTACTTTCAACTCTTTTGAACCATGTACCTATTCTTTTTCTTTACTGACGAAGAAAACGACGGGGTTTCGCAATGTATTTGTTTCTTAATTATTTATACTCTTATCAATATCTTATAGCAGCGATAGCTCAGCGGGGAGTGGTACGGACTGTCGAGACGAAAGTCGCAAGTTCGAAACCAAGAGCATACACCACTGACTTTTCTAAGTTACGTGTATATTCATTGTTAATTATCGCTTGCTTTAACGGTGAAGGAAACCTGCATACCTGAGAACTCGATAAGATTTTTCGAAGGTATGTAAAGTCTGCCAATCCGCATTAGGCCAGCGTGGTGGACTAAGGCCTAATCCCTCTCATTCAGTAGAGGAGGCCCGTGCCCAGCAGTGGGACGTATATAATACAGGGCTAGTAAAAAAAAAACAATATCTTGACAGCCTCCGTGGCTTGTCGGGCGAGTAGCCGGCTATGAAGCGAGAGGCCGCGGGTTCGATCCCCGCACCGAGACAAATGTGTGATCCACAAATATTTGTTTCGGGGTGTGGGTGTTGTGAGACCGAAAGCCTCTCGTAGTTCCTGATACCCATGACACAAGACTCGTATCTTACTGTGGGGTCAGGACTATGTGTGTGACTGTTGGGTGTATTTATTTAAAAAAATCTTTATTCATCATGTAGGCTAAGAAAGCCCTTATGACAGGTCAAGTACAGAACATTTGTCATTAATAAGACTAACTTAAGATTATGGGAACTTTGGAATAACCGCCGCGCTATAGGGGTACATCCTTGTATTACTGTGTCTGCATCGGTCATCCGCCTGTCCTGTCGCAGGCCCCTCGATTTATTACTTCCCTCTTCAGAGTGCGAAGCATTTTTTTCACCATAGGCGGTGGTGGTAGTTGGTTGTGCTCCATTGCCGATGTCCATGAGCGGCGGTGACCACTTACCATCAGACGGGACTGCCTATCAAGCCAATAAAAAAAACTGTGTGTGTGTGCAATTTACACACGGCAGAAGTAAAACTTCAGAATAATGAAAATAAATTAATTAATCAACGAATTGGTATACAGTCAACCTGGGTAACTTTAGCTTTCAAAGTAACATTGACTCACTAACTTGTATTTGAACGTTTAATTTTTTCTCTGCTTACTGCATCACTGTATAATAATACGTTGTTTAATCTATGAAGGTAAAAAGTGTTTTTGAACGAAACCTGCAGTGACATTTGACATTTGTCAAATATATATTTATTACTCATCATTCAAAATTTTGGCGGTAAATAGAGTTAAAAATAAACTTGCTAAAAAGTTGTGTATAACAATTACTACAGAAGAACTACTGAAGGCGAGTTCAGTTTTATGTTGAAGAATCATATGTTTTTTATGTAATAACACTGAAATATCCCGCGATATTGATAGATTTTTTAAAAAATCTTTAATTAATCTTCGATCCGTTTCATTTTCAGACCATTTGGGGTAACATTAGCTCAGGGCGAGGACAGACAATGCGTGAAAAATTCAATTATGCAAAAAAGTTTTGAAGGGTGGAAGTGGCCATCAAAGCTCGACATATTTAATTGTCACCCCCGAAATATAGTTAGTCGATTTGGAGGATCTAAAATCACAAAACGAGGCGATTCTTATGCGATTGATGATCAATTTCTATACATGGTATGGGGGAATTGAGAGCCGATATTATGTTTCTTTTTTATATGTGATTGAGTTTGTTTTATTATTTTGTATTATTTTAGGCATTGCTCAATGATTATAAGTACATCAAAACCTGATTAATACAATAATAACTTGATTTAAGAGGTCCATAAAATAGAAGTTGATTTCGATAAACCAGGCAGTTTAATATTGTATTAATATGGCAACCCTACGTTGCCACTAAAAAGGAGATAGTGATATAAACGAAATGTATTTTTTTTATCAATATGACAAGCTAATCTTACCGAGGAGTAAAAAAAACTACATAAATTAGAGATTTTCTTCATCAACTCCTCATACTTATTAATGTCAGTGTAACTTTGGCTCACCAAATTTTTGGTAATTTAAAGGTCCTTTATTTATCGTTTTGATAAATAACACAGGAATTTAGATTATAGAGGTCAATATCCCACTAGAAACACTCATTAAAGACAAATAACAATAAAAGTAAATCCGTAGTACTATAAATTACCTCTAAAGTGAGCCAAAATTACCCAGGTTGACTGTACTTCATAAAGGATTACATCCATGTTACATCGTTTCTGAAATATCTATCACATATGACGAGGCTGTATGGGCTAGATCCCTTTGCCTTTCCAATAAAAAAAAAAAGTGTGCGTCTCGGGACGCTCGACAGAAGTGATAACTTAAACTAATGTGGGTTAAAGTGAGAGCGGAGGAGCTTGCCTACTGCTACCGTATGCGTGAGAGAAAGTGAAGCCAGAGTGGCGCCGTAACGCGTTACGTTACGAAGTCCAGTCATGTCAAAGCCCTGTCAAACTTCTGTCAAAGTTCGGTCAAATTCCGGTCAAAGTCCGGTCGAAGTCCTGTCAAAGTCCGGTCAAAATCCGGTCAAAGTCCGGTCGAAGTCCGGTTGAAGTCCTGTAAAAGTCCGGTCAAAGTGTAGTCAAAATCCTGTCAAAGTCCGGTCAAGGTCCTGTCAGTTTGTCAAAATCTGGTCAAAGCCCTGTTAAAGTCCGGTCAAAGTCCGGTCAAAGTCCGGTCGAAGTCCGGTCAAAGTCCGGTCGAAGTCCGGTCAAATACCAGTCAAAGCCCTATCAAAGTCCGGTCAAATACCGGTCAAAGTCCTGCCAAAATCCGGTTACAGTCCAGTCAAAGTAATGTCAGTCTTGTCAAAATCCGGTCAAAGTCCTATCAAAGTCCGGTCGAAGTCGGGTTATAGTCCAGTCGAAGTCCGGTTAAAGTCCAGTCGAAATTCGGTCAAATACCGGTCAAAAACCTGTCAAAATCCGGTCTAAATCCTGTCAAAGTTGGTCAAAATCCGGTCAAAGCCCTATCAAAGTCCGGTCGAAGTCCGGTTAAAGTACGGTCTAAATCCGGTCGAAGTCCGGTCAAATAGCGGTCAAAGTCATGTCAAAATCCGCTCAAAGTCCGGTGAAATACCGGTCAAAATCCGGTTAAAGTCCAGTCAAAGTCTTGTCAAAATCCGGTCAAAGCCCTATCAAAGTCCGGTCGAAGTCCGGTTAAAGTCCGGTGAAAGACCGGTCAAAGTCCGGTCGAAGTCCGGTCAAATACCGGTCGAAGTCCGGTCAAAGTCCGGTCAAAGTCTGGTCAAAGTCCGGTCAAAGTCCGGTCAAAGTCCGGCCAAAGACCTGTCAAAGTCCGGTCAAACTCCGGTCATAGCCCGGTCAAAGTCCGGTCTAAGTCCGGCCAAAGACTTGTCAAAGTCCGGTCAAACTCCGGTCATAGCCCGGTCAAAGTCCGGTTAAAGTCCGGTCAAAGTCCGGTTGAAGTCCGGTCAAAGTCCGGTCCAAGCTGACTGGTCACTGTGTGACGCCACCTGGGACTTCGAAATAATCGATGTTCCAGGGAAGTCGGCTAACGCTGGCTGGTCGATGGACCGCTCGCGTTACGGAACGTTTCGGTTCACCCTCCCATAAGAAGTTATCACTTCAAAAATATTTAAAATTTTAATGCGAAATATTATGTATTACATTTCATATATTTACATACTTAAGATCTTGTTTCTTTCCAACCTCATTAGTGGCGCCTTTTTCGTTTCATAAAATTTTCAAATCACAACGATTCTAAAGAAGTTTCACTTCAAAAACTGTTATCTGCCTACCCTTATGGGAAACCGGTGTGAGTTTGTGTATGTTTTTTTTTATCCTGGCTCGGCAAAGTGACTACGCTACACCTGATGGTAAGTGTAGCGCAATCCAAGAATAGTGTCGACCAACGATAAACAATGTGTCCATCGTAGGTGGGCAAGATCATGCCGGCCTGCCAAAGGGTCAAGGGGGAAGGGAAGGAAAAGGTATGGGAAAAGGGTTAGGATCAGGGGGCAAGTCCCCTGGGGAGAACCGGATATACACTGGCTGACCCTGGAACGCGACCCACACAAGGTGGGCCACTATGGCAGGTTTTAGCACCAGTGTACGGTGGTCGCTATCCGGTCGGATACAAGTATCCTACCACTAGCAAAATGTGCGTTGTAAAGCATGTAAAGAGGTCACAGTTTTTCATAATTAACACAAGCCACAGTGTACACAAGGGGGCATCGCCAAGGCTTACCGTATTAGTACCTAGGACCGTTAAAGCGCAATTGATAGGGTTGGCACAACTTACATTATCTACACTAATATAAAGAGGAAAGATTTGTATTTTTGTATGTAACGAATAAACTTAAAAACTTCTGGACCGATTTGAAAAATTCTTCATCACCCCTCTTCTTCCTATATACTTAACATCAATAAATCAATTCAATGACTACTATTACTGCGCATCTTAAACATGATAAAAACGACACGGGTCCTTTAAACGGAGTGTGAAGAAGCAGTTAGGCAGGCCGGCATGATCTTTCCGACGAACAACACACTGTTTGTCGTTGGTCGACACTATTCCTAGATTGCGCTACACTTACCATCAGGTGTAGCGTAGTCACTTTGCCGAGCCAGGATAAAAAACTCCATAACAGACAGGTGACAACCCTATATACATTGTGTTTGACCCAGTTTGTCATGACGCTAATCATTCTCCGCGCTACTGATCCGATCTTTAAAGATGAACCGACTCAGAGCATGATTAGATCTGAACAATGTACTACAGTGAAACCTGGACAAGTGGGCTCTGGATATGTGAGAAACCTCTGATATTGATCATTACAATGAGCCCCGGACACTATTGCATTCAAATACCTCTGTTACTGAGAATTTTCAAACCTTTGTAACCGATGGGACAGAAAGGTTCTTGTATGGAGGCCACGTACCGGCAAGCGCAGCGTTGGACGTCCGCCTACAAGGTGGACAGACGACCTGATAAAGGTCGCAGGTAGTCGCTGGATGCAGGCCGTTGAGTGGTTGAGCCACGCTGTAGACAGTTTTGTCTACAGCATGAATGGGCTGGCTCGACCGGGTCGTTACCACTGTTTCACAGAAAACCGACGTAAAGTAGCGGCTTGCTGCTGCGTTTCGTACGGTGATTGAGATATCCGGAAACCCAAATTCCCTCCCCTTCCCAATGCCTAATTATCCCTTTCCTTTAAAGTCGGCAACGCGTCCATAATTCTTCTGGTATTGTGGGCGTACAAGATGACTGGATGGTTAGGGCGTGTAATATTAAAACTTTGTTAGCTGCGCTATCCATAATTGTTATTAATTCCGTGCGGTTATGTGAAATCTATTACATCTGTAATCGTTATGGGAAATTAAACTTTTAAGCCAGTGAAATTACTGGGCATTATGAGACTTAACATCATATGTCTCGGGGTGACGAGCGCAGTTCAGTGCCATGCAGTGCTTTGTAATTCAAAGTTCAGTGTGGTGTTGCTTCTGTTTACGGGCCTTGCTCGTCTCGTCATTTAATCAAATAAATCTATACTTATAAAATAACATGCAATGACTGATTCATCATCGCCGAGCGCAAACTATCAAGGCTACAAGCATGAAATTCGGACTGTATATAAAGAAAGGATTTTAGAAAATTCCACCCCAAAGGGGTAAAAATAGGGGATGATAATATGTATGAAAGTCCGTCATTTTGAAAGTTACATAAACAAAATTTTGTATTTCGGTTATTGACGTAAAATAAATAAATACGTGTTTCAGGAATTTTGGAAATTTTATTTAATAAGGGATGAAAACGGGGGTGAAAGTAAATGCGAAAGTGAGTTTGTTTGTTACGTTTTCACGCCTAAATCACTGAACCGATTTGATGAATTTATCTACAGGGATAGACGGGACCCTGGAGACGGTTACAGGCTACCTTCATCGCAGAAAATGCTGTTCACGCGGGCGGAGCAGCGAGCAAAAGCTAGAAAAATATAATTGTTATGGGAAATTAAACCTATAGACCATTCACCTCACAAAACACTTCAACGACAAAGCCAACAATCAGTCATACTTAAAAACCTAGACTTTATTTTACATAGTGACATTTTTACTGCATTTCGAACTTTATGTATTAAACAATAAGGTAAATTTTCAATTGGCTAATTTTATTGATTTAACATAAAAAGCATAGATAATCCATTGGACAGGGAAACAGTGAAAAAACTAAATTGAGACATTGACAGATATGACTTGTCTATGCATTGTAGAGAGAACTGAACACAGTACGTGATCAGTTTTACCGTCGAGACGAAAGTCGCAGGTTCGAAACCAGCCCCAAGAGTAAGCACCGACGACTTTCTAAGTTTTTTTTATCCGAGCACAGCAACGGACTACACTACACCTGATGGTAAGCGTAGTGCGGTCCAAAAAACCAGCGACCACCGACAAACAATGAGTTTATCGGTGGTCACCAGAATCATGCCAGCTCGTATAAATGCTTCTTCCCTCTTTGGAGAGGGAAGAAGCAAATCGAGGAGCCTGCGACAGGACAGGCGGATGACCGATGCAGATCCTAGGATGTACCCCTGAACGCGCCCCAACCAACAATCAAGTCATGTTCTCTCGGAAGAACGCAAGCCTCTCGGAAGAATCGAATATACACTGGCTGACCCTGGAACGCGACCCACACAAGGTGGGCCACTATGGCAGGTTCTAACATCAATATACGGTGGTCGCTATCCGGTCGGATACAAATATCCTCCCACCAGCATAAGAGGGACTTCTCAATTTGTTCGAAATGATTCAATCATTTATCATCCTTAAATCCTTTACAATACAAACCAAATTATTTTAGTGATATACAAGGAACAGAAGTTGTCAAGCGATTTTTATCTTTATTACAGTTGCGTAAGGCTTAAATTGTCTTACCGAGTAAACAGGGTTACCAGACGTCAGAATTTTTAGACATTTGTCAGGATTTATGAATAGGTTGCTTTTGCCCGGGGCTTCGCCCGCGTGAGCGGCCTTTTGCGAGTTTTATTTTTATAACATGACCGGCAAACGAGCAAGTGGGTCACTTGATGTTAAGTGATCTCCATCGTCCATGTACGCCCACAATATTAGAAGAATCGCGTTATCGACCGTAAAGGGAAGGGATAATTAAGAGATTGGGAAGGGGAGGGGGATTTGGGCCTCCGAATACCACTTACCATACGAAACGCAGCAAGCCGCTATTTTACGTCGGTTTTCCGTGAGACAGTGATAACGACTCGGTCAAGCCAGCCCATTCTGTGTAGACAAAACTGTCTACAGCGTATAAAATATCGTTTGTCCTAATACAGGTCATGGTCCACCTGTGTGCCAAATTTCATCCAAAACAGTTCAGCCGTTAAGACGTGGTTGACTACCAAACATCCAAACTCACAAACATAAAAAATTACATTTATATTGGTAGCAAGATGACTACTTGTAATAAACTATATGTATATTTGAAGGAACCATTACTTTTTTTCACTTTTTCACACTCAATCCTTTTCATTTGATTCTACTGGTAATGTTGGCGTTCATGGGCGGTGGAGAACACTTACCATAAAGTGATACACTTGCTCGTATGCAGACCTATGCTTTAAAAAATGGTAACACTGAAATCCTATTACATACTACTACAGAGACTACGGCGTCTGCTTGCTTCTCGATCCTACATTAAAAGGACTGTTGTATGTACTGTCTGTAGTTTTTACGACCGACCGCCTGCCTGACGTCAACCCCACGAGGGAGAAACACACCGACACCCGAATATTTGTGGATCGCACAAACATTTGTCTCGTTGCGGAAATCGAATCCGCGGCCTCTAGTTTCACAGCCGGCTACCCGCCCAACAATCCACATAGGCTGTGTTATTAAATAATAAAAAAAAAATAGTGGTGTCGTGGGACACCAGGTAGGAACGAAGTTCCTTCGACTAATGTAGAATCGACACAAATTGCAAAAAAAGTCGTGCTCAATTTTATGTAGGTTTTCTTGATTTTTCTCTTAAATTTTGCTGATTAGTTTTTATTTAAGTACAAGAAAGTGTTTAGGAAATTCAGTATTTTAGGAAATAATAAATTACTTAAAATAAAAAAAACATCGTAATTCAAATTATCAACTAAAAAAATAGAAATAAAAAAAAGACGTGTGGCACTCGGAGACTGCCGCGGTAAAGCTATTGTATAGCATTTTTTATCAACTTATGTAATTATAATAACTATTAATTACGTAATCTTTTAAAAATCGAAGGAGATATAAAAATACTTCAATAACTGGCTGAATGAATTTCATTTTAAAAAAGGAACGTCTCATTTAACGCTTTTATTCAACGCATTTTTTCCACGCATTTTTCTTACGGTTTTACTATCACATTTTTTTCAGTTCGGTCACGCAGCGAAATCCCTATCCCCTCCAAGCCTGCCGTAAGGAACTTCGTTCCAAAAAAAATATATATAAAAATGCAAGTGGGGTGACACAGTATCCGTGCGTAAGTCCGACTCACACTTGACATTTTTTTTATATTAGGATTTTTGTCAGGATTTTAAAATGTTTCATGTGACAACACTACATATAAAAGAGTTTCAATAGATAATTTTTCACGGCATTATGAAATCTATGACGTGGGTATAAGAGCTAGATTCCTTTGCAGCGTGTAAGGGTGGGAGGGGGGTGCCTTGACCTTGACCTTGGCACAGCTTTAGGTCGATAAAATGGAGCTAGCGGCTAGACTAAACGTTTGGTGACTAGAAATTTCATCGCTGTTCTGCAAAGAGTAATATATACTCAATAGACAGGTATAGACACAAAACTGCACAATGCGGGAAATTAAACAGCTGATAGATAGAGAGCGGGAGAGGTAATTTACAAGGTGGTAGGTCCCTCGTATGCGCGAGGCCGTCTGGGTTGGTACCACCGCGCCGTCTACTGACGTCGCCAAGCAACAGTGTGTAAGCACTGTTGTGTTTCGGTTTGAAGCACATTGAAGCCAGTGATATTACTGGGCATTATGAGCCTTAACATCTTCTTGGGGGTGACGAGCGCAATTCAATGCCATGCAGTACATACTTAGTAATTCAAAGTTCTGTGTGGTGTTGCTTCTGGTTATGGGCAGGCGTGGCGGTTACCATCAGGCGAGCGCCTTGCCCGTCTCGATATTCAAACAAATAAAAAAAAATACTCTACTCTAGTTAAGAGTAATACATACACACCCACGCCTATAATCCGCGTAGGGGTAGACAGAAGTGTATCCAGTACACTCATACTTCGGTGATCGTATCTCCGTCCCATGATGTGACAGGGGGCAAGCCTATTGCCATACCGGGCACTATTTCAGACTCCGGGCTAATACTGAGCATTTCGAGATATAAAACTGAAATATCACTTTTATCCGATATAATTGTCTCCGGGGCAAACAAAAAAAAATCTGCCACGGCAGTTACAATGCCGGCCTGCCTACGGATACGGATGATATCCGGATATATACGGGATAAGACAATGATATTATACGAAAAATTACGACATACTGTGTACACTGGTGATGGTGTGGGGGTATCGCTGGTGATAGGATATTAATTATATCCACTCGGATAGCGACCACCGTACACATGGTGTTAAAACCTGCTATAATGACACACACGCCTTGTGTGGATCGTGTTCCAGGATCAGCCAGTGTATATCCGGTTCTCCCGAGGGGCTTGCGACATGACTTGATGGTTGGTTGAGGTGGGTATAGAGTTACATCCTTGTATTCCAGTGCCTGCATCGGTCATCCGCCTGTCCTGTCACAGGCCCTTCGATTTGCTTCTTCCCTCTTCGGAGTGTGAAGAAGCATTATATAAGCCGGCATGATTCTGGCGACCATCGATAAATTCATTGTTTGTCGCTGGTTTTTTTGGACTGAACTGCGTTTACCGTCAGGTGTAGTGCAGTCACTTTGCCGTGCTCGAATAAAAAAAAACATCAAAATTGATTAATTCATTTCATTCATTGAGAAATACGCGAACATATTATACAGTGTCATTTTGACACCCTATACTTAAATGAAACCATGTGTAGTGTTCGTTAATACAAGTACTTTGAGCTAAGACACTTTCTTATTAAAGGCAAAATAAAAAAATAATATTTCCTAACAAATTAAATGCCGTTAACATTAGATTAATTTTAAACAGTCTGTATACGCGCGCACACACATATAAAACTCAACATACACACCCGTCATCGAATGAATGAGACACACACACATACATTACCATTAAGCTTGGAATACATGTCGGACGAGCTTAGGCCAACACGAGTGTAGGTAAATTAATACAAGGCAAGCGCTAGTGCCTAGACGTTCGGCAAGTTTATCGAAAACCAATCGAGTAGCCGGCTGTGAAGCGAAAGGACGCGGGTTCGATCCCTGGACCGAGACAAATGTTTATGTGAACCACAAATATTTGTTTCCCGAAACAAACCCAGACCCCGGGCTGGGTGTTGTGAGACCAAAAGTCTCTCGTAGTTGCTGATACCCACGATACTATCCTGATACCCAAAAATACTATCTATACGTTGGTGTTAGTCATCACTCGGCAGCATGTATTGCGAGCTTTATACCGTCAAGGTTAATGTGCCCGGTTTATAAAAACGCCAATCGTACAGAAGGCAAACGGCGCAAAATAGTAATTTAGGAATTGAAATAAATATTAGATTACCATATGAAATGTAATAAAATCCTAAGTAAAATCGAATCTTGTAACTTTTATAATGATTATTTGTTTTTAGTCAAATTTGTGTTACCTATTTATAGATATGTGCATTTCCCAAACACATTTTTTTTTTACGTTTTGTCATTATCAATGAACTAAGTAATACTGTCGCAACTTTTTCAGTGAATGTGTCGAGAGCGTCTTTGTGAGTCTGAGACGTATTTTCATATGTATGAAGTTGCCCTTCTTAAGCGTTTGTGTTTTATAATAACATCGTCAGCTGTGACATTTTATTTAATAGAGTTAAGTGCAAAAACCGTACAGCGTGATTTAAAAGGCTCAAAACTTAAATCACGTTTTTTGGCAAAACTACTACAAGCTCAAGCCTCATGTTTGGTACAAGGTAAGCAGAGGCGATGACGAATATGTGGTTTCATTTAGTAACAGGGTGTCAAAATAACACTGTATACTGTTATGATCTCCACCACACTAAGGTCGACTAGGAAAAAATGCCTTAGGCATTAAAGTCCGCCTGTGTACCTTGTGTACAAAGTTTAATAAATAAATAAATAATACAGAACCTCCCTTTCAAGTCGGTTAAAAATCGGACAGTTAAACATTAGCTCAGACAATGTTTATCTTATTCTGTAATATTTACATTATATTTACACCACAGCTTCCTTTTACGCAACATAATGCAGCGTGTACAATGACGCAATCGTGACGTCATAATCCATAATTGGGCCACCATGTATCTACTCGTGGAACGGATTGTATCGACTCACGATCTGAAGATAAGAGGTTTAAAGATCCGTAGATAAATGACGAATAAAAACTTACTGTCGCACTCACATAATTATCTTTAATTGTAAATTAGTCTTCTTCTTCTTTTTTATTTATGGATTTCGCATTATTATGCATTTTGCCAGTGTCAAGTATAATTTATTCAATAAAAAAGAAGAAGACCCCCCCCTTAAAGTTTTTACGTAGCATTGACAAGTATAATTTTTAATCATTTTGCAGGCAGACAGTGACACAAATGAAAATAATTTGACTTCAAAGATAGATCTAAAAAGCGCGAAATTTCTCTCAATAAAATCGAATACGTAACAAAAATCTAAGCCATCCCCCCGCTCCTAAGCGTAGTATTTTGCTGGTGGTAGGATACTTGTATCCGCCCGCATAGCGACCACCGTACATTGGTGCTAAAACCTGCCATAGTGGCCCACTTTGTGTGGGTCGCGTTCCAGGGTCAGCCAGTGTATATCCGGTTCTCCCCAGGAGGCTTGTCTCTCATCCTAACCCTTTTCCCATCCCTTTTTCCTTCCCCTCCCCCTTGGCCCTTTGGCAGGCCGGCATGATCTTGCCGACATACGATGGACACATTGTTTATCGTTGGTCGACACTATTCTTGGATGGCGCTACACTTACCATCAGATGTAGCGTAGTCAATTTGCCGAGCCAGTATTAAAAAAATATATATCTACCCCCTCCCCCTTAAACGGGTCATGTAGTATGGGTAGGTTCCCTAACATAGAATATCCGTCCTAATAATAATATAAAATCATTATTTTCTAAAATAAAATACTGTTACTAAAGCTACTATGCTATAAACTATCTTAATAAAGCAGCAAATAAATACAGTCAACCTGGGTAACTTAAGCTTTCAATGTAACATTGACTCACTAACTTGTATTTGAACGTTTAATTTTTTCTCTTCTTACTGATACACTGTATAATAATAAGTTGTTTAATTTATGAAAGTAAAAAGTGTTTTTAAACGAAACCTGCAGTGACAATTTATATTTATCAAATATATATTTTTTTCTCACCATTCAAAATGTGGGCGGTAAACAGAGTTAGAAATATACTTGCTAAAAAGTTGTGTATAGCAATTACTACAGAAGAACTACAGAAGGCGAGTTCAGTTTTATGTTGAAGAATCATATGTTTTTTATGTAATAACACTGAAATATCCCGCGATATTGATAGATTTTTTAGAAAATCTTTAATTAATCTTCGAGCCGTTTCATTTTCAGACGATTTGGGGTAACATTAGCTCGGGGCGAGGACAGACAATGCGTGAAAATTTCAATTATGCAAAAAAGTTTTGAAGGGTGGAAGTGGCCATCAAAGCTTGACATATTTAATTGTCACCCCCGAAATATAGTTAGTCGATTTGGAGGATCTAAAATCACAAAACGAGGCGATTCTTATGCGATTGATGATCAATTTCTATACATGGTATGGGGAAATTGAGAGCCGATATTATGTTTCTTTTTTATATGTGATTGAGTTTGTTTTATTATTTTAGGCATTGCACAATAATTATAAGTACATCAAAACCTGATTAATACAATAATAACTTGATTTCAGAGGTCCATAAAATAGAAGTTGATTTCGATAAACCAGGCAGTTTAATATTGTATTAATATGACAACCCTACGTTGCCACTAAAAAGGAGATAGTGATATAAACGAAATGTTTTTTTTTATCAATATGACAAGCTAATCTTACCGAGGAGTAAAAAAAACTACATAAATTAGAGATTTTCTTCATCAACTCCTCATACTTATTAATGTTACCCAAATGTCAGTGTAACTTTGGCTCACCAAATTTTTGGTAATTTAAGGGTCTTTTATTTATCGTTTTGATAAATAACACAGGAATTTAGATTATAAAGGTCAATATCCCACTAGAAACACTCATTTATGACAAATAACAATAAAAGTAAATCCGTACTACTATAAATCACCTCTAAAGTGAGCCAAAATTACCCAGGTTGACTGTACATGTTTCATAAGGAAATACGTTTTATTATTGCAAAGTGTTTGTTATGTGGGTATCTAATTATTTTTTATCACTTATTACGATATCACACTTATATGTTTGCTCGTTAATTTAAATTGGGCTGCTCTAATTACAATTAAATTTTGTAGAACCTTAGTTTTTATTATTATATTTTTTTTAACTAGATAAAAGGCATAACACAGAATACAATCAGTTACAATTATTAATACAAATATTAAAATGAAATGTTCTAGATCGTCTTCTTAAATATATGCCCTAATAGAAGCACAATGCGGCAGTCTACGACTAGGAGTTTGAGTGGTAGAGCCACGCTGTAGACAGTTTTGTCTACAGCATGAATGGGCCGGCTCGACCGGATCGTTACCACTGTCTCACAGAAAGCCGACGTAAAATAGCGGCTTACTGCTGCGTTTCGTACGGTGAGTGAGATATCCGGAAGCCCAAATCCCCTCCCCTTCCCAATCCCTAATTATCCCTTTCCTTTAAGGTCGGCAACGCACCCATTATTCTTCTGGTGGTGGGCGTACATGGGCGGTGGAGATCACTTACCATCAGAGACCCACTTGCTTGTTTGCCGGCCTATGCTATAAAAAAAGGAAAAGAAAGAAAAATATGTATTTTTAAATAGATTTTTTTTCAATACTACCCATAAAAAAAGATATGCAGCGATAGCTCAGTGGGGAGTGGTACGGACTGTCGAGACGAAAGTCGCAGGTTCGAAACCAGCCCCAAGAGCATACACCGACCACTTTTCTAAGTTACATGTATATTAAGACTGGGTTGCACCACAATAACAGTTATAGTTAAGGTTTATGTCAAATTTGACGATAACAGTAACGCTGACTTTAACATTGACTGCGGAATGTGTTCCTCGATTCATTCTAGAAGCAGGGACATGATATTATTTTGGAGCACAGACGCTTTAGGAGATATATCGGTTTGAAGGTTATAATTAAACCATCTGTCAGCTATTTAACTTAAACTAGCGCGGGCTTTAACTAGCGAATATTATTATTATTTTATTCGCTATCCGGGTGGATATAAATATCCTACCAATAGCCTCTCATTTAACAGGATTTGAAAAAACCTGATACTCCTATAAACTTTAGGTTATAAGACAAACAAACATAAAATTGATTAATTGATACACATCAAACAATGTAATGGAACTACAGACGAAAGGAAAACAAAACTCGCAAACAGAACGCGGTCGAATCAATTAAAGTTAATGGTGCAGTTAAATGACGCGCCGACATCGTGACGCCGCGCGTCTTCAAAAGTATCGAATTTTTAGACAGTTTTGTCTACAAGGTGAAAGGGCCGACTCGACCGGGTCGTTACCACTGTCTCACAGAAAACCGACGTAAAGTAGCGGCTTGCTGCTGCGTTTCGTACGGTGAGTGAGATATCCGGAGGCCCAAATCCGCTCCCTTAATTATCCCTTTCATTTAAGGTCGGCAACGCGCTTATGATTCTTCTAGTATTGTGGGCGTACATAGGCGGTGGAGATCACTTACCATCAGGTGACACACTTGCTCATTACCCTGTCTATGCTATATAAAAATATGCTATTTGAGTGGTAGAGCCATGCTGTAGACAGTTTTGTCTACAGCCTGAATGGGCTGGCTCGACCGGGTCGTTACCACTGTCTCACAGAAAACCGACGTAAAGTAGCGGCTTGCTGCTGCGTTTCGTACGGTGAGTGAGATATCCGGAAGCCCAAATCCCCTCCCCTTCCCAATCCCTTCCTTTTAAGGTCGGCAACGCGCCTATAATTTTTCTAGTATTGTGGGCGTACATGGGCGGTGGAGATCACTTACCATCAGGTGACCCACTTGTTTGCATTGAATAGGCTCTGAAAATAGTGGACCGATTTTAAAAATTCTTTCACCATTAGAATCCTACATTATCCCTGATGACCATAGGCTACTTTTTATACGGGAACAAGCAGATCATGCGGGCGGAGCCGCCAGGAAAAGCTAGTCTAAATATATAAAACTCAAAGGTGACTGACTGACATAGTGATCTATCAACGCACAGCCCAAACCACTGGAGTGATCGGGCTGAAATTTGGCATGCAGGTAGATGTTATGACGTAAGCATCCGCTAAGAAAGGATTTTGATAAATTCCACCCCCAAGAGGATAAAATAGGGGGATGAAAGTTTGTATGAAACTTTGACAATTTTAAACGTTCACGCGGGCGGAGCCGCGAGCAAAAGCTAGTGTTATATAAAAATGGCTGTATGCGCTATCTCTGCGACTCAACTCGCGCCAGCACGCGTCGTTTAAATGCACCCTAATAAGAATTTATTTCTACAATTTATTTTTAACTGAGTTATGAAGAACTTTCCTTTTCGGTATGTGTCGCTTTTAAATTGGGTCATGCGCACGCCCTGCGGATAATATACTGACGTCGTATGTACTTATTTCCTTTGCGTGCCTCAAAGAAAGAAAAAAATATGGTTGTCTCTTTTTACTGACGCTTTTTCGTTTCATCGAATTTTCAAATGACAACGGTGTTAAAGAAGTTTCACTTCAAGTGTGTGCAATTCACACACGGCGGAAGTGGAACTTCAGAATAATTAATCAATGAATTTTAATACGCAAATGCAAAAAATTAAAACACGTGAATGATACACCACGTTGTTCTTCCGAAGGCTTCGTTGTACGCATGCGCAAAACCACGTGATAGTATACTTGTAATCTATCTCATTCTATTGCAGACTAAATCTTATTTATGAATATGTTTGTCTTTTTTTACTGTCGCTTTTTCGTTTCATAGAATTTTCAAATTACTATGGTGCTGAAGAAGTTTCACTTCAAAAGACGAAAGTCAAAGATAGCAATATTTATAGCATTCATTGGAGTTGGTGCAGTTTCAGTTGACCGGCAGGGGCACAGGCACCGACTCCATACAGACCTATAAGAATTGTTATTTGTCTTTTCAGTGTAACTTGCCTCAGGGTGACAAGCGCAGTCCAGTGCCATGCAGTGCTTTGATTTGCAGAAGAAGCACCAAGAAACTTGGTCATATGTCTTTTAATTTTCTGTTTTTATGCTTTGCTATTACTGTTAAAACCTTAATACTCAATGTATTTATTGCTCACCACAATATCACTGTACTGTATTGTAACTCAGCTGAATTTTAGAAATAAATGCCTACAGCCGCGCGGTACGTAAACATGCGATAGGGCTGCCCGCCTCCAGCATTTTAATTACATTTGCCTACTTTGTGATTCCATTTAGTTTTGTGATTATAAAATACTTTTTTATGGATTCAGTTAGAGCATTACACCCATTCTAAATAACGACAACAACTAAGTAATAAAAAGTACCTTTTAAGTTGCCATAACACAAGCGTACCTACCGTACCGCATCAACAGCCTATACAACACGCAGAAGTTAACTAGGCACCTCGGTGTAATGACGTCATAGGAATGTACTACTGCATAAAAAATTCAAGTACCCTTATGAGACCTATCAATACAAGTGATTGTGACTGCGAATGTGGATGTGCACGTTTTCAAGCGAAGTTCATGGGCGTGGGTTCGCGTTTGTACCTACTAAATTGGTTACTAAAATATGTTTTGTCTCATTCTCACTCTCACAGATGACAATTAATGTGTGATTGACGCTAAACATATAATAATTAATCAATAGATACCTATTCAGCGTTTATCAATAAGGGGGTTAAATGTAGATATATTTTTTGGTAACAGTTCTATATCCATAAAAATAACAATAACAACGAAAAAAACACGAAGGAGGCGCGTGCGTAACGGTAGAATTTAATTTACTGACCGTAATGACGCGTCGAGGGCGAGAGCGGTAGGCGGTGGGGTGTGGTGGGAGGGGACGCGCATTCCACTGAGGTGCCAAGTTGATTTCTGCGTGTTATAACTACCTATTTCACTCGTGCCCATCACTTTCATTTAATCTATTTTATTATCTATGTTTGAATTAATAAATATAGATTTATTAATTCAAACATTTATTTTCGGGAGTTAAAAAGAAATACTTATCCATTAAAAAATACACATTTTTTACCTACTAGTAAGTAAAATTATTTTATAGTCTTACCTTTCACAGTTTCCAGGTAATGTAAAAAAAGTTATCCCTGGATGCGTTATTGACGAATTCATACAACCAAAAACAGCACAATACATCCTACTCGTCATTATAAATATGTACTTGATCTTATTTTTAGTGAAAAAATTGCGTGGTTATTGTTAAAAAAAACACACCGTCCGTTCGTCACTGCGGCACAGTCGGGACTGTCTGCACACTGAACGCACACGTATATCGAGTCACGTGGGCATAGCTCGCGATTCATCCTTTTCTATGAAGATGGAATACTGTAGATAATTATACTGTGACAATATTAAAAAGATATTAAATGATAATCTTTACATTGTATAAAATATAGGCGCTTCTGCTGCCTGTTCGCTTAGATTTTTTAAACTATTCAACGGATTTTAATGCAGTTTTCAGAAATAGATAGAGTGATTCATGAGGAATGTTTATATGTAAATCACCCTATGACCCATGGGAGCAAGGCAGTAACATGCAGGTGAAACTGCGGGGGACAGCTAGTAAAGAATACATTACATCATGGACCCTGTCAGGCAAAACATAGGGATATTGGAGAGACAAAATAAAATTGTCAAAAATATGTACTAAAAAGCTTAACAAAAGAACAATTTTCTGTTTGTGGTGTTGTAGTTTAATAGCTTGTATCATAAAATTGGTGAATAAATGACAGGGTTTGAGTCTTTAATTTGCAATTTCACCCCCTCAGTGACGGAATTTCTCATTCAAATTAATATGGGACCAACTTTGAGCTATTGAGCACAAACACAACCCAAGCATTAAGATCTGTCTTTGATTAGATATAGAAGTTTTCAAGCAGCTAAACAGATTTTCTCAATGAAAGCCAACTTGATTAAACTAACTTTTATATTTAAAAACCGATTAAAGACCAACGATAGTACAAATGCACAGAGACTGACAGACAGTGTTAAAAATATCGATACATCGATGAATCAATAATTATTATTAAGTATATCCTCCATAAACTAGGTCCAATTTGACAGCTATCAACTCATGCAATAGTGTCAAGTTTTATGAATATTTTATCAAACCAGTCATTTATTGACAGTATATAAATACGGAGATCATATCAAAATCGATATTTTTTTTAAATAGGATGAATGTTATGTAATGATGACTACAAAGGGGAATGCCCATAATATGCCTGGAAATGGACAGAAACTTCAAATAGTCATATAATCTATTTAGATTAAAATAAGAATAGTTGTATTATTCTCAAGTTTTACACACTAGGGGGAAAGTATTATAATTATTATTATAGTATTTAATTTGATTGTCGTAAATGTACATGAATGTCGAATTTGACATTAGTAAATACAAATCGTATTTGACAGATAGTTTTTCTGTTTAAGTTATTCGTAAGTACCAAACTTTTTGCTTCCGATTCGACGTCCGCTCCAATATAATACCTCATTGTTTTATCTATGAATGATGATGTATCCTTACCCTATTTAAATTACCGATATTAATTGCACTTGTCAGATCCCAATTTCAATACGTAAAATATATTTTTGGTAAAATGTTTTTAACCAGCTTCCTCCAAGTTTTTGGATAGACATTTTAATTGTAATAGATTTACTTTGATTTTAACTACAAATTGGTGTATAAT
The DNA here is from genome assembly GCA_949126905.1 of Amorpha juglandis. Classification (NCBI taxonomy): domain Eukaryota; kingdom Metazoa; phylum Arthropoda; class Insecta; order Lepidoptera; family Sphingidae; genus Amorpha; species Amorpha juglandis. The sequence goes on from OX421392.1 coordinate 7,958,697, forward strand.
TCATTTTTGTTCATCTTAGGCATTTTTTTGTATGGGAGATGGGCATTCCCCTTTTTATAACATACGAAAAAAAGGGTAAACACATGAATGTCAAGCCGATATGTCGATATTTATCCATGATATATCAAAATCGATACGATAATTTTTAAATATCGAACTTTTCATATTTTTGATATGCCTACTGACAGACCAAGGAGTCAAGCTCATAAGTCATAATACTTAATTTTCCGGGAGTTAATTGCGAAATCGTACATAACTAGGATTACGGCACTCAACATTTTAGCCACGAACCCAACCGGGACTCGAACCTACGTTACTGTACATTCTTAGATATCACCAATTGAACAACGTAGTCACGTAGACGGTTAAAAAAATAACTGCGCAGTTACACTGCTGACTGGCACACATAACTGTGTTTTTCGTAAATGAGGATAACAAGGTAAACTACCGGATTATTTCCGCAGTTATTCTTCCTTGTTTTTATAGGGCCCGGCCGTAAGGATGTTTTTCAATACATCATTTACATAATATTGTAGCTTCATGACCCGTGTTTAAAGATTTGACATTTTCAGATGTGCCTATTTTGAAGGCCCTCTCGAGCTTTGATCCGATATACGTCTAGAAATTAGCGAAATATTTTTATTATTATTGAAATGGAAACAAAGTAGACTTTTAAAAATGGTTTGTTATGTATTCGATTTTTTTTTATTTTGTCATATAAAAACTTAATCAGTAGGCAGCGGAAATCAATAGAAACAGCCTTATGTTCTTAAACTCATTTAAATAAAAATATTTTAGTAGAAAAAATATTCCGCAAAGGACAAAAAGGTTAACAAAATACCATTAATGGATTACAATTTTAAAAGCCCATTTGCCGCTCGAAAATTGTTAATGGCGCCAAAATAAACCTCGTGACGTCACACTGCACTGGCTGCAAGTAGGTCAACTGCACCGTTCCGTTTCACGCGACATGGGGCACACACAATTTTTTTCAAACTTGCGAAACACGACGCCCCGGGAACCGGTTTGGAGCGCTTTCACTGCACACAAACACTTCGGTACACTGTTATAACGTTTAAAAACTATTCTAAAAGTGATTATAAAGGTGTAATTTGGTTGTAAACGGGCGGTATTGTCGCGTTGTGTATATTTTGATGACGTAAAAGCCGGACGAGAGAGGACACGGCAGCCGCGTGACGTAGCGCGGCGCGGAATGGCGCATTTCGTCAGTGTTGCATGGTGAAGTTTTTAATTTCCCGAATATTAAATGATCACGCACACATACGGCAACAAAATTCTTCTTTATTTCAGAATTATCGTGTATTTCAGTAACACAAACAAGAAGCGATGATACAAAAGTGTTTCAATGTATGTATTACATATTTATTTTTCTCGTTAGAGACAGGCTGCATAGCATATTCGTAAAACTTAACATTGCCGTAGCGCAAGATTATATTATACGCATATTAAATGTTGCTATGCCCTATACATAGCCACCTATATATTCAATGATAAGTTACGTGCAATATTGTATGCTCAATATGAAACCAAGCACGTTGAGCAATGACGCGGGATGTTCATATATCAAAGTAAAGGTAAAGAAACGCCACGATGGACGCCACGTTCCAAATCTTCTGTTTTGGTGCGCAACGTTTTATAACGTGACTAAACTATTCAGAGTCATATAATTGCACCTTAACTGTCGCCTAGTAAATGGGTACATATTATAAGTGGTGAGGGTAAAGATACGATGTAGACAGTTTTGTTAACATCATTAATGGCTATGGCTGGGCCTGTTACCACTGTCTCAGAAAATGGGAGTAATATAACTGCTTGCTGCATTTCGTACGGTGAAGGAGATACGGGAAGGTCCAAATCCCCCCTCCACTTCCATAATTGCCCTTTTTTGAAGGTTAGTAACCCGACTATTTTTTGGTGGTTTTATGATATCACGTACCATAAGTTGAAAAACTTGCTCGTATGCTACTATAAAAAAATACTAACTATATCTTTAATTGAATAAATTGTACATTGGTTGAGAATCGGGTAATTATTTGCAAGTACAAGCCAAAGCGGGTAAATTCAGGCAATCGGGTCGTAGCAATCTTAAACCTCATCTATACTGCTTCTTATATTAAATATGTTACAACATCTAGCTACATAATGAAGACTATAGATGGCCATAAATAAACTTCTTACTCAATTTAATTAACCCACAAAACACGACCCTAAAACCAAGCAAACTCATTCACCCTGGCAACATTCTAAAAATGTCATATGGTCATCTCGCCGCTACCACGCTCTTGTAATTCACTTTCATCTCACACAACGTGTCTATTCGATACAAAATTAGTTTCCGCATCGAGTAAAGCGTGAGATATTTGAACGTACGTGATTAGATGTGAGTAGGGGACACGCCGCAGGGCTGCCTACGCTATTGAATTATAAAGTGAAGGTTAAATATATGTTTTTCATAGCGTACTGACTTTTAGCCGCATAAATACAAGGTGGTAGGTCCCTCGTATGCGAGAGGCCGTCTGGGTTGGTACCACCGCGCCGTTTATTTCTGCCGCCAAGCAAGTATGTAAGCACTATTGTATTTCAGTTTGACATTGAAGCCAGTGAAATAACTGAGCATTATGAGACTTAACATTTTATGTCTCAGGGTGACCAGCGCAGTTTAGTGCTATGCAGTGCTTGGTAATTCAACGTTCTGTGTGGTGTTGCTTCTGTTTACGGACAGGCTTACCATCAGGCGACGGCTCGACCGTGTCGTTACCACTGTCTCACAGAAGACCGACGTAAAGTAGCGGCTTCCTGCTGCGTTTCGTACGGTGAGTGAGACATCCGGAAGCCCAAATCCCCTCCCCTTCCCAATCCCCAATTATCCCTTTCCTTTAAGGTCGGCAACACGCCCATGAATCTTCTGGTGGTAGGCGTACATGGGCGGTGGAGATCACTTACCATCAGGTGACCCACTTGCTCGTTTGCCGGCCTATGCTAAAAAAAAGGCGAGCGTCTTGCTTGTCTCGTCATTCAATCAAATAAAAAAAAAGATAGTTAAGGACCAAGTAACTAGTAACCTCAGGCCGGCATAATAATAATTCTGCCGACCGTCGAGGAACGCAATATCTCTTGACGGACGCCATTTTATAGACTCCACTGTGTTTCTATCGCGAATTGCTCATTATCAGCCCGGAGTGTTTTTTTTTATCCTGGCTCGGCAAAGTGACTACGCTACACCTGATGGGAAGTGTAGCGCAATCCAAGAATAGTCGACCAACGATAAACAATGTGTCCATCGTAGGTCGGCAAGATCATGCCGGCCTGCCAAAGGGCCAAGGAGGAGGGGAAGGAAAAGGGTCAGGATCAGTGGGCAAGCCCCCTGGGGAGAACCGGATATACACTGGCTGACCCTGGAACGCGATCCACACAAGGTGGGTCACTATGGCAGGTTTTAGCACCAGTGTACGGTGGCCGCTATCCGGTCGGATACAAGTATCCTCCCACCAGCCAAATTTCATTTTATTTGGACTCCACTGTTTTTCTACCACGAAATGCTCAGTACAGCCTGGAGTCTGGAATCGTGCCTATATAATAGGCTCGGACCCTATCACATCATGGGGCGGAAATACGCTCGGCGAAATGTGTATGTGGTGATTACATCTCCGCCTTCTGATTACTGGATGGATGCGTTTAGAGAATTTATTCCGGAAGGTTTTTATGTATATAAATAAATAAATAAATACACCCAACAGTCACACACATAGTCCTGACCCCACAGTAAGATACGAGTCTTGTGTCGCGGGTATCAGGAACTACGAGAGACTTTCGCTCTCACAACACCCACACCCCGAAACAAATATTTGTGGATCACACAAACATATCATGCTATGACACATTTTTTATAGCATAGACCAGCACTCGACCAAGTGGGTGACCTGATGGTAAATGGTCTCCACCGCCCATGTACGCCCACCACCAGAAGAATCATAGGCGCGTTGCCGACCTTAAAGGAAAGGGATAATTAGGGATTGGGAAGGGGCGGGGATTTGGGCCTCCGAATATCTCACTCACCGTACGAAACGCAACAGCAAGCTGCTTTTTTACGTCGGTTTTCTGTGAGACAGTGGTAACGGTCCGGTCGAGCCAGCCCATTCAAGCTGTAGACAAAACTGTCTACAGCGTGGCTCTACCACTCAAAGTCTACCTGTCAAAGTCCATTAGTCCTGTCAAAGTCCTGTAAAGTCCAGTCAAAGTCCAGTCAAAGTCCAGTCAAAGTCCGGTTAAAGTCCGGTCAAAGCCCGGTTAAAATCCTCTCAAAGTCCTGTCAAAGTCCGTCAAAGTCCGGTCAAAGTTCTGTCAAAGTCCGGTTAAAGTCCTCTCAAAGTCCACTACCACTGAAAACTCTCCTCTTTCCGCGCAGTCGGATGCGTGCTCAATCTATATCCGTCCCATTATGGCACCATGGCGTTTCTAACCGTAATGGCCCCATAAATAAACCGCCCGAATTAATGAACGCGGAAGCACAAATAGGGCAGGCAGAAAGAATTCCGACGTGTCAGTGAATGTCTTTTGATGGGCTAATTGGGTTGGCGCTTGGCTGTGTTACCCGACGATAAACAGAGGATGCTCTCAATTCGATTGTATTTTGAAGTGGAACATCTTTACCATCGTTGTGATTTGAAAATTTGATGAAACGAAATAGGCGACACTAAAGAGGTTGTAAAGAAACAAGATCTCAAGTATGTAAATATATGAAATGTAATATTTCGCATAAAATTTTAAATAATTTTTAAACTTGGTAAAAGTGTTATAAAAATAATAAACCTGTTAATTATCCTAATACCACTGATACTCTATTTTTATCTCATTCTCTTGTAGGCTACTTTTCTGAAGTTTCACTTCTGCCGTGTGTGAATTGCACACACACACACACACTCTCTTTTTTTTTGTATGTGGCGCGATATTTTCTGCCGCCAAGCAGTATTGTGTAAGGGCGTCCATTAGTTGGATGCAGATATGCAATAACATGTCAACGCATATCAAGTAAAAGTTAATAATAAATCCTACAAATATTATAAACGCAAAAGTTTGTAAGTATGGATGGATGTTTGTTACTCTTTCACGTAAAAACTACTGAATGGATTTTAATGAAACTTTACAGTAATATAGCTTATACATCAGAATAAGACATAAGCTACTTTTTATCCCGGAAAAAGCAGATCCCGCGGGCGGAGCCGCGAGCAAAAGCTAGTAGTCACATATATAGTCCTGACCCCACAGTAAGATACGAGTTTTGTGTCGTGGGTATCAGGAACCACGAGAGACTTTCGCTCTCACAAAACCCACACCCCGAAACAAATAATTGTGGACCACACAAACATTTATCTCGGTGCGGGGATCGAACCCGCGGCCTCTCGCTTCAACAGCCGGCTACTCGCCCGACAAGCCACGGAGGCTGTCAAGTGATTAATTTTAATTTGCTATATTTCATTCACTTAATTCAATCAGTGAAGGAAACATCGTGAGGAAACCTGCATACCTGAGAACTTGATAAGATTTTTCGAAGGTATGTGAAGTCTGCCAACCCGCATTAGGCCAGCGTGGTGGACTAAGGCCTAATCCCTCTAAATTAGTAGAGGAGGCCCGTGCCCAGCAGTGGGACGTATATAATACAGGGCTAGTGTGCAGTGCAGTAATTCAATATTTTAAAGCTCTATTTTGCATATTCGTACATGAGAAATGTTTTATTTTTTATGAAAAACGGATGATGAAACTTAGCAAAATAAAACCAATATCTCATTTTTTTACTTTATGTGGGTTCAAATATGCATATTAGCATCCAGTTATGAGGATATATTTGAGATATTTCGACCCCCTTGGTGAGAATTCGTGAGATTTGGCTCGACCACTAATAATAATACGCCCAATCTCACGTGAGTCTTTTCAAAATGCGTATTTTTCTCGTAAATACGTTAATCTGTACTTGAATGCATTGGATTTATTAAAAAACATAATTTCCTGTATTATTTTTATCTAAGACTAGTAATAAGACTGAACGTAGTCTAAAATCACAGTGAAATAGAACAATAAAATACTGAAACATGAACTATTAAATGATTTCTTACGTTTATTTATTTATTTTTATTTGATTGAATGACGAGACGAGCAAGGCACTCGCCTGATGGTAAGCGCCACGCTTACCTATCCGTAAACAACAGCAACACCACACAGAACTTGGAATTACAAAGCACTGCATGGCACTGAACTGCGCTCGTCAACCCGAGACATAAGATGTTACGTCTCACAATGCCCAGTAATTTCACTGGCTTCAATGTCCTTCAAACCGAAACACAACAGTGCTCATACACTTTTGCTTGGCGGCAGAAAACCGACCTACCACTCATTAAACCGGTCTTATGCATCAGTCATCCGCCTGTCCTGTCGCAGGCCCCTCGATTTGCTTCTTCCCTCTCCGATGAGGGAAGAAGCATTTATGCAGGCCGGCATGATTCTGGTGACCACCGATAAACTCATTGTTTGTTGGTGGTCGCTGGTTTATTGGACTGCACTACGCTTACCATCAGGTGTAGTGCAGTCACTTTGCCGTACTCTTTTTTTTTATAGCATAGGCCGGCAAACGAGCAAGTGGGTCACCTGATGGTAAGTGATCTCCACCGCCCATGTACGCCCATCACCAGAAGAATCATGGGTGCGTTGCCGACCTTAAAGGAAAGGGATAATTAGGGATTGGGAAGGGGAGGGGATTTGGGCGTCCGGATATCTCACTCACCGCTACTTTACGTCGGTTTTCTGTGAGACAGTGGTAACGATCCGGTCGAGCCAGCCCATTCATGCTGTAGACAAAACTGTCTACAGCTTGGCTCTACCACTCGTATACTACTCGTTTGCCGTGCTTGGATTAAAGGCAGAACTGTCTAATGAGTACTTACCTCTTCAACTTGACTCAGGGATGAACGGCTGCCCCAGTCGTCCAGGGTGTCTCTTTCATCTAACAACAAAACATATCAGTGGATTATTGGAGTATATTTTTTTATTTAATGTCTTCAAGACTAGTGTGAATCGACACCTTCTGGGTGCGCTCGCTCCATCGTCGACCTCATCTTTGTCCATGCGGCTAGATTGAGGTCAAGAGCAAACCCATCTTCAATTAAAAAAATATTTTTTTTTACTAGCCCTGTATTATAAATGTCCCACTGCTGGGCACGGGCCTCCTCCACTGAATGAGAGGGGTTAGGCCTTAGTCCACCACGCTGGCCTAATGCGGGTTGGCAGACTTCACATACCTTCGAAAAATCTTATTGAGTTCTCAGGTATGCAGGTTTCCTCACGATGTTTCTTTCATCGTTAAAGCAAGCGATAATTAACAATTAATCCACGCGTAATTTAGAAGAGTCAGAGGTGTATGCTCTTGGGGCTGGTTTTGAACCTGTGACTTTCGTCTCGACAGTCCGTACCACTCCCTGCTGAGCTGTTGCTGCTTTAAGTTGCTTATTATTGAAATAAAACTAATTTAAACTGCTTTTATCGCGGTTTTTTATTTCATTTAATTTTATTATGTGGACTGTCCATCCCATGACCACAAAGGCTGAAAAGCTTTCTAAACATCAGGACCAAAATAAAAAAAAAACATGATAAAATCCATTTTATTTCAATGAGTAACATTTGTGTAAACATACGAGATAATTTTGATTATTATTACCCAGTAATTTCAATGGATTCTATGTCCTTTAATCCAAAACAACAATGCTCACATATTTTTGCTTAACAATAGAAATAGACAAGATTTTGGCGTCCTGATATCATCATCCACTCGAATGCGGATTTTCTGTTCACAGTGGTATCAGCCCATTCTTGACATTTGCATGTCCATTCATGCTGTAGACAACAGCAGCAGCATGGCTCTACAATATACAAAGAGCTGTTGGTGGATTCTAGTGAAGATTATTGCTGGTAGAATATTCATATCTGACTAGATAGCGACCACCTTACACATGGTGTTAAACCTGCCATAGTGATCCACGCACCTTGTGGATTGCGTTCCAGGATCAGTAAGTGTATATCTGGTTCTCCCGAGGGGCTTGCGACATGACTTGATGGTTGGTTGGGGCGGGTATAGGGGTACATCCTTGTATCACTGTGCCTGCATCGGTCATCCACCTGACTTGTCGCAGGCCCCTCGATTTGCTTCTTACCTCTTCAGAGTGTGAAGAAGCATTTATACAGGCCGGCATGATTCTGGTGACCTCAGATAAACTCATTGTTGGTGGGTACTGGTTTTTTTGGACTGCATTGCTTATCATCAGGTGTAGTGCAGTCACTTTGCCGTGCCCGGATAAAAAAAAAGGATTGAAACTTACAGTAACTGGCCTCACTGCTTCCCTCCATGCTTCGTCTCTGCATATGCATGCCTGATAACATTGGTGAAGGTCCTTTAAATATAAAAATATATTTTTATATAAAGTTTGCCATCTAAAACCACTTTACAGTACACAGAAATGTAAATTACCTCAAAAATGTATTAAACAACAACACTATTTATAAATTATGGTAAAACACAACTTTTATTGTCCTTTTTATGCGAGTTATTTTGAGTTCTATACATGGCAAACGCCCACTTTAATATTTAAGAAATTCTACGTATATAAGGCTTTAATCAGTCTATAATTAGTTCTTATAACACATTTGGCACTGTTAAAGACACATTTAATTCATAATTTTCAGTAATTTCTCGAATTATTATCACAAAAAGCTGAAAGAGTTCATTGTACCTACTGTTTACAAAGTAAACTAGGTTCTGACTATTCAACTATTGTGCTTGTGATTTCAAGTTAGTGAGACTTATTAGAAAAGTGTTTCATCTTTTAGTTCTAATGTTTCAATATTGTTGACACTGCTTATTGAAAGGTCGATAGCCTGTAAATGTCAAATCGATCCAATGGGTTTACGTTCAAAAACCATTTCAAATCCTATCATTATGTATTTATAAAAAATATGTATGTATTTGTTATCATCAATTTATGTATTTCTTACTCCGACAAAAATGGAAAAAATCTGAGATTCTATAATTTAATGAAAATTGCGCATTTCTTTTGGTAATATAAAAAAAATATTAAAAAGAAATACCATCTAATTTTTTATCAACAATTTAAAATTGCGATCGCAACCAAATAGGTTATTAAAAAAAGTTATCCGTAGGTACAGATACGAATTTGCATTTTTTTCAGGAGGTCATACCACCCGCACCATCCATTCTATGGCGATATTGCTACTTCATGTAGTTTTTCTATGAGACAGTGGTAACAACCATTCTGAGCTGACCCGTTCATGCTGTGGAGACTGAATTTTTTTTTTTTTTTTATTGCATAGATCGGCAAACGAGCAAGTGGGTCACCTGATGGTAAGTGATCTCCACCGCCCATGTATGCCCATAATATCAGAAGAATCATAATATGGGCGCGTCGCCGATCTTAAAGGAAAGGGATAATTAGGGATTGGGAAGGGGAGGGGTATTTGGGCCTCCGGATATCTCACTCACCGTACGAAACGCAGCAGCAAGCCGCTACTTTACGTCGGTTTTCTGTGAGACAGTGGTAATGACCCGGTTGAGCCGGCCCAATCATGCTGTAGACAAAACTGTCTACAGCGTGGCTCTACCACTCATAAATTATCTACTGTATCTACAAACTATCTACAGCATGGCTATACTTCCAAACGATTTAAGGTGCGCTTGATGCCCCGGGCATTTATTGTTATATAAGGCAAGGCCTGATCCCTCTCATTCAGTAGAGGAGGCCCGTGCCCAGCAGTGGGACGTATATAATACAGGGCTAGTTAAAAAAAAAAAAAGGCAAGGTTCTATCCGAGATAATTACTGATATATTTCATTGTTGCCAAATTGATCTATTTAACTTTTATCAGTTTATTATTTATTATGTAGGGAATGTTTATATCGTACTTAAAATGAAAGACTTTTAGACTAGAACCGAGTATATGGTATGTGATATAAGGTGATAAGTATTTCCTACAATTGTTTAGGGCACAGTTCCCCGGAGCAGCAACACTTGACGTTGATTTCGTGTAATGTAAGTGTTCCGTAGAAATGTTATCAGGGTTCCTTGAATCATTAAAGTATGAGTTCCTGAGCACCTACATATTCAGATTGATTCGGAGGCGCTTAATATTGGGTACCATAAAATAAAAAGGGTTTATGGAGTTTTTTATGGATTTAAAAGTTTAATATATGATGATACCGATAAACAATCATAACAAATAAAACAACACATTCCATCAATAACTTTAATATCATATCACATCACTCCTTCTTCTTCTTGCTAGGAGACTCTTCACGGTCGTCGAGTGCGCTTGATCTTCTCTTTCTGTCGCTCTCCCTCTCTTCTTTTACTTCTGGCACGTACTTCTTGACTCTAGCTGGTTCGGGGGAGTACGCCCAGAGGAGCATCTCTAGATGTTCCTTCGTTGGTTCATCTTTATCGTTGAAGAGTTTGGCGTCTTCGTGCTGTAAACAGAAAGTTATGGTTATAACAGCTCCATCTTCTTTTGTCATCTTATGTCTCGGGGTGACGAGCGCAGTTCAGTGTCATGCAGTATTTTGTAATTGAAAGTTCTGTGTGGTGTTGCGTAAGCGCAACGTCTGCCCATAAACAGAAGTTTATGGGCAGACGTGGCGCTTACCATCAGGCGAGCGCCTTGCTCGTCTCGTCATTCAATCAAATAAAATAACCTATTGAGCTAAAAAATCATTAAAATCCATCATCCATCAGCATAAATGGGCCGGCTCGTCGGGGTCGTTACCACTGTCTCACACAAAACCGACGTAAAGCAGCGGCTTGCTGCTGCGTTTCGTACGGTGAGTGAGGTATCCGGAAGCCCAAATCTCTTTCATTTAAGCCGGCAACGCGTCCATGATTCTTCTGGTATTGTGGACATACATGGGCGGTGGAGATCACTTACCATTAGGTCAGTAGCTCGTTTGCGGCCTATGCTATAAATAAATAGGTAGTAGGATAGGCTAGGTAGTAGATTAGTAGGATATATCTTTACCTTCTCCTTAAGCTCCTTAAGCGCCACATTCCTGACGATGTCCCAGGTCTTCCCTCCTTCCTTCTCCACAACAGTTCTGAGTCTCTTGTACTCGCCGTTCACTGAACTGTATGCGGCTATGAACGCTTTCTGTAATAGTATAGTAATAGTAATTTACAAGGTGGTAGGTCCCTCGTATGCGAGAGGCCGTCTGTGTTGGTACCACCGCGCCGTCTGTTGACGTCGCCGAGCAACAGTGTGTAAGGTGCTGTGTTTCGGTTTGAAGGACATTGAAGCCAGTGAAATTACTGGGCATTATGAGACTTATACTTCTTATGTCTTGGGGTGGCTGACGAGCGCAGTTCAGTGCCATGCAGCGCTTTGTAATTCAAAATTCTGTGCGGTGTTGCTTCTGTTTATGGGCAGGCGTGGCGCTTACCATCAGACTAGCGTCTTGCTCGTCTCGTCATTTAATGAAATAAAAAAAAGGCAAAATAAAGTATTTTTTGGTAGGCTTGGTTATGCCTCTTGGAATAGTGAAGTCCATTGGAAGTGGTAACCACTTACATTCAAAAGGACCACTAATAAGCCTACATATGACATTGACAGCCTCCGTGGCGCAGTGGGCGAGTAGCCGACTGTGAAACGTGAGGCCGTGGGTTCGATTCCCACACCGAGCAAATATTGGTCTGATCCACAAATATTTGTTTCGGGGTCTGGGTGTTGTGAGACCGAAAGTCTCTCGTAGTTCCCGATACCCACGATACAAGACTCGTATCTTACTGTGGGGTCAGGACTATGTATGTGACTGTTGGGTGTTATTTATTTATTTATTTATTTATTTATATGCCGATACAACAAAATCTAACCTGGTCTTCTGTGACATCTTCTCCAGCCAACTTCTCAGCAGTTCTGACAATACCTAGACTCAAGTACGGGTTGTTCTGTTTACTCAAATGCATGCTGTCGAAGTCATCTAGAAACTTCTCGAATATCGATATCGCTTCCTTTATGTTCGACAGCTTCGTCTCGTCTCTTGTACCTTGAACAGAATATAGGAATTACTTAAAATTAAATAATTGAATTTGAGTTGGTTTTATTTTGTGTTGAATAGTTTATTTTTCTATTTATAAAGAAACTATCGTCAAATTGGTAAATGTTGAATTTATATCAATCAAAAATCAGTCCACGTTCAGCGGAGTATTACGTTATACATAACATATATTTATTATATGCAGATCAATTGAGAACCTCCTGTGTTTTTGTATCGGTTAAAAACCGGTTATGTGCGAGTCGAACTCACCTATGGGGCGATTGTGTTTGTTTTGGTACGAGAATTGAATCTCGACTTCTCTTTTCAGATCCAGCACTCGCTCGACAAATCACGACGGAATTTTCACGGATTCGTGGTGACTAAGACCAAAGTACCAAAGATCGTTCGCGAGTAATAGTTGATATAAGACTTACAAGTAAGTACCCGCTTCGCCCTTCCAATCAATCCTTTAATAGCTAACTTCTGGTAGTCTGGATCTCGTCCCTCCAACTCCTTGAGGGTCCCCTCTGCCGTGTCCTTATCCTTGAAGCCTAACCCTGGTACCGTATCTGGAGGGAGTTCCTTCTTCTCTTTGGCCTTTTCTTCCATTTCTACGTCGGGGCTGGACTCCTGGAAAATAAGCAGTTTTATAAGCTCGTACCCTAATGTGTAACAATACCCATGTTTCGCTACACTTATTTCCACCCTATTATGTGATATACGAATCTATCGCCGTATCAGCCACAAATTTCAATCGCGACCAACTCATGAGTGATATTTTATTCAAAAATTCAAACACAAAATGTGATAATGACGAGACGAGCAAGGTCTGATGATAAGCGCCACGCCTGCTCATAAACAGAAGTAACACCACACAGAACTTTGTATTACAAAGTACTGCATCGTACTGAACTGCGCTCGTCACCCCGACACATAAGATGTTAAGTCTCACAATGTCCAGTAATTTCACTGGCTTCAATGTCCTTCAAACCAATACATAACAGTGCTTACACACTATTGCTTGGTGGCAGAAATAACGTAAATACAACGTAAGTAAATACGGTTCTCCCCAGGGGGCTTGCCCCCTGATCCTAACCCTTTTCCCATCCCTTTTTCTTCCCCTACCCCTTAGCCCTTTGGCAGGCCGGCATGATCTTGCCGATCTACGATGGACACATTGTTTATCGTCGGTCGACACTATTCTTGGATAGCGCTACAGTTACCATCAGGTGTAGCGTAGTCACTTTGCCGAGCCAGGATAAAAAAAAATACATTTCCTCAACCTATGTACGATATCACTATACCAATCAGGCAAATACCCTTTAAATTTTACCCCCCCATAGTCACTGACCAAGCACATCCTTTACTACGGCCCTGGCTATCGAAGCAAATACAAAGGTACATCGCTTATTTAAATTTATTTCATAAACTAGTATAAAGTTGTGTTTGTTGTATAAAAGTGGTGTGGATGTGTTCAATAAACATTGACGCTGATGAACAGTGTATGGAAACATTGAAATAATTGAATTAAGCATCCATAGATATTTGTTTTGAGTCTAGGTGTTGTGAGACCGCAAGTCCCTCGTAGTTGATACCCACGATACAAGTAACCTACTATTGGGGTTAGGACTATGTGTGTGACTGTTGGGTGTATCCTACTAATATTATAAACGCGAAAGTTTGTAAGTATGGATAGATGGATGTTTGTTACTCTTTCACGTAAAAACTACTGAATGGATTTTAATGAAACTTTACAATAATATAGCTTATACATCAGAATAAGACATAGGTTACTATGTTTTTCAAAAATCAACCCCTGAAGGGTTTAAAAAGGGGATGAAAGTTTCTATGAAAAATCAAAATCGCTGAACCGATTTCAATGAATTTTGGCACAAATATAGTTGACCCTTTTATGATGACCCAGGGACATCCGGGGTCCAGGGTCAGGACCAAGGGCCTAAATAGGGTATGAAAAATTATATGAAAGCTTTTTGATAGCGAAACGAAGTTCGCGGGCACAGCTAGTTTAATTATATATATAAAAAAATAAGTACATACACCCAAAAGTCACACACATAGTGGTGACCCCACAGTAACATACGAGTCTTGTGTCGTGGGTATCAGGAACTACTGGAGACTTTAGGTCTCACAACACCCACACCCCGAAACAAATATTTGTGGATCACACAAACATTTGTCTCGGTGCGGGGATCGAACCCGCGGCCTCTCGCTTCACAGCCGGCTATTCGCCCGCTGTGCGACGGAAGCTGTCATAGTATACGTGTCAATAAAAAGGCATTGCAAAATTGAAACCCACCTTGTCACTCTCTTTATCCTTTTTCTCTTGTTTTGATTCTTCTTTATCTTTCTTATCTGTTTTCTTTTCCTTGTTCTTGTCGAGGTCCGCGAGCCAGTTCTCGAACACTTCCATTGCTTCTTTAATGTTCTTTATTTTATCTTCTGCCTTCGTCACTGAAAAAGAAGTGTAGAAGTTAATCGCATTGATCTAGAAGGAGTCTACATAAACTGGAAAGAAAGGAAAAGGAAGACCTGGGTTGAAAACTGGAACCCATAATAATATTTGTGTTCGACTTTTCAGTTTGAAAAATTACTGATAATGATTTTACAAGGTAGGTAGGTCCCTCGTATGCGAGAGGCCGTCTGGGTTGATGCCACCGCTCTGTCTACTTCTGTCGCCAAGCAACAGTGTGTAAACACTGTTGTGTTTCGGTTTGAAGGGCATTGGAGCCAGTGAAATTACTGGATATTATGAGACTTAACATCTTATATCTCGGGGTGACGAGCGCAGTTCAGTGCCATGCAGTGCTATGTAATTCAAAGTTATGTGTGGTGTTGCTCCTGTTTATGGGCAGGCGTAGCGCTTACCATTAGGCGAGGACCTAGGTCGTCTCGTAATTCAAACAAATAAAAAGGAAATACATTGAAGTCTTTGCCGTCAGTTATCTGAATTCAAAAGCTAATAAAAAAATATTGGCTGTCATAGGGACTGCCGATAGAAGTATAAACTTATAACTAAGTATATTTATTTAGTACCTCAACTCGACACTGCACTGTACTGCACTGCACTGCACGTACTGTACTCTACTGAATTGTACTGTACTGTACTGTACTGCACTGCACTATACTGTACTGCACTGCACTATACTGTACTGCACTGCACTGCACTGTAGGTACTGTACTGTACTGCACTGTAGGTACTGTACTGTACTGCACTGTACTCTACTGCATTGTACAGCACTGTGCTGAAGAAGTTTACAGTTCAAAAAATTTCAATAGAAGCGTGTGTTACTTACTTGATAGTACTCTTTTGGCCCTCCCCAATAAACCCCTGACAGTCAGTCTTCTGTAGTTCATGTCATGTTCTTCTAAAAGACGCAGTGTTTCTTCTGCCTTCGCCTTGTCCTTGAATCCGAATCCAGTCTCTTCTTTGTCATCTTTACCCATGGTCTGGAATGATTGCAATAATACGTAAGCTTATTATGAACTAGCTTTTCCTCGCAGCTCCGCCCGCGTGATCTCCTTTCCCCGGGATAAAAAGTAGCCTATGTTCACCAGGGATAATGTAGGATTCTAATGGTGAAAGAAATTTTCAAATCGGTCCAATAGTTTTTAAGTTTATTCGTTATACAGGGTTATTTTTAAAACACCAGCAACCTCGCAGGGGTAGATACCTAAGGTTATAAGCTACTACTTTTGTTCTACGACTTTTGATAATTTGTTAGATTTTATTTTCATACAAAAATAAGTATTCATTTAATTTCCGTCTTGAATGTTACCTACACGCATCGCAGATTACGTAAGCAAACACGCGAAGCGTGGGGAACCGGGCTAGCGTTGAAGGTCATCGCCCGAGCCAGCTGAGCGGCGCCATTGAGTCGCGCGCGCACGCCGAACGCTACGAAGAAAAATACGACACAACAAAAACTTGTAAAATCATTTTTTTTTAAATATATTGAGTTATATACAAACTCGTAGAACAAAAGTTGTTCCGTATGGGGTCAGCTATCTGGTCCTGCGAGGTTGCTGGTGTTTTAAAATGAACCCTGTATACAAAAATACAAATCTTTCCTCTTTATAATATTAGTGTAGAAGTGTAGATTAAGATTTTTAAGATTAAGGGGAGGGGATTTGTGTCTAACTCATTCACTGTACGAAACGCAGTAAGTAGTTACTGTTGCTGTTTGCTGGTGGTAGGATATTCATATCCGCCCGGATAGCGACCACCGTACTGATGGTGTTAAAACCTGCCATAGTGACCTACACATTTTGTGTGGATCGCGTTCCCGGATCAGCCAGTGTATATCCGGTTCTCCCGAGGGGCTTGCGACATGACTTGGTTGGTTGGGGCGGGTATAGGGGTATATCCTTGTACCTGCATCTGTCATCGCAAGCCCCTCGATTTGTTTCTTGCCTCTTCATAGTGTGAAGAAGCATTTAATCAGGTTGGCATGACTCTAGTGACCATCGATAAACTCATTGTTTGTCGGTGGTCGCTTGTTTTTAGACTGCACTACGCTTATGGTCAGGGATCCCTGAGCCATTTTTCCACTTGATTACTATCAAGCTAATTTTCCGTGAGTAGCTTCGTTTCGATGAGACGCCCAACAATTCGCTATGCGAAAATTCTCTATTGTGGTAGCTAACAGAGGTAGCAAGGATAATTTATTTCGATTTGATGATACTCAAAAAGTTGTTTTTTTATTTGTAGGACAACATGACTGTTAAATTATATAAATATTAACTAAGTAAAAACAAAAAAATCTGCTGGTTAGTAATCATTTTTGATGACCTCGTTATCGATACATGTTGGAAGCAGGGAACTCTTTGATCATACCATACATTTTGTAGAACAAATATTTTTTCGAATAATTTAGATAATTATCATCAGATTTAACAAAAAAAAAACCAGTTAGTAATAAATTTTTGGAACTCATCAAATCGACATATTCTATCCTCCTCTACCTCTGTTAACTACCACAATAGAGAATTTTCGCATAGCGAATTGTTGGGCGTCTCATCGAAACGAAGCTACTTAAAAAATTAGCTTGATAGTAATCAAGTGGAAAAATGGCTCAGGGTTCCCTGCCTATTCCTATAAGGTATAGTGCAGTCCCTTTGTCGTGCTCGGATAAAAATAAACTTCATCCCATCTATGATTCTTCTGGTATTGTGAGTGTTTATGGACGATGGAGATCGCTCACCATCAGGTGACTGGCTTTTTTTAATAACATAGGTCGGCAAACGATCAATTGTGTCACCTGATGGCAAGTGATCTCCAAGTTTGTGTGCAATTCACACACAATAGAAGTGAAACTTCAGAAATAAGAGAATGCGATAAATAAAGAGACGAAGATTACAGAAAACACTGTATACTTGTAATCTATCTCATTCTCTCGCAGGCTAAATCCTATTTATGGATATGTTTGTCTCTTTTCACTGTCGCTTTTTATTTTTTCGAATTTCAAATCACAACGTTGCTAAAGAAGTTTCACTTCTAAAATTAAATGTTTGACATGAAGTAAATACTACACAAGGTGGACAGACGACCTGATAAAGGTCGCAGGAAGTCGCTGTATGCAGGCCGCTTCCAACAGGTCGGTCTGGAAATCTTTGCGGGAGGCCTATGTTCAGCAGTGGACGTCCTGTGGCTGATGATGATGATGAAATACTACACGCATTTGTTTAAGTCAGTAGTCAGTTCTTTTCAAAGTCTATGACATCATAGTCATGTATATTTTAAATTCTAACGACGTACTTATTACGTCATATGAATTAAGTATTTGTTGCTAAGGACATGCTGGTTACTTGGTTTAGAATAAACGAGGTTCTAGGGGCTTACCTTGTGCAGCACATTATCTGCAAGAGCGCAACGGCGCGGTGGTACCAACCCAGACGGCCTCTCGCATACGAGGGACCTACCACCTTGTAAACAACTCGCAACTTCTCGTTTCTCACCCATAAGGAATGTCGAAGCATGACATCATATTACAATTAGCAACAAATTATTTACACACGTGACGACTGATAATATATTATTATGTAAATGTACATTGTAGCAATTTACATGCTTTTTTAACAAGAGGTTTTTTATTAGGCGCGGTTTTTTTTCTAAACATCGATTTCCCCGTCAATTGTGGGCCAATTTAATGGATTTTTCTTTCGATAGAGTCTAGCTGCGATATGGTCCCTGTACAGTTTGTACACTTGATATAGCTGTAGAGTGCGTTGAGAAAGGGTTTAGTTATAGGAAAAATATTTATTTCACTAAGATCGTACAAGTTAAGTTGGCTATTTCTTTCCCTTCAGTAGTACGGCTAAGGGCTCCCACACATAAACACGATACGACGTCGTGTCGTACCACGATGCGGCGTCGTTTCACGATGCGACGCGAAAAAACTTTACTAGAACTTAACGTATGGCTGTTTTTGCTCACGATTTCCTTTGCATCGCTATAAAAACACTCCTATATTCAATTTTAACAGCAAATCTTTTATTACATCGCGGAATATTTTGGTGAATAATGATGCAGTGCCAAGTGGGTCATAAGAATTTATAAAACAACAGTCATTTCGCGTGGGCCGTATCGATCAACATAGATTCAGAGTAATATAGGATTCTCGCAAGATTTACTAGATGGTAATTTCCTCGTATCATACAGTGGGGCAGGGTGGGACAGGGTGGGGCATTTGCGCCACTATGGATAGCTTAATAAGCGAACACTGATTTGTCAGTTAACCACGCTGTTGACAGTGCATAAGTAAAGCATAAATTGACAGTTGACACTTGACAGTAATAGCATAAGTCTCGACCGGGTTGCTACCACTGTCTCACAAAAAAACGATATTAAAAAGCAGCAGCATATTGTGATAAAAAGTTGCATATCTTATGAATCATGAAAAGAAATCTCTCTTCTGTAAAACATGTATTAAAATTGGCGGCAATCCAACTTCCCGCCATTATGCATTGATCATTCCAGTATTTGTACTCCACACTCACTACTGGCACGATTTTATTCTACATAGCTCTATTTTTTTAACCGAGCACGGCAAAGTGACTGCACTACACCTGATGGTAAGCGTTAGTGCAATCCAAAAAATCGAAGAGTCATGCCGACCTGTATAAATGCTTCTTCCCTCTTCGGAGGAAAGAAGCAAACCGAGGAGCCTGCGACAGGATAGGCGGATAACCGATGCAGACACAATAATACAAGGGTGTACCCCTATACCCGCCCCAATCAACCATCAAGTCATGGCGCAAGCCCCTCGGGAGAACCGGATATACACTGGCTGATCCTGGAACGCGACCCACACAAGGCGTGTGGATCACTATGGCAGGTTTTAACACCACGTGTACGGTGGTCGCTATCCGGGGGGATATGAATATTCTACCACCAGCAAATTCAACCAATGGTCAACCTAAAAACTGCCATATTGACCCACACACCATGTGTGGATCGCGTTCCAGGATCAGCCAATATATAATCGGTCGTCCCGAGGGGCTTGCGTCACTTTGCCGTGCTCGAATAAAAACAACCTGACAGCGATTATACTCCTTGTGTTAAAAGAGAAATAACAGCAGACTAGGCTGCATGGTTGGCTGAGGCCTTTGCCTTCTTTAAAAACGATAACAAGGAGAGAACGATATCAAAATAAAACTCCTTGTGTTATGCACAGTTCAAAATTGTCGAGGAAGGACTCTCGAAATCTCAGGTTAACCAGCCCTAAGAGCATACACCTCTGACTTTTCTAAATTACGTGGGTTATTAATTGTTAATTATCGCTTGCTTTAACGGTGAAGGAAACATCGTGAGGAAACCTGCATACCTGAGAACTCGATAAGATTTTCGAAGGTATGTGAAGTTTACCAACCCGCATTAGGCCAGCGTGGTGGACTAAGGTCTAACCCCTCTCATTCAGTAGAGGAGGCCCGTGCCCAGCAGTGGGACGTATAATACAGGGCTATTAAAAATAAAAAACTTATGCATCTGTTGAGCCAGCGAAACCATTCACCGACTTAAAATTATTTAATTTCATTTATAGCCAAGCAACTGTTGTGTTTCGGTTTGAAAGACATTGAAGCCAGTGAAATTACTGGGCACTGCGAGACTTGATCTTGTGTCTCGGGGTGTCGAGCGCAGTTCAGTGCCATGCAGTGCTTTGTAATACAAAGTTCTGTGTGGTGTTACTTCTGTTTATGGTCAGGCGTACTTACTCGTCTCGTCATTCAATAAAATAAAATAGCTTGTTAGTTATTTCGAGTCAGTTAAAAATAAAAGAATAGAGAACACCTTTGAGAATATTTAGTTTTTGTTGTAGCGGATATTCGAATGATGTCATACATTATTTACATAAAACTACAATCGCAATAAAATTGTTTGCACAATAAAATAAGTAGACGTTTTAATTCTTATCACATAAACCTAACGCTTGTATGTTGGAGGGATAGTTAAAGGTGCAACTTGTGATGTACTATGCTTTTTCTATGTGCTTTGTCTATTTCTGCCGCCAAGCAACAGTGTGTAATCATTGTTTCGGTTTAAAGGACATTGAAGCCAGTGAAATTAGTGTTAAATTACTGGGCATTATCAGACATCAAATCTTATGTCTCGGGGTGACGAGCGTAGTTCAGTGCCTTGCAGTGCTTTGTAACTCAAAGTTCTGTGTGGTGTTGCTATCTGTCTGTCCGTCTCCTACATTGATCTATTGAATTGTAATAAGCGGCTATATAATTTTTTTACAGAATATCAAGTTATTATGGCGGATGTTCTAACGAATAATATAAAAACAACAAGTGAGTGTGGAACCTTCGCTGCGCAAGTCCGACTCACACTTAGCTGATTTTTTCTTTTAAGTAAATATTACACACTTGTATGAATGAGTTTTACGTCTGACGTCATGTTTGTGTTATTTAAAAATATTTTCGCGAGTATCAAATGTTTTTAAAGAAAGAAAGAAACAATTTATTTGGTTTTTCATGAATAAAAAGAAATGGTACATTTTAAAAGAAACTTACATAAAGAATGAAAAACCAAAATGGACTCGCCTCAGCTTCGTGCTGTAGCGTATAAGCTACAGCGCTGATTTTCAGCCGAGCCCAGACTACACATACATTTTAGACTACACATAGTACAATTAACAATGAATATTTCGTAAATATTGTGTGTAAGTTGACTTGGCCAAGAGAGAAAGAGTTTGACAGCCTCCGTGGCGCAGCGGGCGAGTAGCCGGCTGTGAAGCGAGAGGCCGCGGGTTCGATCCCCGCACCGAGACAAATGGACGTGTGATCCACAAATATTTGTTTCTCGGTCTGGTTGTTGTGAGACCAACAGTCTCTCGTAGTTCCTGATACCCACGACACAAGACTCGTATCTTACTGTGGGGTCAGGACTATGTGTGTGACTGTTGGGTGTGTTTATTTCATTATAAATTACAAGTGTTATTTATGAATACGGTCCTAAGTTTGCGTACAAGATTATTTATAAGTATCTTAATGCTAGAAGCCCAGACGTGATAATAGCAATAATTTAGTTTATTTAACTACTAGTTTTTGCCCGCGGTTTCGCACGCGTAACAATTTTAGTTAGACAAAAAAAGGTATGTTATTTACTGTACATTATGCCAAGACATAGAACTGGATAACACGATATTTGGGCTAGCCAGTGTATATCCGGTTCTCCCGAGGGGCTTGCGACATGACTTGATGGTTGATTGTGGCGGGTATAGGGTTATCCCTGTTTCACTGTGCCTGCATCGGTCATCCGCCTGTACTATCGGAGGCCCCTCGATTTTCTTCTTCCCTCTCCGAAGAGGGAAGAAGCATTTATACAGGCCGGCATGACTCTGGTGACCACCGATAGACTCATTGTTTGTTGTTTAAATGTATCCTAAGGGATAATAAATAAATAACACCCAACAGTCACACACATAGTCCTGACCCCACAGCAAGGTACGAGTCTTGTGTCGTGGGTATCAGGACCTACGAGAGACTTTTGGTCTCACAACACCCACACCCCGAAACAAATATTTGTGGATTAGACAAATATTTGCTCGGTGCGGGAATCGAACCCACGGCCTCACGTTTCACAGTCAGCTACTCACCCACTGCGCCACGGAGGCTGTCAGAATATTTTTCAGAATCGGTTTAGAAGTTCCATAGATAACTCCTTCTCAGATCAATTACAAAAATCGATATCTGCGGGCCCCTATGGCAACAAATGGCAATGAAATATAGCTTAATATATTACTCAAGGAAAGGGCAGTCTCATAAGTGAAACTTTAAAATTAGTTCAGCAGTTCCAAAGATTACCCACACCATACAAACAAACAAATATATCCTCTTTATTTATTAGGGTAGGTAAACCTTGTTTGATTTATATCTCATGCATAGAGCAAAGATCAGAACAATGTCAATATTACATCAACAATAATACCATTTTATTAGAAAACGCTTAGAATAAACCCGGTTCTTTTTTTAAATTTCGAAAAATAAACATTTTTCTAACGATAATTGACTACAGTTGAATATATCTATGCCAATGATAATGTTTGCTGAATTCAGTTTCGAATTAGCATATTATTATAATGATTAATGGCCTTACTTCTGCAGTTTGCATTAAAAATAATTATATATCACATGTAAAAAAGTAATCAACACCAATTCCGGGAACTCGAAAGATAAAAATTAAATACTCACGATAAAAAGAAATCAATAAAGCAATCACGCAAATCCTTAAAATAGGCACAACACTATTTTTACGGCGTCTGTTCAAAAACGCGGGCTTCAGTTGACTGTTCTGAATTCAAATTATTTAGAAGTGCGGGAAATGTGTTTGCTAACCGACAAAAATAAGAACACCGCTATTTTAATAACGATGGGTGTTTTGTAGCGTGTTTTTAATTCAGTCGAGTGTTGCTAGAAGAGACAAATCGACTAAAATAACCGAATGACGTTGCGGTGTTTCGTCAATAGCTATTTCCAAGGTTGTAATGACATCACCTATGTAAGACGGTAAGGAGCGCCTTTTAACCTTGATAACACTTAAAAAGGCCGTTTGGTTAACTTAAAACGGGTAAATGACATAATCCGATCGATTTGGTAGCAATTTCAAACCGAATTAAGCTGCGGTCTCCACATAAAATGCATAAGTATTAGCAATGCTAATTTATTCATGTTAGCATAGCAGACAGCGCCCGTCCGGATAGCGACCACCAAAGCTGCCATAGTGACCCACGCACCATGTGTGGATTGCGTTCCAGGATCAGCCAGTGTATATCCGGCTCTCCCGAGGAGCTTGCGATAAAACTTGATGGTTGTTTGGGGCGGGTATATAGAGATTTCTTCACACTTCAAAAAGGGAAGAAGCAAATCGAGAGGTCTGTGACAGGACAGGCGGATGACCGATGCAGGCACAGGTATACAAAGATATATAATCCTATACCCACCCCACCAACCATCAAGTCATGTCGCAAGCCCCTCGGGAGAACCGGATATATACTGGTTGATCCTGAAACGCGATCCACGCAGTGTGGCTCACTACGTATCTATTACCGTATTTTTTTTATTGCAACTATTTTTATTGTATAATCAGGGGCATTTTACGCACTGTAGAGGCTATAGGCCACTCACCGCTTGGGGCCCTGCCTGCTTATCAGATCAAATCGTTTATTTTGCAGCCTCCGTGGCGCAGCGGGCGAGTAGCCGGCTGTGAAGCGAGAGGCCGCGGGTACGATCCCCGCACCGAAACAAACGTTTATGTGATCCACAAATATTTGTTTCGAGGTCTGGGTGTTGTGAGACCGAAAGTCTCTTGTAGTTACTGATACCTACGACACCAGACTCGTATCTTACTGTGGGGTCAGGACTATGTATGTGACTGTTGGGTGTATTTATTATTATTGTTATTTTGCAAGTACGGCACAAAGAGTACTAGAGACTATTTTATAGTACTAGCGGTCCCACGCACGCGGTTCACCCACATGCATGTTACTACTACGCTCCCGTATTTTATTCTTCGGGCAAGCATCCTTAACGCCTGTAGAATAAAAATGGATCTGTGTGTAAACTACACTGATTGTGCAAGCATACTACATAATATGTAGATAGTTAGGTCACCTTTGGTTTACAAATGACAACAAATCCTTGAACTATCGTATAATCGAAAGCATGATAAAATAAAACGGAACAAAGAATTAGACTAAGGAATTAGATATTTTGTGGATTAGAATAGAAACGGTGTTTATTATATTTTCTTATCAACTAAGTATGTAGGTTAATAATATATAAACTCTATACATATGTACATACATATTTTTTAAATAATTACTTAAAATAGGTTTTATTTAAAAATCTTTTTCTACAAATAAAGCTGTATGAATGGAGTTTCTTTTGCCTCAAGTAAGTTTCTGATATAAGTTTTTATTTGACAGTTGTGTAGCGCGGCGTTTCCATAGCGTTATTTTTGAAAAATTTTGTGTTACTTTTGGCCCTATTACGTTACTCCCGCCTTGTTAAAATAATTCAAAATGTTACATTTACTTAAGGACGGACAATAGCCAGCGATTTTTTATTACTTTTTGAAAATCGCTACTCGATCCTTTAATATATTAATCACAATGGGTAAATGCAATAATAGCAATGAAATCTATAAATATTAATTTTAAGAATAAATGTACCATGTAATGACCAGTTTGAGATAAATATAATTGTACATTCAATTACTAGAAGTAATACTTGTAGTTTTCGTTATTATTTTATATATCCATTGTGATTATTCCCAAAACTATTTTTATCTGTATTGTGTCGAAGGATTGAGCTGTGGTGAAAAAATCCAAAAAAGGAATTTAGCGGGCTAGTGCTGATATTTGGCTATAACTTTTCGTAATAGAAACTAATAATTCCCATAAAATTACAAATAAAAAATACGACTGAAGCATTATAGCATAGTATTTATTTATATCCTGCGGACTGTCAAGTTCCAGTAATTATTTATACGATACATAAATTATGTAGTTATTATTGTTTGTATCCCTTTTAAACTCACCAGCTTATTAGACAAATATGCATTAATGTTCTTCGGAATTCCAACATATATAGTAATATTTAAAGATATTTGACATTAAACTTTTAATCTATGCAAATAAATGCTTATTTAAGTCATATAAATTAGTAAAAAACGAGAACAGCGCATTCAAACTTTTTGAATGAGAATGCGCTACTTTTTATTAAAATAATCTATACTAATAATAAAGCTGTAGAGTTTGATTGTTTGTTTGTTTGAACGCGCTAATCTCAGGAACTAATGGTACGAATTGAAAAAATCTTTTTGTGTTGGATAGTCCATTTATCGAGGAAGGCTTTAGGATATATAACATTACGCTGCGACCATTAGAAGCGAAGATCAGTGAAAAATTTTGCAAAAACGGGGAAAATTATTCATATTTGAAGGCTTCCGTTGCTAAGCTACCCAAATAATATTATTTGAAGGCTTCCGTGGCTAAGCTACCCAAATCTATACTAATATTATAAAGCTGTAGAGTTTGATTGTTTGTTTGTTTGTTTGATCACGTGGGCGGAGCTGCGAGCAAAAGCTAGTAATTAATAAACAGATATTTTGTGTAACTTTTGAGTTTTGACTATTAGGCACTGGCCACACTGCAGTTGACGCCTGACGCATGACGGATGAAGATAAATATTTCACTTTCATTCCGGCATTTGTTTTTTGGCGTTTTATAAAAGTTCTATTGCAATTGATCGATTGAAAGTGTGATAAAATTGAAATTTTGACTATTTTCGTCATACATCAGTCATTAAAAGTGGTATAAACATGTAAGTTTTTTTAATATCTCCATTTTAACACCCATGTGTGTGGATGTAGCTCATGGAGTGATCGTAGGTGGTCGGTATCTATGAAAGTATCTAAATATGTACTTCTTTATACCTAAGCATGTTAAAATACCTTTATTTATTATAGGGAACGAAGATTCAACAAACATGTAACAGCGATTTGTGAGCGCTCATAATTTTATTGTGGATGCATGAAAAAATAATCAAGCGATTCTATTATTACATCGAATAATATCGATTCCTTATGGCCTCTCACATTATTTGAGTAAAATTTAACTTATATGACATCTTTTTTCCCTTAAAATAAATGTCTGAATGTCTTTAAACCATGGCCGCAATGGACTTGTACTGCCATCTTTGACATAGATCTTTGACATGAGTTACCAATTTTAGCCCGGTCTGTTCTTGTAGATTAACATTTTTAAATTGACGAAAATACAAATTGTTCAAAAGTCATCAAAATGCAGTTAGGCCAGTCTGGTTCTAGCAGCCTCATTTGTATGTTCGAGTAGTCTCTCTTTGTAGTGTTTAGTGCTTGTATTAACTTCCTCTTTGACTGTGGGCATTTCTATGTATTTCTGAATTTCTCACAAACCACTCTGCACTTGATATTGATCAGAGGGCAATATTTTGGAATCTATGAGAATTCTCTATGTTGGAGTTACTAGCAGGAACTAAGGATTTAAATAATAAAAAAAAATCAAACCAACTATTGTTTATAGATACCATCATGGAGCAAGTCCTACAGAAAGTAGCGGAGACGATGGAGAGGAAGCTGGACCAAGAGTTGGAAAGGTATTTCTTATATTTATGCTAAATAAATCTAATAATAAAACTATGAATTTTATGAGTGGTAAAGCCACGCTGTAGACAGTTTTATCTACAGCATGATTGGGCCGGCTCAACCTGGTCATTACCACTGTCTCACAGAAAACTGACGTAAAGTAGCGGCTTGCCGCTGCGTTTCGTATGGTGAGTGAGATATCCGGATGCCCAAATACCCCTCCCCTTCCCAATACCTAATTATCCCTTTCCTTTAAGGTCGGCAACGCGCTCATAATTCTTCTGATATTGTGGGCATATATGGGCGGTGGAGACCACTTACCATCAGGTGACCCACTTGCTTGTTTGCCGATCTATGCTATAAAAATTTAAATGTCAAAGTATACGTTTCTACAATAAAATTCCTAGCCATATTCAACAATTAAGTCTAAATAAATTTAAATTCTATATTAAACAGAACCTTTGCCGAAAAGGTTACTATAATATTAAAGATTATTTGGAAGACAAAACGGCTTGGAATTGAGCCGCTCACTCCATACAAAATATGGCTGTCCATAGTCCTCTAATATATTGTACTATGTGAAAATATAATAATTTATTATACTTGACTGCCCTATTGGCGCATTACTAGTATTTAAGGCATATATCGTTGACATTTTTAATATTTTTTTTAAGAAAAAAATAATTTTTAAAATTGTTAATTTTAATTTTATTTTTATAATTATGTAAAGTCAATGTCTGGACATTAAAAGAGGCCATAACCCATGAGTTTGTTTCGGCATTTCTTCTCATGGCTAGCCACGAAATGCCGATAAAAGAAAAAAATAAAATAAACTAGTATAAAGAATTTTGACATGTAAAAGTGATATTTATGATCCAATTTGCAGAATAAATGATTTGATTTTGATTTTGATTTTGAAAAATATATATATATATATATTTGTAAACGATAAATATCCGCAGACTAGATACCCTGGACTCCAGTGACCTGGATGCGATCCGACAGCAGCGCGTCGCCGAGTTGAAGAAGAGAGCTAAACTGAAACAAGAGTGGCTTGCTAATGTGAGTTTTTTTTAGCTGAAGCTTTTTTTTATTCGATGGAATGACGAGACGAGCAAGGCCTGATGGTAAGCGCCACGCCTGTCCATAAAGAGAAGCAACACCACACAATGTTGAATTACAAAGCACTGCATGGCACTGAACTGCACTCGTCACCCCGAGACATAAGATGTTAAGTCTTATAATGCCCATTTCACTGGCTTCAATGCCCTTCAAACCGAAACACACCAGTGCTTACACACTGTTGCTTGGCGACGTCAATAGACGGCGCGGAGGTACCAACACAGACGACCTCTCGTATACGAGGGACCTACCACCTTGTAAACCTAGTAAGGTTTCTTTAAGAAATTCTAGACCTTACGTAATCAAGTAAATATGTCTACATCTACACCAATATTATCTACACTTCTAGAACTACACTTCAACACTAATATTATAAAGAGGAAAGATTTATATTTTGCTGGTGGGAGGTTACTTGTATCCGACCGGATAGCGACCACCGTACACTGGTGCTAAAACCTGCCATAGTGGCCCACCTTGTGTGGGTCGCGTTCCAGGGTCAGCCAGTGTATATCCGGTTCTCCCCAGGGGGCTTGCCCCCTGATCCTAACCCTTTTCCCATCCCATTTCCTTCCCTCCCCCTTGGCCCTTTGGCAGGCCGGTATGATCTTGCCGACCTACGATGGACACATTGTTTGTCGTTGGTCGACACTATTCTTGGATTGCGCTACACTTATCAACAGGTGTGGCGTAGTCTCTTTGCCGAGCTAGGACAAAAAAAAAGGAGAGTTAAAACATACCCCCTAATGGTAAGTTTTAATCCATAAATGGCAACACTTCTGTCCTAAAAGAAGAGTTTTTAGTTGATTTTGCCTTATACAAAAACGAGTTGATTTTAAATTATTTTAGTATGTGTATGTGACATATATGCAAACAGTATTCATAAATAATACAATAAAATAATAATATGGCTTTCATACAAAATGGATATATCAAAAATGATATATATCGGATATATATCATAAATATCCGATATTTTGATATTTATAATAAATATCGGATATTTTCGAACCCTGGAGGATAAACCACCTTGTATAATTTCCACTTCTCCACCAGGGCCACGGGGAGTACACAGAGATAGACGGCGAGAAGGAGTTCTTCACGATATGCAACAAGAGCGAGAGCGTTGTGTGTCATTTCTACAAGTCGGACAGTCCTCGGTGCAAGATAGTGGACATGCATCTGAAGACATTGTCCGCGAGGCACGTGGAGTGTCGGTTCGTGAAGCTGGATGTGGAGAGGGCCCCGTTCCTGACAGGTATGGAGGTGTTGCTTTATATCTATACTAATAATAAAGCTGTAGAGTTTGATTGTTTGTTTGTTTGTTTGAACGCGCTAACCTCAGGAACTACTGTTTCCAATTGAAAAATTCTTTTTGTGTTGGATAGTCCATTTATTGAGGAAGACTTTAGGATATATAACATTACGCTGCGACCATTAGAAGCGAAGCATCAGTGAAAAATGTTGCATAAACGGGGAAAATTATTCATATTTGAAGGCTTCCGTTGCTAAGCTACCCAAATCTATACTAATATTATAAAGCTGTAGAGTTTGATTGTTTGTTTGTTTGTTTGATCACGTGGGCGGAGCCGCGAGCAAAAGCTAGTTTCTACTAAATTTGGTAGGTTTCGGTAGATTTGTTTTATAGCATAGGCCGACAAAGCAAGCAAGTGGCAAGTGAGTCACCTGATGGTAAGTGATCTCCACCGCCCATATACGTCACCAGAAGAATGATGGACGTGTTGTCGACCTTAAAGGAAAGGGATAATTAGGGATTGGGAAGGGGAGGCGGATTTGGGCTTCCGGATATCTCCACTCTGACACTCCCAGCTGAGGTATCATTATTCCAATAACTAGTTATAAATAAATATTACACCCAACAGTCACACACATAGTCCTGACCCCACAGTAAGATACGAGTCTTGTGTCGTGGGTATCAGCAACTACGAGAGACTTTCCCTCTCACAACACACAGACCCCGAAACAAATACTTGTGCATCACACAAACATTTGGATCGAACCCGCGACCTCTCGCTTCACAACCGGCTACTCGCTCGCTGTGCCACAGCGGCTGTAATTAATATTATATCATCATCAGGTCGTCTCAAGATACGCGTGATACCCACCATAGGGCTGGTTAAGGACAACAAGACCAAGGACTTCATCGTGGGCTTCACCGACCTCGGGAACAGAGATGACTTCAGCACCGAGATGATGGAGTGGAGGATAGCCAGGTAACTAAAGTCCGGTCGCGGAGCACGAAGAATATCGTACAATGACCTCTTTACCTACTGACAGTGGTCACAAACATTTTTGTATCATGTGCGGATTACGTGAAATAATTAGAAAGAGAAAGAAAATTTACAAACTTATTAAATAAATTATTTATTTAGATTTTAAATTATAAGTTATAAAAAACGAGTTACAATTACTAATTCGGCAGAAATAAAAAAAATGAAAATTCAAAAGAATTCATTTCCTCTGTATTCGCCTGTCACATTTATTACAAAAGAATCAACAGTTTTGTCTACATTATCGTCTAGTCTATCTAATTTCGATTCCTCTTTTTTTACGTGAAAGACCACATTTACCAGACGGCGGTCGTTGCATCTGTGCGAGCGAGACTCATTATATTTACGCGGGAGTGACAGAGACAGGTAGTAACAGGTCAAAGTACGAATTTCTTCCTTCTTCGCGTCCGCGCTATACCAACACACTTGGTATTCAAGAAAGCAGTCGTTAAGCCAAGTCTAAGGCATTCGGGCTTGAAAACTGACCACTCGGTTTGCCACAAACCATTTTATATAGAACTAGCTGTACCGTGCGCGCGTTGCTACGCCACTAACTATAATAAATTTGAAGGAAAGCAATTACACAAACATTCAATTCATTTTGAGTCATCATTCGTTCGCTGTTTTCGTTTCAATTCCAATCAGCATGGACAGTCACGGCAATATGTGAAATTCATTGGAATGACAGTGGCGCCATCTGTCGAAAATTGGTCGTACCAACTCGGAAACCTTCGTGGGCTCATGCACAACAACTTTGCTAAAGATCATCACATAATCAAATGCATAGTTTACGATTCTATAAAGGACATATAGACAAACATTCATCTATACTTATAAAATAACATGTCCTGACTGACTGACTGATTCATCATCGCCGAGCGCAAACTATCAAGGCTACAAGCATGAAATTCGGACTGTATATTCATTTTGTTATGTAGGCACCCACTAAGAAAGGATTTTA
The DNA here is from genome assembly GCA_949126905.1 of Amorpha juglandis. Classification (NCBI taxonomy): domain Eukaryota; kingdom Metazoa; phylum Arthropoda; class Insecta; order Lepidoptera; family Sphingidae; genus Amorpha; species Amorpha juglandis. The sequence continues at coordinate 7,989,815 of OX421392.1, forward strand.
GAAAATTCCACCCCAAAGGGGTCAAAATAGGGGATGACAATATGTATGAAAGTCCGTCATTTTGAAAGTTACATAAACAAAATTTTGTATTTCGGTTATTGACGTAAAACAAATAAATACGTGTTTCAGGAATTTTGGAAATTTTATTTAACAGGGAATGAAAAAGGGGTTGAAAGTAAATGCGAAAGTGAGTTTGTTTGTTACGCTTTCACGCCTAAAACACTGAACCGTTTTTGACGAATTTATCTACAGAGACAGATGGGACCCTGGAGACGGTTACAGGCTACTTTTATCCCGGAAAATGCTGTTCACGCGGGCGGAGTCGCGAGCAATAGCTAGTATACAGGGTTATTTTTAAAACATCAGCAACCTCGCAGGGGTAGATTCCTAAGGTTATAAGCTACTACTTTTGTTCTACGACTTTTGATAATTTGTTAGATTTTATTCTCATACAAAAATAATTATGAATTTAATTTCCGTCTTGAATTTTACCTACGCGCAGATTACGTAATACACGCGGGCGCACGCGTCAGTTCAATGACCGGCCGCGCCGTCTCGATCGATAATACCTACACGTAGACGTACGAACAAAATCACTACATAACAAAAACTTGTAAAATCATTTTTTTTCTTATGTATTGAGTTATGTCCAAACTCATAGAACAAAAGTTGTTCCTTATGGGGTCAGCTATATGGCCCTGCGAGGTTATGAGTGTTTTAAAAATAACCCAGAAGAAGATAGACTTCATCAAAATGTTATCTCCACAGGGCCGGAGTAATAGAATACTCAGGGGACCTCCTGGTGCCTCCTGATGAAAGGAAGAAGACCATCACCGTACAGGGCAAGAAGACGATCCGGGGGACCACATACGATTCCGATTCAGATTTGGAACTTAGCGATTAACGATTTATTTACAATGCTTATATAATTTAACTAATATTTAGAATCCTTTTTTTGACAGGAGTTAAAGATTACAAATGGTTTTGGCGGGAATTTTGACAGTGCAGTTTATCGCTTATTTTAATTTATTTCATAAACTAATTTAGAGTTGTGTTTGTTGTATAAAAGTGGTGTGGATTTGTTCAATAAACATTGACGGTGATGAACAGTGTATGGAAACATTGAAATAAGTGAATTAGGCATCGTACTGGAAGGAGTTAACACCAAAACTCCGGCAAGACCTTGAAATCGACCTCACCCGTGTTTCATCGTTCTTGTAAAAATAACTTGAGAATAAATTATACTTGACATTGGTAAAATGCATAATAATGCGAAAGGCATAAATAAAAAAGAAGATTACATACAAATTAGAGATGTACCGACTAGTCGGCGACTATTCGGTAAAGCCGACTATCCGGTCACTATTGTAGTCGGCGACTATTCGGCAAAGAGCGCCGACTATTCAACTTCTTACACTTCTTAAAAAATCCATACACGAGACTTTCTTTTTGACATGATAAAATTTTAATTGAGCTCTTTCACTTTAATAAACAATACCGGTGTTATCTTTACACAAAAATATTTTTTTAAACAAAAATTGTGTGCGTGCACTAGTGTACACACGTAGGAAGTGAAATTTCTTTATGACCTTATTTTTCAAAAAATGATCTGGGTTATTTTTAAAACACCAGCAACCTCGCAGGGGTAGATTCCTAAGGTTATAAGCTACTACTTTTGTTCTACGACTTTTGATAATTTGTTAGATTTTATTTTCATACAAAAATAAGTATTCATTTAATTTCCGTCTTGAATATTAACAACGCGCATCGCAGATTACGTAAACAAATACGCGAAGCGTGGGGAATCGGGCTAGCGGCTTTGAAGGTCAACGCTCGACCAGCTGACGGCCGCTTTGATGTCGCGCGCGCACGCCGCGCCGCGCCGCATTCTACGAAGAAAAACACGACACAACAAAAACTTGTAAAATCATTTTTTTTTAAATATATTGAGTTATATCCAAACTCGTAGAACAAAAGTTGTTCCGTATGAGGTCAGCTATCTGGTCCTGCGAGGTTGCTGGTGTTTTAAAATTAACCCTGTATAATACAACTTTACAGAAATTGGTCTAATAAAGTTAAATTAGATAAGTTTAAACAAAAGGCTTCTATTATCATAGACATTAATACAAAAAAAAGTGTGCGTCTCGGGACGCTCGACAGAAGAAGTCCGGTTAAAATCCGGTCAAAGTTCGATCAAAGTCCGGTCAAAATCCGGTCAAAGCCCAGTCAAAGTCCGGTCAAAGTCCGGTCAACGTCCGGTCAAAGCCCGGTCAAAGTCCGGTCAAAGTCCGGTCAAAGTCGGGTCAAAGTCGGGTCAAAGTCCGGTCAAAGTCCGGTCAAAGCCCAGTCAAAATCCGGTCAAAGTCCGGTCTATATCCGGTCAAAGTCGCGGCAACGTCTGGTCAAAGTCCGGGCAGCCCGGTTAAAGTCCGGTCAGTACGGTTAAAGTCCGGTCAAAGTCGGGTCAAAGTCCGGTCAAAGCCCGGTTAAAGTCCGGTCTGTGTCCGGTCTATGTCCGGTCAAAGTTGGGTCAAGTCCGGTCAAAGTCGGGTCAAAGTCGGGTCAAAGTCCGGTCTGTGTCCGGTCAAAGCCCGGTCAAAATCCGGTCAAAGTCCGGTCTATATCCGGTCAAAGTAGGGGCAACGTCTGGTCAAAGTCCGGGCAGCCCGGTTAAAGTCCGGTCAGAGTCTGGTCAAAGCCCGGTCAAAGTCGGGTCAAAGTCCGGTCAAAGCCCGGTTAAAGTCCGGTCAGAGTCTGGTCAAAGCCCGGTCAGAGTCTGGTCAAAGTCCTGTTCCAGTCAAAGTCCGGTCAAAGCCCGGTCAGAGTCCAGTCATAGTCCTGTCGAGGTCCGGTCAAAATCCAGTCAAGTCCGGTCAAAGTCGTGTCAAAGTCCGATCAAAGTCCGGTCAAAGCCCGGTTAAAGCCCGGTCAAAGTCGGGTCAACGTCCGGTCAAAGCCCGGTCAGTACGGTTAAAGTCCGGTCAGAGTCTGGTCAAAGCCCGGTCAAAGTCGGGTCAAAGTCCGGTCAAAGCCCGGTTGAAGTCCGGTTAAAGTCCGGTCTGTGTCCGGTCTATGTCCGGTCTATGTCCGGTCAAAGTTGGGTCAAAGTCCGGTCAAAATCCGGTCAAAGTCCGGTCAAAGTCGGGTCAACATACGGTCAAAATCCGGTCGAAGTCCGATGAAAGTCCTGTCAAGTCCAGTGAAAGTCTGGTCAAAATCCAGTCGAAGTCAAAAACGTGACGCGTGCCGCGTAACGGAAAAATGTGACGATTTTATTTTTCTAACGCCGATAAAGAAGTTTCACTTCAATAACACCGCTCTGACCATACAGAAGCAAAAATCAAGAAACAATGCGACGTAAACAAAATAGGTTCCGACACGCTCGCAGGCGGTGGTTGCAACTTGCGCACGGATCAGCTATAAACGAAGCGTCACGGATATCCCCGAAACGGTGATCGGCTCCGCCGACTAGTCGGCCGATTAGTCGGCCTCTTTACAACCGACTAATCGGCTAGTCGGCTAGTCGGCCAAAGTCATAATCGGCACATCTCTAATACAAATACACCCAATTTTGCTTACCTACATGGTTACAATTTTCAACTACAATTTCTCTCTTCTTTTTAATTTATGGCTTCGCATTATTATGCATTTCGCCGATGACAAGTATAATTTATTCTCAAGCCTTCACAAGAACGATGAAATATCGGTGTGGACATCTTCAGGGTCTTGTTGGAGTTTTGGTGTGAATTCCCTCCAGTACGATGCTTAATTCACTTATTTCAATGTTTCCATACACTGTTCATCACCGTAAATATTTATTGCACAAATCCACACCACTTTTATACAACAAACAACGAGAAACTAGTTTTTGAAATAAATTAAAATAAGCGATGAACCACACTGTCAGAATTCCCGCCAAAACTCGCGGTAATGTTTATTTCGAGGCGTGGCGTTTGCCGTCAGGCGAACGAGCCGCTTGTGATTTTCTATATTATCGTTTAAATATCATTTCGAATCAATATTAATTAAGGTCGTAATTCCGTAATTGCCAGTAGAAATCCGGAAATTCCAATACAAAATTAAAATTATTGTTCTTATGCCTAGTATGAATGGTGCTAATAATATAGTAAACGTTGAATGAAAAGTCGCCAGTGTTGTCAAAAGATGAAAACGTACCATTTGGTAGATTTGTGTGAGTTTTATTATATTGTGGGAAATGAATGTTATTTTATTTTGCAATAAATATTTGATATATTCTTATAATTGTGTTTTATTTCTAGCTGTTGTGTGCACATATAAGTTATTCGCGAGTTATTCAATAGCTGTCACAGATGGTACAGCCAACCTAGCGGATCGTATTGAGAACTCATTACTTTCATATTTCTAGTATTCGAATAATGACAGCTATCGAACAATTCGCGCTACGGTTACCGTATTTAAAATTGTTTCGCAGTTATTCAGTTTTAGGTAGAGGAATTTGAAATAAACGGTAGAGATTATCAATTTATAAACCTAGTAGGTTGGCTAAATCATAAGTTATCTTTTACGCTAGCATATTTGAGAAGTCCATGTAGAGACTGTATTACATCTATGGATTGGTATATTGATAGTCCAGCTTCAATCATTGGTCAGATATAAAGAAATAGCAAAAAGCTAATACTATCTCTTATATATTATTCCAAACAAGAGATTGGGAATGGTTGAGAGGCGTTAGGCTTTAGGGTTGATTTAGGTCATTGAATGTGAGTGGAAATTTCAAAGGACCAAATCACCTATTCGTAGCAAACGCCACAACAATCTGGTACTTCACGTTTTTCACTGGTTTTCTATAAGACAGTGGTAACAAGTTGGTCAAGCCGGCCATTTATGCTTTAGACAAAACTGTCTGGTCTGAATAGGCTATGTGTTTATAATTACAAGTTATTATTTTTTAGTTTATGTACAATCATTTTACAGTTTGGAATACATAATTCCACAACTTTAAGCTATGTACTTGGATATAAATTAATAGTTGAAATTATTTATTATGGAATAGTACGTAGGCAAGGCAGGTTAAGATATTTTGGGAGAAGTTGCCAGAATAGTATAATTTTAGGGAACATTTTGGTCTATTATGGGGAAATTTCGAAAACTTAATTTGGAGACCCGGAGTCCGGACAGCTGACGTTTCGTTCGTCATTCATCGCACGCACTATCATAGATAAATTACTTAAATGGGGCCGTAATATCGCATTTCGCATTTCTACGAGATTCCTTAGAATTACGTGAACAGTGTAGTTATAAGAATTTCCAGTCAAGAAAATTCTCATAAACCACATTGTGCATTATTAGATAACAATTATCATTCATTTTTTTTTATAAAAAAAACAGTGTATTGGTGTTAAAAAGTTTTTAATCAAAACTATTAAATTATTGGATTTAATAAAATGGTGAGTAATATTTTTTATATTATTTTATCTATAAATTTTCTATTATTTTTTTTAAGGTCAAGTTTATGTGGAGGTTGCCAGAAATAGACTTTGCCCTTTCGTATCTAAAAATAACTAAAAAGTATTTTTCTGCCATATTTACTAAACATAATAAAGTCTAACTGTCAGACAAGAATGTAAAATTGTTTACGTAAATATGTATGAATGAGTCATTAAAATGCGTTATTGAATGATGTAAATACGAAACAAGAATCGTATAATTTCTTGATAAACATAACTACTTAATTATGCGTAGGTTAAACTAATATTGGTTGAGGCAGTATCTACGTGGTAGATTCACGTTGGGGACAGTTTTGTCTACAGTATGAATGAAAAAAAAGCCTGGAGTTTCTGCCTTTCTTCTTTCGACATTAGTTGGCAGTTAATGAAAGGTTGATAGGTTAGCTAGACTAGGCATTCTGATATTCCTGCCAGTAAGGTCCACGACACATCTCTTTGTTTTAAAATCCTTTCAGATTATCGTTAATTTGCCCTACTCCCTCCTGTCCTTGTCCGGATTGCCATATCCTTCACTCTAGTCTGTGAACTCCTACATTTAAGGATCCCCTCCCTCTTCCCATGCTTGTTGATGTGCCTTTTCCTGCCAGCCTATAGTGCAGGGGTTATTCCAAAGTTCCCATAATCTTAGTTAGTCTTATTAATGACAAATGTTCTGTACTTGACCTGTCATAAACGCTTTCTTAGCCTACATGATGAATAAAGATTTTGATGTGTTGGATGGACTAGGTTGTTACCATTGTCTCACAGAAAACCAATGTGATAGCAACTTTCCGTTTTATTTCATACAGGGAGTGACATATTCAGAGGCCCATACCCCACTTACCCCCATGGGTCGTTGAAATGAAATGAAATAGTATATTAATTATGTAGGCAATTGAAATAAAGCTTATGACAAGTCAGTACAAAAGTAAAAGAAACTTATAAATATATAGAAATCGGTATCACCTAATGTATACATAGTATCATCAACAATACACTCGGCAATTACACTAAAACTATTTATTTATCTATTATTAATTTGTTAATTTTCGGGGTGGGGTAAAACTCAATATAAGAAACGTCTTATGATTTGAAAAATTAGTCTTAAGGTAACCCAGTCTGAAGGAAAACTAGTATATGTTGTGATGCTGGAATTGTGGCAGATATGTGTTTTTTGACAAGTTGAACTGAGCCTTTATTGTAATGTGAAGTGTGTAACTATGATAATGGCCATGCCTGAGTTTCTGGACCGTTCTTTCCTGACCAAACAGCATTCTGAATGGGAGGGAGCTTAGCAATGAAGTGATGATCCTATGTTGCAATAATTCAAATTAATTTAATGATTTCTTATGTATATGCGATGTTACTCATTGAAATAAAACTAATTTAAACGGATTTTATTGCGGTTTTTATTTTAATATAGGTCTCAACGTTTCGAAGGTATGTGAAGTCTGCCAACCTGCATTAAGCCAGCGTGATGGGTTAAGGCCTAACCCCTCTCATTCAGTAGAGGAGGCCCGTGCCCAGCAGAGGGACATGTATAATACAGGGCTAGTATTATTATTATGAATAAATGAAGGCTGGTGCTTTCTTTCTTTATATCCAGAATGAATAGTAATTCAAGACTTAGTAGTAACCACTTTGATAACAGATAATTATTGATAACGATCACAATGAGCCGGCGTGTGATAGTAGAATGCGTAATTAACGGCATATTGTTTTTGACTGAAAATAAAGGAGTTCTCAATTAGTCTGTGTATTTTTAACACACTTTTTTATTAGCTTCAGACGTATGTTAGTATGTTTGTATGTAACGGAATCTTTGAACATGATTTTGACCTCCTTCAAAACGTCGGATTAAATCGAAATTTGGCATATTTATCAAGGACCGATGACAATGCAAAATTATAAAAAAAAATATCGTAAATTGTGATTAATTATGTTATAAATAATTGTTTACGCATTGCTCAAATTTAGACCGATTGGAATGATTCTTTTTGTATGTAATAGAGTTGAGAATTTAAATGGGACCAATTTAAATTTGAGGAATTATTTTACTCCTAAGGGTATTAAATCAAGAATGAGTAAATTTTCCATGGTATTGTTTCAGATGAATATACCGTAAGTGGTGTCGTGCGATGGCGGTGGGAGAGGCGCGGGTTCCGATCCTGCATGACGAGAGAACTGCACATCATGGTGAGTGGGCCTTCGCTAGACTTACTGTCAGTTTTGACTGATCGTCTGTCATTGTCCGTTAGATTTTTATCATATGTATATAAGTTTAATAGACGGTGGTTAAATAAACAATGAAGCGATATTTCTGACGTTTTTTTATAGCCTGGCTCGGCAAAGTGACTACGCTACACCTGTCAAGCCAACGCTTTTTGGGTCGTCCACGGGATCGTACCCCTGGTACGATCTGGCTCAGGCATTTGCGGCCGACGTACTCCTCCGGTTTCCTCAGAACATGACCAAACCGGTTCTTCCGGTTCTTCCGAGGGCCTTGCGACATGACTTGATTGTTGGTTGGGGCGGATATAGGGGTACATCCTTGTATTACTGTGCCTGCATCGGTCATTCGCCTGTCTTGTCGCAGGCCTCTCGATTTGCTTCTTCCCTCTCCGAAGAGGGAAGGAGCATTTATACAGGCCGGCATGATTCTAGTGACCACCAATTAACTAATTGTCTGTCGGTGGTCGCTAGTTTATTTGTACTGCACTTCGCTTACCATCAGGTTTAGTACAGTCACTTTGCCGTGCTCGGATTAAAAAAAAAAAACCACCTTAAGCGACATTCTTGGGAGTTTATTTACGACTATCCCATTTATGATTGCGATTTTTTTTTATCTGTTATCTATGGCGGTGTCCTTGTCAATGCCCCCATCATTACCGTCATTATCGTCATTATCTCGTCATTGTTATCTCGCTCGTCGAAATGACATTAATACCTTATTATCAAAGAATTACTGTTTCGATTGTCGTATTGTCATGCAATTCGTCATTTATAAATACACAGTCGGTTAATGATATCCGTTGCTTTTACCTCCTTTTTTTAAAACGGTCACACAAATGTCCTGACCCCACAGTAAGATACGAGTCTTGTGTCGTGGGTGTCAGGAACTACGAGAGACTTTCCCTCGCACAACAACCAGACACGAAACAGATATTTATGGATCACACAAACATTACATGGTGGTAGGTCCCTAGTATGCGAGAGGCCGTCTGGGTTGGTACCACCGCGCCGTCTATTTCTGACGCCAAGAAACAGTGTGTAAGCACTGTTGTGTTTCGGGTTGAAGGACATTGAAGCCAGTGAAATTACTGGGCATCATGAGATCTAATATCTTTAATCTCGGAGTGAAGAGCGCCTTGCAGTACTTTGTAATTCAAAGTTCTGTGTGGTGTTGCTTCTGTTTATGGGCAGGCGTGGCGCTTACCATCAGGCGAGCACCTTACTCGTCTCGTCATTCAATCAAATAAAAAAAAAATGCAGGCCACTTCCAAAAGATCCGTTTGGAAATCTTTAGGGGAGGCCTCTTCAGTATTTAACGTCCTGTGGATGATGATGATAGACTAATGTTCGAATTCAATATCATGCATCAATCCTATTGCTGCCTACCCACCGGCAACAACCTTGTCATAATTCAGTTATCAGCGTCTCTGAACACTTGTTATCAATTATAACAAACATTTAAGTTAGCGTAAGGTTTACCTTTGATATCGTGTGAAATATTTGTTTAATTTAATTTTTGCTGGTGGGAGGATACTTGTATCAGACCGGATAGCGACCAACGTACACTGGTGCTAAAACCTGCCATAGTGGCCCATTTGTGTGGGTGCGGTCCAGGGTCAGCCAGTGTATATCCGGTTCTTCCTAGGGGGCTTGCCCCCTGATACTAACTCTTTTCCCATCCCCTCCGCCTTGGCCCTTTGGCAGGCCGGCATGATCTTGCCGACCTACGATGGACACATTGTTTATCGTTGGTCGACATTATTCTTGGATTGCGCTACACTTACCATCAGGTGTAGCGTAGTCACTTTGCCGAGACAGGATAAAAAAAAAAGAAGTGTGCGTCTCGGGACGCTCGACAGAAGTGATAACTTAAACTAATGTGGGTTAAAGTGAGAGCGGAGGAGCCTGCCTACTGCTGGCTTATGCGTGAGAGAAATAGAAGCCGGAGTGGCGCCGTAACGCGTTACGTTACGAAGTCCGGTCAATGTCATGTCAAAGCCCTGTCAAACTTCTGTCAAAGTCCGGTCAATTTCCGGTCAAAGTCCGGTCGAAGTCCTGTCAAAATCCGGTCAAAGCCCTATCAAAGTCCTGTCAAAGTCCGGTCGAAGTCCGGTTAAAGTCCGGTCAAAGTCCGGCCGAAGTCCGGTCGAAATCCGGTCAAATACCGGTCAAAGTCCTGTCAAAATCCGGTCAAAGTCCAGTCAAAGTCCTGTCAAAATCCGGTCAAAGTCCAGTCAAAGTCCTGTCAAAATCCGGTCAAAGTCCAGTCAAAGTCCGGTCAAATACCGGTCAAAGTCCTGCAAAAATCCGGTTAAAGCCCAGTCAAAGTCCGGTCAAAAAGCCCTATCAAAGTCCGGTCGAAGTCCGGTTAAAGCCCGGTCGAAGTCCGGTCAAATACCGGTCAAAGTCCTGCCAAAATCCGGTTAAAACCCTGTCAAAGTAATTTCAGTCTGGTCAAAGTATGTCAAAAGTCAAAGTCCTGTCAAAATCCGGTCAAAGTCCGGTCAAACACCGGTCAAAGTCCTACCAAAATCCGGTTAAAGTCCAGTCAAAGTCTTGTCAAAATCCGGTCAAAGCCCGGTCAAAGTCCTGTCAAAGTCCGTTTGAAGTCCTGTCGAAGTTTGTCATAATCCGGTCAAAGCCCTATCAAAGTCCTGTCAAAGTCCGGTCAAAGTCCTGTCAAAATCCGATCAAAGTCCGGTCAAAGCCATGCCAAAATCAGGTTAAAGTCCAGTCAAAGTCTTGTCAAAATCCGGTCAAAGCCCGGTCAAAGTCCTGTCAAAGTCCGGTTAAAGCCCTGTCGAAGTTTTTCATCATCCGGTCAAAGCCCGGTCAAAGTCCGGTCAAAGTCCTGTCAAAGTCCGGTCGAAGTCCGGTTCAAGTCCGGTCGAAGACCGGTCAAATACCAGTCAAAGTCCTGTCAAAATCCGGTCAAAGTACAATCAAAGTCCTTTCAAAGTCCGGTTAAAGTCCGGTCAAAGTCCGGTCAATTACCGGTCGAAGTCCGGTCTAAGTCCGGTCAAAGTCCGGTCAAATACCGGTCAAAGTCCAGTCATAGTCCTGCAAAAATCCGGTTAAAGTCCAGACAAAGTCCTGTCAAAGTTTGTCAAAATCCGGTCAAAGTCCTGTCAAAGTCCGGTCGAAGTTCGGTTAAAGTCCGGTCGAAGTCCGGTCAAATACCAGTCAAAGTCCTGTCAAAATCCGGTCAAAGCCCAATCAAAGTCCTATTAAAGTCCTATTAAAGTCCGGTTAAAGTCCGGCAAAAGTCCGGTCAAAGTCCGGTCAATTACCGGTCAAAGTCCGGTCAAAGTCCGGTCTAAATCCGGCCAAAGACCAGTCAAAGTCCGGTCAAACTCCGGTCATAGCCCGGTCAAAGTCCGGTCAAAGTCCGGTTGAAGTCCGGTTGAAGTCCGGTCCAAGTTCGGTCCAAGCTGACTGGTCACTGTGTGACGCCACCTGGGACTTCGAAATAATCGATGTTCCAGGGAGGTCGGCTAACGCTGGCTGGTCGATGGACCGCTCGCGTTACGGAACGTTTCGATTCACCCTCCCATAAGAAGTTATCACTTCAAAAAAAATAAACTAACATTGTTCCCTCGGATCAAATAAAACTATTCATTGAAAAAGAAGAACGAAAGGAAGTTTTTTTTTTCTCTTTTACAAAACATGCAACGCCAAGATAAATATCCGAACTCAGTATAAAACCAAGGTCGTGCACCCCGTTTCGTGATAGAAAAACCCAATATCCCGCTTCGTGTGGTAGAGCCACGCTGTAGACAGTTTTGTCTGCGGCATGAATGGGCCGGCTCGACCGGGTCGTTACCACTGTCTCACAGAAAACCGACGTGAAGTAGCGGCTTGCTGCTGCGTTTCGTACGGTGAGTGAGATATCTGCAGGCCCTAATTCCCTCCCCTTTTCAATTCCTAATTATACCCTCCCTTTAAGGTCGGCAACGCGCCCATGATTCTTCTAGTATTGTAGGCGTACATGGGCGATGGTATCACTTACCATCAGGTGATCCACTTGCTCGCTTGCCGGTCTATGCTATAAAAAAGCTTTTACCCGAGCCGGGAACCGAACGCGAGACAGCACAACAATCGTACCGCGTGCACAATACAACTGCACCACACGAGACAATTTTCAATTGTTATATCTTGTTAATGCTATTATTTGTCAATATGTACAGGGTTTGTTACGGATGACGAGCCGGATTAGTGGTTCGCATTAACTAGTGTTAATATGTATGTAAATATGTCTGTTATTATGTTTGTAGTAATTACGTAAAATGTCTGTTATTATGTTTAAATTGTGTAAAAATAGGTATATCGCCGAACGCGGCGAAACTAGGTCACGAAATGACAAACTGAGCAGAGAATGCCATATTCCAATTGGAATTCGTCCAATTGGAACACGACACCGCTCCGAAGTACTTGAATTTACACGTGTCTCGATTATTACTATTATTTAAGATATCGTGTGAAAATTGTGTAATAGGTTAAAGTGCACGCGTTAAGTCGCGCACCTAGAAAAGATTGCGTGCATATCAATCGAATAAAAGACGGGCCGAATTTTCATAACGTCACGATCCGGCCAGCAAGTAATATGAAGAAATAAGAAATAGAAGTAAGAAATAGAAGTAAGAAATAGCAGTAAGAACCATTGTATATTTTTATATGTGTGTCACAGTTGGAAATACAGTATTGTTTTTATGTCAAGACGGTGTTTCATTATCAAAGTCAAGGGCAAAAGGCTTTGTGAGGGTAACGTCGACCACAGTCTGGTCCTTCGGCAGCCGGATCTAGAAGACTCAAGAATCGTCACGGAAGATCAGCGTAAGGTCACGTTGATAAAGTGACGAAGCAAATCTGCACTTCGGAGTGAAGACCGCCCACAGATCGCGAATAAATCTGTGCAGCGTGACACTCAAGGGAGGTAAGTGCAGGCTTATCATTTACAACGTGTTCGTCGAAATCATTGGAAGATCACCGAACGGTGCAACGGGTTTCGTCGAGTTATCATTGGAAAATCACCGAACGGTGCAACGGGTTTCGTCGAGTTATCATTGGAAAATCACCGAACGGTGCAACGGGTTTCGTCGAGTTATCATTGGAAAATCACCGAACGGTGCGACGGGATTCGTCGGGTTCATTGGGAAGATCACCCAAAGGTGCAACGAATCAAGACAAGACGCGTCGAGACAAGTTTGAAGAACGTTCAAAAACGCGTCGTGCTTCTGCCTGAAGAAAGAAGCATAGCAATTAAGTAAATAAGGCGCTTGACCACCTAACGGTGTCAAACGGTGAGGCGCTTTATTGACGCCTTTTTCAAGGCGCCAGTGGCGTTTAGTGCAACGCCACGAGCCTGTAAAGAGCAATCCCAAGCTCAGGCTTAATTGCACGGCACTTCTACGCCCGTAAGAGTGCAAGTGTTGCGGGGGCCAGACTGCAGGCACTGCCAAAGGGGTCGGACATTCCAGCCGACTACCGAGCGCCCCGTACACACTTGTACCCCTCTGCCGGGTAGAACCCACCTTTCCCTTCCCGAATTCCCATCTCCAAGGGAGCATATCCCGGTTAATCCCGGGCCCTCCTGAGGAACTGTTAGGGTGTTAGGGCTGTTAGGGTGTTAGGGTGTTAGGGTGCTAGGTGGTTAGGGGCGTCAAGTGCCGAAGATGCCGACTACGAGGAGTCAAGCCGCCGAGGATAAGGCATTACGGGTCTACGAGGACTACCCCGCGTCGCCATCCGTACAAGCATCCGCGTCCGCGCCGGGAACGTCGCGACCGGTCGTCAGAACTGTCGCGATAGACCCGATGACGTCAGAAATCACACCGTCGGGTGAACCCACCGCCGCCGCCGGACGTAGGTCGCGAGCGCCGTCGGTACATTCACATCGCTCTACCGCTAGTGCGATAGCTCGGATTAGGCAAGCGGAATTGGACGCGGAAGAGCAACTAGCAGAGATTCGTCGTCAGGAACTGCAGTTGCAAGCGTCAATCATTAAGAAGAGGTTAGCCGCGGACGTCGCCACGATACGCGAAGAAACTGATAGGGAAAGTTTAGGCGGGGACGACGCCGTGGATACCGACAGAAGGGTTAGTGATTGGCTTCAACACGCTCAAATACGGGGGGAGCAGAACGACAGGGGACGCTCACCGCTTCGGGCAGTGCCGAAGGCGGCCGAGCCACGTCGTTTGCCCACCCCGGAGCGTGCGGAAGAATCACGCCAACCTGTCACACAGACGCCACACAAATCCAAGGAACGAGGGATTGAGCGTCTTGCGGATACATTAGAAAGGATGATGCGACGCCGAGCGCCACCTAGGCAAACACAAGATCTGCCCGTGTTTACCGGAGCTGCGGGAGAATGGTTACCATTTAAGGCAGCCATGAGAGAATCGACAAGTTTGCACGGATTCTCTCCCGCAGAAAACTTAGCGCGGCTCAGAGTGTGCCTAAAGGGTGAAGCGCGACAAGCGGTGTCGGCATTGTTATGTACCGCGACCGAACCGTCCAAGATTATGCAAACATTAGAACAATGTTATGGACGGCCGGAAACTATAATCGACCAAGCGATGGACGATTTAAGGAAATTACCGCGAGTAGGTACGTCGGCCGCGGAATTAAACAGTTTCGCCATAAAACTACAAAATGTAGTTACGGTCATAAATTGCATCGATGACCGCGGGTATTTATGGAATCCCATGTTAGCGCGTCAAGTCACAGACAAATTAAGCCCACATGTTAGATCAAAGTGGTGTGACTACGCGGAAGAATTCGGGTCGAGAAGAGAACCCGAAATAGTTACGTTGTCGCAATTTTTAATGCGCGAAGCCGACAGAGCAGTCCGATACGCGTATTCGAACACGACGCTGCCCGGGGCGACGCGCACCGCGCCGGTAGTGAAACCGGATATTCGCCCACGTCGAGCGTTTGAGCGGGGTCGTGGGGCGCCTGTGTACGCCACGGCTGAGACACCGTCCGATAAGGACGTGTGTTTTTGCTGTGGCGCTAAACACAGAACCACGACTTGCAAAAAATTAAAAGACATGCCCATAGAAAATCGGTGGAAATGGGCTAAAGAAGCGGGCGTATGTTTTCTATGTCTAGAAAGCAAACATAGACGCTTCAAATGTACAAGCGGGAAATGTGAGATGCAAGACTGCGGTCGATTGCATCATACGCTATTACACAACAAGAAAAAAGAGGACACTACCGAAACTGTTTCGGATGAATGTGTCACAGCCACGGTAATAGCGCAAAGTCCGACGCAACATCAACAAGTGAAGCTAAAGATATGTCCAGTCACGCTCAAAGGACCCGCGGGGTACATCGACACGTACGCATTATTCGATGAGGGCTCGACAGTAACATTGGTTGACGAGGAGATTGCCGGGATGATCGGAGCGAACGGCCCGAAACGTCCATTAAACATCCACGGCGTCTCTTCAAGCCAGCGAGAGCTCGAGAGTCGCGTCATCGAGATAGGCATACGTGGTCGCAAGCAAGATGAGTACCACACGGTGAGAGCGCGCACCATGAAAAGTCTCGCTTTAGGTAGCCAATCAATCGAGGCAGGGCTATTAAAAGCGAACCATTTAAAAAGGTTGCGTTCGGAGGAAGTATGTTACGCGAATGCGACACCTCGCATACTCATCGGAGCCGACAATTGGCAATTAATTGTCACTCGCAAGCTACTCACTGGGAAAAAGGGTCAACCGGCCGCATCGCTCACTCAGCTAGGCTGGATATTACACGGCACAACACCAAAAAGTGTAATAAGTAGGAGCGGTGAGGCCGTGTTACATATACGCACTGGCCAAGAGGCGTGTCGTCAACAAAATGCAGACGACTTACACGAGTTAGTCAAGACGCATTTTGACATAGACGCGTTAGGTATCGTCGCCGCCACTAAACCAAACCCCAAAGAGGAGCGTGCCAAAAGCATCGTGGAACGCACGATGAGGCGCGTTGAGGGGAAGTATGAAGTTGGTTTACCGTGGGTCTCGGATGACGTCGTCTTACCACCGAGCTACGACATGGCCATGCGTAGGTTGCGCAGCGTAGAACGCAAAATGGACAAATCGCACGAGTTCAAAGAAGCGTATACCAAACAAGTAGAAGCGTTGTTGGCTAAAGGGTACGCAGAGTGCGACGAAGGAGGTGCGGACGACCACCCGCGGACGTGGTACCTACCTCACTTTGCCGTCACCAACCCGAATAAGCCGGGAAAATTAAGAATGGTGTTTGACGCAGCAGCCTGCTCAAACGATGTTTGTCTTAATGACAAGTTATTAGACGGCCCCGATCTCTTAAAAGCGTTACCGGGAATCTTATTTAGATTCAGAGAAAAACGAATCGCAGTAACCGCGGACATAAGGGAAATGTTTCTCCGAATCAAAATACGCAAAGAGGATCGCGTGGCCCAACGTTTCTTATGGCGCGGAAACGATCGAACGAGTCCGCCAAAGAAATATGTAATGACGTCAATGATTTTCGGGGCCCGAAGTTCGCCCTTTTTAGCCCTCAGCGTTAAGAATAAGAATGCATTAGACCACAAGGCCTCGCATTCATTAGCGTACGAGGCAATAGTAAACAATCATTACATGGACGACTGGGTCGATAGCTTCGACTCTGAGGAAACGGCCGCGCGGACAATAGCTGAGGTGCGAGAGGTACATAGCAACGCCGGGTTCGAACTCGCAGGTTGGAGTTGCAACCGGCCCGAGCTATTGCGCGACATTCCCGATGAAAATAAGGCGCTATCTCCAAAGGAGTTAGGCACGAACGCTAACGCCTGCGGTAAGACACTCGGGTTGTTGTGGTTGCCAAACACCGATCAGTTGGCCTTTAATACGGCTATGCACCGAGTGCCCGATGAGGTAAAGCAAAGTCAACGACCGCCGACAAAACGCGAGGCACTAAGCGCGGTTATGTCGATTTTCGACCCATTAGGTCTAGTTAGTCCGTATACTATTACGGCTAAGATAATGCTTCAGGGGCTATGGAAGCAAAAATTAGGTTGGGACGAACCCCTACCGTGCGACGAGGCGTCGATATTTGATGAGTGGAAAAGAGACTTAAAATATATCGACGATTTACGCCTACCTCGGTGTTATGACGTAATCGATGACGACATAACCAACGTGCAGCTACACGTTTTCTGTGACGCGAGTGAGCAAGCTTACGCGGCGGCCGCGTATTGGAGGCTCACAAAGGGTGACCGCGTCGAGATAACGTTGGTAGCGGGTAAGGCTAAAGTAGCACCCATAAAGGTACAAACTATACCGCGCATGGAGCTCCAAGCGAGCTTGATCGGAGCACGACTTGCCGCGAGTATAGTGAAAGAACATCGGGTTAAACCCGAGGTCGTTTTATGGAGTGACTCGAAAACCGTGTTACAATGGATACGTAAAGATTCGACGCGTTACACTCCATATGTAGCTCACCGGTTGGGTGAAATAGCCGAGTTAACGCGCGTGGACCAATGGCGATGGGTCCCGACGGCGCATAATGTAGCCGATGACGCGACGCGTATCGGTAAAACAAAAATGGTCAGTGACGATCGATGGTTTGTCGGGCCATCATTCCTATACAAAACGGAGGAACACTGGCCGAGCGAGACTACGGAATCGTGTGAGGACACGGAGGAAGTGTTGGCGACAACCGTGACGGTGGAAACACCGTTAGTCGACATCACCCGGTTTTCCTCTTATGAGCGATTAGTGCGAACCATAGCTTGCGTATTGAAATTTACGCGAAAATGTCGTCGTCAAGACGGCCAGTCGCGACTAGAATTAATTAAAGAAGCTGAGCTCCTCTTACTACGACAGGCGCAGGAGGATAGTTTTCCCGACGAACTCCGCCGTCTAAAGAGCGGCAAAGCAATGGAACGCACTAGTCGCCTGTATAGGTTAGACCCGAAGTACGACAAAGACCAAATTATTAGGCTCAACGGTCGTATCAACGCCGCGATGGTTCCCTCCGACATGAAGGAACCTCCGATATTAGACGGATCGCATTATTTATCTAAGTTATTGATACGGCGGGAACACGCGCGATGTCATATAGGACAGGAACAAATCGTGAATAATTTGCGTCAGCGGTATTGGGTACTTCGGTTACGCCCTACAGTGAAAAACATTTTACGCGAATGTGTCACATGCAAACTCCGACGAGCTGCTCCCGCTATACCGGTGAAAGGCAATTTACCCGAGGCTCGGTTAAGCGCACACGTAAGGCCTTTTTCAAAGTGCGGTGTGGACTGCTTCGGGCCCATGTGGGTAGCCATAGGCCGGCGGAGAGAAAAGCGTTGGGGTATGCTGTTCACGTGTCTCGTAACTAGGGCCGTACACATAGAACTTGTTCCCAGTCGTAGCACGGATTCAGCCATCATGGCCATAAGGAGGATGGCCGCACGACGGGGATGGCCGAAGGAATTTTGGTCCGATAACGGGACTAATTTCCGCGGAGCGGAAGCCGAATTGATAAGCGCGTTCAAAGAATGGCTTCCCGCTCTTAAGGAAGTAGCAGAAACGAACCGCGTCGAGTGGCGATACATAGACCCAGGCGCACCAAACCAAGGAGGGGCTTGGGAACGCCTGATTAGGAGTGTAAAATCTACTCTCGCGGTAACGTTAAACGAGAGAACGCCGAGGGAAGAGGTTTTGGCAACATTATTGGCAGAGGCCGAACACACAATAAATTCGCGCCCTCTCACTCATGTATCGGTCAATCCGGACGACACCGAGGCATTGACGCCTAACCATTTCCTTCTCGGTACCGCGGTCGGTTTACCGTACATCGGAAAGTGCGAGACGGCAGATAAGCGGACATGGCGAGCTGCACAGGCGCTCGCGAATATGTTCTGGGAGCGGTGGGTCAACGAGTACTTACCTACTTTAACGCCTCGCGGCGACATACGTAAAGCGCCGAAAAACCTAGAAACGGGAGATATCGTAGTTATCGCGGACGGCCTTCTACCGCGAAATGTATGGCCATGGGGCCGCATAGAACGAATTTATACGGGGCCAGATAACGTGGTTCGAAGTGCGGATGTGCGAACGCGAGGGGGAGTTCTCAGACGACCAGTCAGGAGGCTCATCATCCTCCCGATAAAACGGGGCTGCGAGGATCTTCGCCGGGGGGAGGCTGTTACGGATGACGAGCCGGATTAGTGGTTCGCATTAACTAGTGTTAATATGTATGTAAATATGTCTGTTATTATGTTTGTAGTAATTACGTAAAATGTCTGTTATTATGTTTAAATTGTGTAAAAATAGGTATATCGCCGAACGCGGCGAAACTAGGTCACGAAATGACAAACTGAGCAGAGAATGCCATATTCCAATTGGAATTCGTCCAATTGGAACACGACACCGCTCCGAAGTACTTGAATTTACACGTGTCTCGATTATTACTATTATTTAAGATATCGTGTGAAAATTGTGTAATAGGTTAAAGTGCACGCGTTAAGTCGCGCACCTAGAAAAGATTGCGTGCATATCAATCGAATAAAAGACGGGCCGAATTTTCATAACGTCACGATCCGGCCAGCAAGTAATATGAAGAAATAAGAAATAGAAGTAAGAAATAGAAGTAAGAAATAGCAGTAAGAACCATTGTATATTTTTATATGTGTGTCACAGTTGGAAATACAGTATTGTTTTTATGTCAAGACGGTGTTTCATTATCAAAGTCAAGGGCAAAAGGCTTTGTGAGGGTAACGTCGTCCACAGGGTTATTTTTAAAACACCAGCAACCTCGCAGGGGTAGATTCCTAAGGTTATAAGCTACTACTTTTGTTCTACGACTTTTGATAATTTGTTAGATTTTATTTTCATACAAAAATAAGTATTCATTTAATTTCCGTCTTGAATGTTACAACGCGCATCGCAGATTACGTAAACAAACACGCGAAGCGTGGGGAACCGGGCTAGCGCCTTTGACCTTGACCGCTGAGCAGCTGACCGCCGTCTTTGATGTCGAGCGCGCACGCCGCGCCGCGCCGCAGTCTACGAAGAAAAACACTACACAACAAAAACTTGTAAAATCTTTTTTTTTTAATATATTGAGTTATATCCAAACTCGTAGAACAAAAGTTGTTCCGTATGGGGTCAGCTATCTGGTCCTGCGAGGTTGCTGGTTTTTTAAAATTAACCCTGTATATCCGACACAATAAGCAGTACCACGCAACAGTGTGTAAACACTGTTGTATTTCGGTTTGAAGGATATTCATGCCAGTGAAATTACTGGGCATTAAGAGACTTAACATTTTATGTCTCGGAGTGACGAGCGCGTTCAGTGCCATGCAGTGCTTTGTAATTTAAAGTTCTGTGTGGTGTTGCTTTTGTTGCTCTTACCATCATTCAAACGAATAAAAAAATAAAAAATAACACCCAACAGTCACACACATAGTCCTGACCCCACAGTAAGATACGAGTCTTGTGTCGTGGGTATCAGGAATTACAAGCGACTTTTTGGTCTCACAACACCCAGACCCCGAAACAAATATTTGTGGATCAGACAAATATTTGCTCGGTGCGGGAATTGAACCCAC
Organism: Amorpha juglandis; assembly: GCA_949126905.1. Taxonomy (NCBI): domain Eukaryota; kingdom Metazoa; phylum Arthropoda; class Insecta; order Lepidoptera; family Sphingidae; genus Amorpha; species Amorpha juglandis. Next base: position 8,010,074 of record OX421392.1, read on the forward strand.
GGCCTCCCGTTTCACAGTGAGATACTCGCCCACTGCGCCACGGAGGCTGTCAAAAAAACTTAAAAAATTTAATAATTTAATAATAATAATTTAATAATTTATTTATTGATACAATGTTTACAGTTGATTGACACTTTACAGTATTATTGTATGATTTACTTATATAAACATTGTCAGAGGTAAATAAATCATAATTGTTGGTAGAGTCATCACACAGAGCTCAAACCCGCGACGCGGAGGCGCGGCACCGGCTCGGTCGTGGCGAGATGGTGGTGACGTCACTGGTGGCCGGCGCCACCGCCGGAGCCCTAGCGAAGACGGCCATCGCGCCTCTCGACAGGACCAAGATCAACTTCCAAATATCGTAAGTACTCGGCGTTTATGTATCAACTAGTTGATATAGTGGCAGCGTACACTACTAGCAATAGTGTATTTATTTATTTATAACTTTATTGTACATCACAACAAAAAGTATTGATAATACACAAAAGACGTCTAAAAATAATAAAAAAGAAGTCCAATTGGCGGTCGTATTGCTAACGGCAATTTCTTCCAGGCAACCTTTGGATGGACTGGATTGATAGGTAAATGAGCGGGCGGTCAACATATAAACGAAACTTTCAGAGAATAGACGTACATATTTTACTATTTACCAATATAATAATACTTGAGTCGATTAGATTTTATTATTTTAATCAACCGCAAAACCCAGTCATGAGAGATTGTTACCCTAGGACTGACGGATTACCCCATAAAAGTGAATTAATTACCCAAAACTACTTGTGTAAAGACCGGACTATGCACCGGACTGGGGCCAGGCTATGGATCGGACTGGGCACCGGACTGGGGACCAGACTAGGGACCGGACTGGGGCCGGACTGGGGACCGGACTGGGTGTCCAGACTGGGCACCGGACTGGGGACCGGACTGGGGACCGGACTGGGGCCGGACTGGGTGACCAGACTAGGGACCGGACTGGGGCCGGACGGGGTGACCAGACTAGGGACCGGACTGGGGCCGGACTGGGTGTCCAGACTGGGGACCGGACTGGGGCCGGACTGGGTGACCAGACTAGGGACCGGACTGGGGCCGGACGGGGTGACCAGACTAGGGACCGGACTGGGGCCGGACTGGGTGTCCAGACTGGGGACCGGACTGGGGCCGGACTGGGTGACCAGACTAGGGACCGGACTGGGGCCGGACGGGGTGACCAGACTAGGGACCGGACTGGGGCCGGACTGGGTGTCCAGACTGGGGACCGGACTGGGGCCGGACTGGGTGACCAGACTAGGGACCGGACTGGGGCCGGACGGGGTGACCAGACTAGGGACCGGACTGGGGCCGGACTGGGTGACCAGACTAGGGACCGGACTGGGGCCGGACTGGGTGTCCAGACTGGGGACCGGACTGGGGCCGGACTGGGTGACCAGACTAGGGACCGGACTGGGGCCGGACGGGGTGACCAGACTAGGGACCGGACTGGGGCCGGACTGGGTGTCCAGACTGGGGACCGGACTGGGGCCGGACTGGGTGACCAGACTAGGGACCGGACTGGGGCCGGACTGGGTGACCAGACTAGGGACCGGACTGGGGCCGGACTGGGTGTCCAGACTGGGGACCGGACTGGGGCCGGACTGGGTGACCAGACTAGGGACCGGACTGGGGCCGGACTGGGTGACCAGACTAGGGACCGGACTGGGGCATTTTAACATATACTTTAGGCACAGCAACGCGTGGCCGGGTCTGCTAGCTAATATATAACAAATAAAATAAATGTATGTATATGTGATTTTTTACCCCATTTTCACCACTTTTTATGTCATCCCCAATTTCTCGTCCCTTCCAGCCACACTCCGTACTCGTGGAGTGCCGCCATACAGTTCCTGGTGCACAGCGCCCGACACCAGGGTCCGCTCGCGTTGTGGCGCGGCAACAGCGCAACCATGGCGCGTATTGTTCCGTACGCGGCGATACAGTTCACCGCGCACGAGCAATGGAAGCGGGTTTTGGCGGTCGACACGCCGCTCACTGCCCAGTGAGTATTTAACATCTAGTTGAGAGTTTTGGCGGGAATTCTGACAGTGCAGTTCATCGCTTATTTTAATTTATTTCATAAACTAGTTTAGAGTTGTGTGCTATATAAAAGTGGTGTGGATTTGTTCAATAAACATTGACGGTGATGAACAGTGTATGTAAACATTGAAATAAGTGAATTAAGCATCGTACTGAAAGGAGTTAACACCAAAACTCCGACAAGACCTTGAAATCGACCGCACCCGTGTTTCATCGTTCTTGTAAAAATAACTTGAGAATGAATTGTACTTGACACTGGCAAAATGCATAATACTGCGAAAGCCATAAATAAAAAGAAGAAGAGTATTTAACATTTAGTTTTGTAGGTCTTTCTTTTTTGTTGCTAAAGCTGCGATTGGTGAGGTAGGTGGTAGGTTTGCTGGTGGGAGGATATTCATATCCGCACGGATAGCGACCACCGTACACATGGTATTAAAACCTTCCATAGTGGTCCACACGCCCTGTGTGGATCGTGTTCCAGGATCAGCCAGTGTATATCCGGTTCACCCGAGGGGCTTGCGACATGACTTGATGGTTGGTAGGGGTAAATTCTTGTATTACTGTGTCTGCATCGGTCATCCGTCTGTCCTGCCGCAGGCCCCTCGATTTTCTTCCCTCTCCAAAGAGGGAATAAGCATTTATACAGGCCGGCATGACTCTGGTGACCACCGATAAACTCGTTGTTTTTCATTGGTCGCTGTTGTTTTTTTTGGACTGCACTACGCTTACCATCAGGTGTAGTGCATTACGAAATGTAGCACCAAGCCGCTACTTTATATCGTCGAGCCGGCCCATTCAAACTGTAGACAAAACTGTCTACAGCCTGGCTCTACCACTCAATGAACCTATCTCATGATAGGACGGAAATAGACTCGGCGAACTTTGTGTGTACCATTTTCACATCTGCCTACCCCTTTCGAGGATACATGCGTGGGCTAATGTATGTATAAATCTGCGTATTACGATGTTAATTCATTGGTCCATACCTCTATAGCCCCTAGTTTTTCAAGGTGGTATGTCCCTCGTATGCGAGAGGCCGTCTGGGTTGGTACCACCGCGACGTCTATTGACGTCGACAAGCAACAGGGTGTAAGCACTGTAGTGTTTCAGTTTGATAGACATTGAAGCCAGTGAAATTACTGGGCATCATGAGACTTAACATCTTATGTCTCTGGTCGACGAGCGCAGTTCAGTGCCATGCAGTGCTTTGTAATTCAAAGTTCTGTGTGGTGTTGCTTCTGTTTATAAGCAGGCGTGGCGCTTACCATCAGGCGAGCGCCTTGGTCGTCTCGTCATTTAATCGTCTATCTAAATATATAAAACTCAAAGGTGACTGACTGACATAGTGATCTATCAACGCACAGCCCAAACCACTGGAGGGATCGGGCTGAAATTTGGCATGCAGGTACATGTTATGACGTAGGCATCCGCTAAGAAAGGATTTTGATAAATTCTACCCCCAAAGGGATAAAATAGGGGATGAAAGTTTGTATGAAACTTTGTCAATTTTAAACGTTCACGCGGGCGGAGTCGCGAGCAAAAGCTATATAAAATATAAAAAAATGTATAGATCTGCGTATCACCATGTTAAGTCATTGGACCATACCCCTATAGCCCGTACCTTATGTCTACAGACAGCACCCGATCCTCCACCTGCTGGCTGGGTCGCTGGCCGGCGTGACGTCACAGAGTGCCACCTACCCCCTGGACTTGGCGCGAGCTCGCATGGCCGTGACCAATGCCGAGGAGTATAGAACTCTAAGAGCCGTGTTCAGTAAGGTGATAGCCGAGGAGGGCTTCAGAACTCTATACAGGTGGGTTGAGTCGCGAGACTAGGGTTTGATGAGGTTCTCGTCTCGTCATTCATTCAAATATAAAAAAAAAATATGTTAAGTCCCCATCAACCAATGTTAAGTCCCCATCAACCAATGTTAAGTCCCCATCAACCAATGTTAAGTTGCCATCAACCAATGTTAAGTCCCCATCAACCAATGTTAAGTCCCCATCAACCAATTTTAAGTCCCCATCAACCAATGTTAAGTCGCCATCAACCAATGTTAAGTCCCCATCAACCAATGTTAAGTCGCCATCAACCAATGTTAAGTCCCCATCAACCAATGTTAAGTCGCCATGGCCGTGACCAATGCCGAGGAGTATCGAACTCTAAGAACCGTGTTCAGTAAGGTGATAGCGGAGGAGGGCTTCAGAACTCTATACAGGTGGGTTGGGTCGCGAGACTAGAGTTTGATGAGGTTCATCATCATCATCATCATCAGCCACAGGACGTCCACTGCTGAACACAGGCCTCCCCCAAAGATTTCCAGACCGACCTGTTGGAAGCGGCCTGCATCCAGCGACTTCCTGCGACCTTTATCAGGTCGTCTGTCCACCTTGTAGGTGGACGTACAACGCTGCGCTTGATCAGGTTGTCATGTCTAAATTATAGCATTTTTTCTTATTAGAACTCTTTACAGGTGGGTTGAGTCGCTAGACTAGAGTTTAATGATAAATAAATAAATAAATACACCCAACGACGGGGTGACGAGCGCAGTTCAGTGCCATGCATTACTTTGTAATTCAAAGTTCCGTGTGGTGTTGCTTCTGTTTATGGGCAGGCGTGGCGGTTACCATCAGGCGAGCGCCTTGATCGTTTCGTCATTCAATAAAAAAAAAGTTTTGTATTTGTGTCATAATTTATTTAAGCTAAAGCCACCTTTATAACCTCCGTCAAATGAATATTAATTGTATCTTTAAAACGGCTAAACATATTTTAAACAAAGATTTTCGGCTCGACCGTGTCGTTACCACTGTCTTGCAGAACACCGACGTAAGGTAGTAAGTAAGGCCTTGCTCATCTCGACATTTAATCAAATAGTAAAAAAAATAGGTTAAGTCTTCATCAACCAATGTTAAGTCCCCATCAACCAATGTTAAGTCCCCATCAACCAATGTTAAGTCCCCATCAACCAATGTTAAGTCCCCATCAACCAATGTTAAGTCGCCATCAACCAATGTTAAGTCGCCATCAACCAATGTTAAGTCGCCATCAACCAATGTTAAATCGCCATCAACCAATGTTAAGTCCCCATCAACCAATGTTAAGTCCCCATCAACCAATGTTAAGTCCCCATCAACCAATGTTAAGTCGCCATCAATCAATGTTAAGTCGCCATCAACCAATGTTAAGTCCCCATCAACCAATGTTAAGTCCCCATCAACCAATGTTAAGTCCCCATCAACCAATGTTAAGTCGTGATATATATTCACAGAGGCTACCCCGCGACGGTGCTTGGCGTCATCCCTTACGCTGGAGTTTCCTTCTTTACATACGATACACTTAAGCACAAATATTTCGGTAAGTGCTTATAATATTATAAAAGTAAGCAAAGAGGCTATTTTTTTTTATTTTTTATTAGCCCTATATATTATATTATTCGTCCACTGCTGGCCTCCTCTACTGAATGAGAGGGGTCAGGCCTTAGTCCACCACGCTGGCCTAATGCGGGTTGGCAGACTTCACATACCTTCGAAAAATCTTATCGAGTTCTCAGGTATGCAGGTTTCCTCACGATGTTTCCTTCACAGTTAAAGCAAGCGATAATTAACAATTAATATACACGTAACTTAGAAATGCCATGCCAGAAATGCCAATGGCTTGCTGTAAGCCTGACTCTAGTCGGCTGTATACAGCTTCACCGGACTTTCGGGTGAGCGCTTTAGGCGCTTGCAACCCTTATGTGTTCTGTCAAGTCATGCGGCTCTTTTATACATAATTTTTAGATACAATTTTAGGTATAGTTTTAGGTATAAAGGTACAAAAATTTATATCTAACAATATAATAACACTCCCTTACAGAATACTTCGGTCGTGAGCAAGGCACGATGACGAATGTGATACTCGGCGGCACGGCAGGCGCGCTGGCGCAGACCACGAGCTACCCGCTCGACATAGTGCGGCGCCGCATGCAGACCAGCCGGCGACGAGGCGACGGCTCGTACCCCTACACCACCATTGGGAACACGCTGGTCACCGTGTACAGGTAGTGTGTTGAAACACAAGTGCTTAGCGATAGAGCCGAAATACTTTGAGGCTAAGTACTTAACATCACGGACCAATTGCTTATTATCAGATCTCAAATGCTTTAAAGATTTTTTTTTTATTTGATTGAATGACGAGACGAGCAAGGCGCTCGCCTGATGGTAAGTGTAGCGCATTCCAAGAATAGTGTCGACCAACGATAAACAATATGTACATCGTAGGTCGGCAAGATCATGCCGGCCTGCCAAAGTTCCTGGGATGAACTACGAGGTCCCTGCTAACGGAATACTGGCGACCCCGCAGTATCTCATCCCAGGGCCAAGGGGGAGGGGAAGGAAAAGGGGATGGCAAAAGGGTTAGGATCAGGGGGCAAGCCCCCTGGGGAGAACCGGATACTGGGCATTATGGGACTTTAACATGTTATGTCTCGGGGTGACGAGCACAGTCCAGTGCTATGCAGTGCTTTGTAATTGAAAGTTCTGTGTCTAAAATGAAATAAATGTAGATGGCGCTAAACTAAACTTTACACACAACACAATTATTTATAATTATTAATCACATTTGCAATACTTTTTTTATAATAAGATTGCATTGTCATCGGTCCTCGATAAGTATGCCAAATTTCAAATTAATCCGACGTTTTGAATGAGGTCAAAATCACGTTCAAAGATTCCGTTACAGACAATCATACCAACATACATACGTCTGAAGCTAATAAAAGCGTGTTAATAAAATAAACAATGTGTGCGTGTACTAGTGTCCACACGTAGGAAGTGAAACTTCTTTATGACCTTATGTTTCGAAAAATGATTTACTACTATGCAACTTTACAGAAATTGGTCAAATAAAGTTAAATTAGATAAAGTTTAAACAAAAGGCTTTTATTATCATAGACATGAATACATAAAAAAGTGTGCGTCTCGGGACGCTCGACAGAAGTAGTCCGGTCAAAATCCGCTCGAAGTCCGATCAAAGTTCGGTCAAAGTCCGATCAAAGTCCGGTCAAAGTCCGGTCAAAGTCCCGTCAAAGCCCGGTCAATGCCCGGTCAAAGCCGGGGCAAAGTCTGGTCAAAACCCGGTCAAAGCCCGGTTAAAGCCGGGTCCAAGTCCGGTGAAAACCCGGTTAAAGTCCGGTCAAAGCCCGTTCAAAATCCGGTCAAAGCTGGGTCAAAGTCCGGTCAAAACCCGGTTAAAGTCCGGTCAGAGTCCGGTCAATGCCCGGTCAAAGTCCGGTCAAAACTCGGTTAAAGTCCGGTCAAAGCCCGGTCAAAGTCCGGTCAAAGCCCGGGCAAGGTCCGGTCAAAAACCGGTCAGAGTCCGGTCAAAGCCCGGTTAAAGTCCAAAATCCGGTCGAAGTCTGGTCTAAATCCAGTCAAAGTCCGGTCAAAGCCAGGTCAAAGTCCGGTCAAAACCCGGTTAAAGTCCGGTCAGAGTCCGGTCAATGCCCGGTCAAAGTCCGGTCAAAACTCGGTTAAAGTCCGGTCAAAGCCCGGTCAAAGTCCGGTCAAAGCCCGGGCAAGGTCCGGTCAAAGACCGGTCAGAGTCCGGTCAAAGCCCGGTTAAAGTCCAAAATCCGGTCGAAGTCTGGTCTAAATCCAGTCAAAGTCCGGTCAAAGCCAGGTCAATGCCCGGTCTAAGCACAGTTAAAGCCCGGTCAAAGCCGGGTCAAAGTCCGGTCAAAACCCGGTTAAAGTCCGGTCAAAGTCCGATCAAAGCCCGGTCAATGCACGGTCAAAGCCCGGTTAAAGCCCGGTCAAAGACCGGTTAGAGTCCGGTCAAAGCCCGGTTAAAGTCCGATCAAAGCCCGGTTAAAGTCCGGTCAGAGTCCAGTCAAAGTCCGTTCAAAGCCCGGTCAATGCACGGTCAAAGCCCGGTCAAAGCCCGGTTAAAGTCCAAAATCCGGTCGAAGTCTGGTCTAAATCCAGTCAAAGTCCGGTCAAAGCCAGGTCAATGCCCGGTCTAAGCACAGTTAAAGCCCGGTCAAAGCCGGGTCAAAGTCCGGTCAAAACCCGGTTAAAGTCCGGTCAAAGTCCGATCAAAGCCCGGTCAATGCACGGTCAAAGCCCGGTTAAAGCCCGGTCAAAGACCGGTTAGAGTCCGGTCAAAGCCCGGTTAAAGTCCGATCAAAGCCCGGTTAAAGTCCGGTCAGAGTCCAGTCAAAGTCCGTTCAAAGCCCGGTCAATGCACGGTCAAAGCCCGGTCAAAGTCCGGTTAAAGTCTGGTCAAAATCCAGTCAAAGTCAAAAATGTGACGCGTGCCGCGTAACGGAAAAATGTGACGATTTTATTTTTCTAACGCCGATAAAGAAGTTTCACTTCAAAAATATATTTGTTGTCAGGTCGGAAGGCTGGCGCGGTTTCTTCAAAGGTCTGAGCATGAATTGGGTGAAGGGTCCCATCGCTGTCGGCATCTCGTTTGCGACCTACGACGCCATCAAAAACACATTCAGAGATATATTGGTTACCATGCACAGGTATGTATGTGTATAGACAGCCTACGCGGTGCAGGTTCGAATCTGGGCCTCTATTCTACAGGGTGGCGATTCAGTTAGCACATTAAATGATACAGCGGTTAAAATTAACTGATATAAGGGTCATTCCATATAAAATCGTCTGAAAAAAAAAAACCCGACTCATTTTAGATTTTGGTGTAACTTTGAGAAACTCTACTCTAGGATCCGAAAGAACAAAATTTACACGAGTTTGATTTTTACAAGCGCTTGTTTCCGCCTATTTAAATTATAGACTTTTAGAAATCGATATTTTTAAACCTTATCAACTTTTCCTGTGAAATTTGAAGCTATCTGCATGATCAAGACGGAATTCACAGTGGGAAAGATAGTAGTTTAAGTGTAAATAAGGATAAAATTGGCTCGGTCGATCCCTTTGAATAATAGCAGCATGCTGAAAATGAGTGTTTTTAGTCATTTTTCGTGAATTTTAATCGACTCTAGCGTCTTAACTGTTGAGAATTAAAAACTCATGCTCTGCGGGAATTAGGTATACATATCATAGACAAAATTGACAAAGTTTAGTAATCAACTCATTTTTGAAGTGATAACTTCTTATGGGAGGGTGAACCGAAACGTTCCGTAACGCGAGCGGTCCATCGACCAGCCAGCGTTAGCTGACCTCCCTGGAACATCGATAATTTCGAAGTCCCAGGTGGCGTCACACAGTGACCAGTCAGCTTGGACCGGACTTTGACCGGACTTCAACCGGACTTTGACCGGAGTTCAACCGGACTTTGACCGGACTTTAACCGGGCTATGACCGGGGTTTAACCGAACTTTGACAGGTCTTTGGTCGGACTTTGACCGGTATTTGACCGGACTTCGACCGGTATTTGACCGGACTTTGATAGGGCTTTAACCGGATTATGACAAACTTCGACAGGACTTTAACCGGACTTCGACCGGACTTTGACCGGGCTTTGACCGGATTTTGACAAGACTATGACTGGACTTTAACCGGATTTTGGCAGGTCTTTGAACGGTATTTGACCGGACTTCGACCGGATTTTGAACGGACTTTAACCGGACTTTGATAGGGCTTTGACCGGATTTTGACAGGTTTTTCACCGGATTTCGACTGGACTTTAACCGGACTTTGATAGGACTTTGACCGGACTTTGACCGGATTTCGACTGGACTTTAACCGGACTTTGATAGGACTTGACCGGATTTTGACAATACTGACATTACTTTGACTGGACTTTAACCGGATTTTGGCAGGACTTTGACTGGTATTTGACCGGACTTTGACTGGACTTTGATCGGATTTTGACTGGACTTTGACCGGATTTTGACAGGTTTGTGACCGGTATATGACCGGATTTCGACTGGACTTTAACCGGACTTCGACCGGACTTTGATAGGGCTTTGACCGGATTTTGACAAGACTGACATTACTTTGACTGGACTTTAACCGGATTTTGGCAGGACTTTGACCGGTATTTGATCGGATTTCGACTGGACTTTAACCGGATTTTGACAAGATTGACATTACTTTGACTGGACTTTGACCGGATTTTGACAAGATTGACATTACTTTGACTGGACTTTAACCGGATTTTGGCAGGACTTTGACCGGTATTTGACCGGATTTTGACAGGACTTTGACTGGTATTTGACCGGACTTTGACTGGACTTGGACCGGATTTTGACAGGTTTTTGACCGGTATTTGACCGGATTTCGACTGGACCTTAACCGGACTTTGATAGGACTTGGACCGGGCTTTGACCGGATTTTGACAAGACTGACATTGCTTTGACTGGACTTTAACCGGATTGTGGCAGGACTTTGATCGGTATTTGACCGGATTTCGACTGGACTTTAACCGGACTTTGATAGGACTTTGACCGGATTTTGACAAGACTGACATTACTTTGACTGGGCTTTAACCGGATTTTGGCAGGACTTTGACCGGTATTTGACCGGACTTTGACCGGATTTCGACTGGACTTTAACCGGACTTGACCGGATTTTGACAATACTGACATTACTTTGACTGGACTTTAACCGGATTTTGGCAGGACTTTGACTGGTATTTGACCGGACTTTGACTGGACTTTGACCGGATTTTGACTGGACTTTGACCGGATTTTGACAGGTTTTTGACCGGTATATGACCGGATTTCGACTGGACTTTAACCGGACTTCGACCGGACTTTGATAGGGCTTTGACCGGATTTTGACAAGACTGACATTACTTTGACTGGACTTTAACCGGATTTTGGCAGGACTTTGACCGGTATTTGACCGGACTTTGATCGGATTTCGACTGGACTTTAACCGGACTTCGAGCGGACTTTGACCGGATTTTGACAAGATTGACATTACTTTGACTGGACTTAAACCGGATTTTGGCAGGACTTTGACCGGATTTTGACAGGACTTTGACTGGTATTTGACCGGACTTTGACCTGGACTTTGACCGGATTTTGACAGGTTTTTGACCGGTATTTGACCGGATTTCGACTGGACCTTAACCGGACTTTGATAGGACTTGGACCGGGCTTTGACCGGATTTTGACAAGACTGACATTACTTTGACCGGATTTTGACAGGACTTTGACTGGTATTTGACCGGACTTTGACCGGATTTTGACAGGACTTTGACTGGTATTTGACCAGACTTTGACTGGACTTTGACCGGATTTTGACAGGACTTTGACCGGTATTTGACCGGGCTTTAACCGGATTTTGGCAGGACTTTGACCGGTATTTGACCGGACTTTGATCGAATTTCGACTGGACTTTAACCGGACTTCGACCGGACTTTGACCGGATTTTGACAAGATTGACATTACTTTGACTGGGCTTTAACCGGATTTTGGCAGGACTTTGACCGGTATTTGACCGGATTTTGACAGGACTTTGACTGGTATTTGACCGGACTTTGACCGGACTTTGACCGGATTTTGACAGGTTTTTGACCGGTATTTGACCGTATTTCGACTGGACCTTAACCGGACTTTGATAGGACTTGGACCGGGCTTTGACCGGATTTTGACAAGACTGACATTACTTTGACTGGACTTTAACCGGATTGTGGCAGGACTTTGACCGGTATTTGACCGGACTTTGACAGGGCTTTGACTGGACTTTGACCGGATTTTGACAGGACTTTGACTGGTATTTGACCGGACTTTGACCGGATTTTGACAGGACTTTGACTGGTGTTTGACCGGACTTTGACTGGACTTTGACCGGATTTTGACAGGACTTTGACCGGTATTTGACCGGACTTCGACCGGACTTTAATAGGGCTTTGACTGGGCTTTGACCGTATTTTGACAAACTTTGACAGGACCTTGACTGAACTTTGACCGGACTTCGACCGGACTTTGACCGGATTTTGACCGGACTTTGACAGGACTTCGACCGGACTTCGTAACGTAACGCGTTACGTTACGAAGTCCGGTCGAAGTCCTGTCAAAGGATTTTGACAGGACTTTGACCGGTATTTGACCGGACTTCGACCGGACTTTAATAGGGCTTTGACTGGGCTTTGACCGTATTTTGACAAACTTTGACAGGACCTTGACTGAACTTTGACCGGACTTCGACCGGACTTTGACCGGATTTTGACCGGACTTTGACAGGACTTCGACCGGACTTCGTAACGTAACGCGTTACGGCGTTACTCTGGCTTCCCTTTCTCTCACGCATACGGCAGCAGTAGGCAGGCTCCTCCGCTCTCACTTTAACCCACATTAGTTTAAGTTATCACTTCTGTCGAGCGTCCCGAGACGCACACTTTTTTTTTTTTTTAATAACTTGTAGTTATTGTTATTATTTTTTATTTTTTTAGTTTTAATCCATTAGTAAAAACGTCCAGATTTTTGCTGAGAAAAAAAAACGGCTCGTACATTCACTAAACATTGAAATAACAAAACAAGTGATGTAGTCATTTTAAGTTGAAGGTAAAAACAGTAGATTCTGTGAGTATCAAATTTATATGGAATGACCCATAAGTGTGTTCAAAGAATAAAATAAACATTTATACCAAAAATAAAAATATACAACTTTCAAACAAAATAAATCTTTGCTAGTGGTAGGATATTCATATTCGTCCGGATAGCGACCACCGTACACGTGATGTTAAAACCTGCCATAGTGATCCACACGCCTTGAATGGATCGCGTTCCATGATCAGCCAGTGTATATCCGGTTCTCCCGAGGGGCTTGCGACATGACTGATAGTTGGTTGGGGCGGGTATAGAGGTACACCCTGGTATTACTGTGCCTGCATCGGTCATTCGCCTGTCCTGTCGCATCTCGATTTGCTCCTTCCCTCTTCGGAGTGTGAAGAAGCATTTATACAAGCCAGCATGACTCTGGTGACTACCGATAAACTCATTGTTTGTCGGTGGTCGCTGGTTTTTTGGACTGCACTACGCTTACCATCAGGTGTAGTGCAGTCACTTTGCAGTGCTCGGATAAAAAAAAGTTTCGGCTAACGCTTTATTAATATTTTTAGTTATGGCTGTGGTTCAACTAAATTATAACACAACGTTTGTGGATGAGTCGTGACGGTACCGGGTTCGATTCCCACGTCAGCATATTATTTAACTATGTGAGTTTTTATCCAATTTTGGTTTTGGCTTGTCGTGGCGTACTAATATACATACATCTTACATTTTTACCCCGAAAGCGTAGTCAGAGGTACAACTAGTCCTGCACCCACATTTCGCCTAGCTATTTCCGTCCCATGATTTGATAGGGGGCGAGCATTCTAATATCTCATGTGAAAACATTCTGTCGATTCAATCATTGTAAATAATCTGCACGGCAGTGTGATAGCAAAGTTCGAGAAAGAAAAGTGTGTCGCATCTTTTGTTTTTAATTGATTGAATGACGAGACGAGCCAAGCGCTCGCCTGATGGTAAGCGTCACGCCTGCCTATAAACAGAAGCGACACCACACAGAACTGCTTGGCACTGAATTGCGCACGCCAGCCCGAAACATAAGGTGTTAAGTCTCATAACGCCTGTGAAACTACACTGGCTTCAATGTCCTTCAAACCGAAACACAACAGTGCTACAGTACAGTACAGTGCTTTGTAATTCAAAGTTCTGTGTGGTGTTGCTTCTGTTTATGGGCAGGCGTGGCGCTTACCATCAGGCGAGCGACATGCTCGTCTCGTCATTCAATCAAATAAAAAAATATAGGCTCACGCCTGTATCAGAACGCAATTTTTGAAGTGAAACTTATTTAGAATCGTTGTGATTTGAAACTCGATGAAACGAAAATGCGTCACGACAAAGGCAAACATATTTATAAATAGGATTTAGTCTGCGAGAGAATGAGATGGATTACAAGTATGCTATCACGTGTCTTTGCGCCTGCGTACAACGAAGCCTTCGGAAAATGTGTCATAAGCAACGTGGTGTATCATTCACGTGTTTTATTGTTTTTCATTTGCATATTGCGTTGGTTAATTAATTTATGTAAATAATTCTGAAGTTTCACTTCTGTCGTGTGTGAATTGCACAATTTTTTTCTGATATATATTTTTTATTCCACAGGTAATATCCTCGGACGTCTGTTGGGTTTGTTAAGTGTTTCTACACGCCGCTAGATGTCTCTAGTTGTTGTGTTGTTATAGATGGCGTTGTTAAAGAATCGTTTGCAGAGTGTACATTAATAATTTTAGATCGAAATTTGGTTTATTTTGCTGTGAGTTATTTGTGAACTGATAAAATAAGTACCAGTGTTTATATTGATCAGTATGGACTTTCAGTTTTGACTGTTTATAGTTATTACATATGAACAAAACTGTTTCTATTTAAGTTTATATAGCCATATGTAACTTTGTTGTGAAATTGTAATATGCTCTTTAAATTATGCTGACTCGCGGCGGTAATTAACTAAGCCAATTTTAATATAAACCAAATATCTCATATTAACACTTATTAAATTATTTCTATTCGTAAATTTTGCGTTTAGATTTGATTCAATTCGTTTATTATTGGCCGTTCAGTATTTTATATTTTTTACACTCTGCAAACGTTTGTCAGTTATAACTATCATTATTGACTGTCAGTACGACTGAAGATAAATGTTGACAATAATTTACACTTTTGTACGTGGACTGACGAGCAGAATGGTCGCTGAGCGTTAGTGTAGGAAAATTAGAATGTCATGTCGCAAGCCCCTCGGGAGAACCGGATATACACTGGCTGATACTGGAATGCGATCCACACAAGGTGTGTGTGGATCACTATGGCAGGTTTTAACACCATGTGTACGGTGGTCGCTATCCGGCCGGATATTAATATCCTACCACCAACGATACAGGTTAACCTAGTGTGGGGTCAGGACTATGTGTGTGACTGTAAGGTGTATATATATATCACAGTTGTTAAGCAACCATCGCCAGTTGCACTTATTGTGTTGTCTCTTCTCGTCAGACCACATATATTAAGTGAATTCAGTTTCGATTGAATTTAATACCTATTACAAAATTTATTTTGCGGTCCGAAAACAAGCGTCGTATCAGGTTCTCCCGAGAGGCTTGCGACATGACTTGATGGTTGGTTGGAGCGGGTATAGGGGTACATCCTTGTATCCCTGTGCCTGCATCGGTCATCCGCCTGTCCTGTCGCAGGCCCCTCGATTTGTTTCTTCCCTCTCCGAAGAGGGAAGAAGCATTTATACAGGCCGGCATTACGCCACCGATAAACTCGTAGTTTTTCGGTGGTCGCTGGTTTTTTGCAGCTACGCTTACCATCAGGTGTAGAGCAGTCATTTTGCTGTGCCCGGATATAAAAAATGCTATCCACAGAAAGCGATAGCAATACAGAAAATACGGGTTGTTCAAACTAAGTCTATCACGTTGCATGCCACGGTGTGTTACTGCTTGTTTGAAAAACAAATGATTCTGTAATGAACTGTTGAATTCAATTGGAACTAACTTTGTATAATGTTTGTGCATTTTACGGTCGCGTACTAATTCAGGGCTTCATTCTCGTGTTTTGTTTCTGAAGCTATATACTGTGTGGCGATTATGTTATCACATTAAATGATACCACGTATACTACATGTCATTCTTTAACCATACACAAAAAATTGAATAAATACCTACGATATCTTAGTCAAGGGACATTTGTTTCTTATTTAACATTTGAGAACATCATGTAAATGCGTAAGGATATCACCTGACAAATACTGCTAGGTCAATGACCCACGAGCGGCGAGCGGCGACAAAGTTCCTATCGCTACGATGTCGCCGCTTTTACAGTTCATTGGACTACTATTTAACAAGGTTTTTTTTTATTGCATAGGCCGGCAAACGAGCAAGTCACCTGATGGTATGTGATCTCATACGCCCATGTACGCCCACCATCAGAAGAATCATGGGCGCGTTGCCGACTTTAAAGGAAAGGGATAATTAGGGATTGGGAAGGGATTTGGGCTTCCGGATATCTCACTCACCGTACGAAATGCAGCAGCAAAAGCCGCTACTTTACGTCGGTTTTCTGTGAGACAGTAGCAACGACCCGGTCGAGCCAGCCCATTCATGCTGTAGACAAAACTGTCTACAGCGTGGCTCTACCACTCAAATTATTTTGTGGCAATTTTTAAGGTATTTGTTTTGTTTGAAAGTGGCATATTTTTATTTTTGGTATAAATGTTTATTTTATTCTTTGAACAGACTTATATCAACTAGTTCTAACCGCTGTATTATTTAATGGGCTAACCAAATCGCCACTCTGTATAGTGTACTAAAATAGTAACAATGTGAGTATAGAAACAGTCACGTATGTACTGCAAGCGTCGTCAAATGCACAAACTGTATTATGTATATTTTACATATCGTCGATGAAGTACCAATACCTCCTAACTGGCAATTTAGTCCAAAATTACTTTTTTATTACAATAGGCGTAAACATAAACCACATATTAGTAACTAATAAAAAGGTAATGTATTGGAAACTATTTTACTATCAATATTTGATCAAAATAAATAAAACCTTATTTTAAACTGTTTTTGTAAAAAAAAACCTTATTTTAAACAGTCTGGTGTAAAATTAGATTCTCAACACTTAGGAGGTATTGGTACTTCATCGACGATATTATGATGTTCATTATAGTGCAATATTAAATGTTTAGGACGGTGACGTCATAAAACACGTTGATGTGTGTGTGTGTGGTATAATAATCATATACAGCGTGTTATAGAAAGGTGTGGTCAAATTTAAACAACGTATAGTGTACGATATAAGTATTTCACACCCTGTAGTACCTTTTTTTATAGTATAGACCGGCAAATGAACAAGTGGGTCACGTGATGGTAAGTGATCTCCACCGCCCATGTACGCCTACAATACTAGAAGAATCATTGGCGCGTTGCCGACCTTAAAGGGAAAGGATAATTAAGGGATGGGGATTTAGGCCTCCGGATATCTCACTCACCGTACGAAACGCAGCAGCAAGCCGCTACTTTACGTCGGTTTGCTGTGAGACAGTGGTAACGACCCGGTTGAGCCGGCCTATTCATGCTTTAGACAAAACTGTTTAAAGCGTAGCTCTACTACTCAAAACAACCAAATCCACATATACCGATCATGCATTGCTAGGACATAAATAAATCATGTTGGATGCAGTATTTTTAATATAGTGGTAATATTCGACAGTGGTAGAGCCACGCTGTAGACAGTTTTGTCTACAGCATGAATGGGCTGGCTCGACCGGGTCGTTACCAAAACCGACGTAAAGTAGTGGCTTGCTGCTGCGTTTCGTACGGTGAGTGAGATATCCGGAAGCCCAAATACTCTCCCCTTCCCAATCCCTAATTATCCCTTTCCTTTAAGGTCGGCAACGCGCCCATGATTCTTCTAGTATTGTGGGCGTACATGGGCGGTGGAGATCACTTACCATCAGGTAACCCACTTGCTCGTTTGCGGGCCTATGCTATAAAATAATGATAATAATAATAATTTGTAACTGAGTACGTAATTCTGACACACACACATTACCGTAATGTATGACGTCACTACGTGTAATGTTTATGAATGTTCGTCCATTTACATATGTTATACAGTGTGTTTTGAGAAAATTATCAAGCTTAAATGCTTAAGATTTTGATTTTGCACACTAGGTAATAAATGTGTCTCGCAAACCTAAAGCGCCATTTACACGGAGACAGTTTATCGCACTGTTTGGTTGAAGAGGTAAAAGCGAAATGATTGAATAATTATTTATTGAATATCCCACCATGCATTGTTTTATTATATCCCAAAGGGATTAGGACAGCTTCCATGGCGCAGCGTGTAGCCGTCTGTGAAGCGAGAGGCCAAGGGTTCGATCCCCGCACCGAGACAAATGGACGTGTGATCCACAGTTATTTGTTTCGGGGTCTGGGTGTTGTGAGACCAAAAAGTCTCTCGTAGTTCCTGATACCCACGACACAAGACTCGTATCTTATTGTGGGGTCAGGACTATGTGTGTGACTGTTGGGTGTATTTATTTATATATTTATTATTATAATGTAGCTTTCTAACGCAAAATATTTTTTGAAATCGGTCCAGTAGTTTTTAAGTATATTCGTTACATACAAAAATACAAGTCTTTCCTCTTTATAATATTAGCGTGGACTAATTAAATGAAAATTAATTTTCGATCGATTCTTTCCTCTTTTACAGTATGAAAAAAAAGAATTTTTATCTAAAAAAAAATGATTTACTGGTTTGACAATCACCAATAGTAATTTTACACGAATTTGAAAACTTTGAAAGTATTAGTAACTCGTACTAGACCTTCATTTTCTTTTACATTCTCTCCTATCTTGTAAAAGAACCTCCCTCCGTGTAAATGGGGCTTTAAGGCCTTGTAAATTTATTGACAATAATGGAACAACTATTGACCTATTTAAAAGATTTTTTAAAAAGTTTGTTTTCTACGAAACAATGTTGGGCTTATTCGAAAAATATATTATAGTTGGTATGTTGTGTTAAACCATTATAACATTTGTAAGTTTTACTTACAAAGAAATTACTTATGTAAGCAACTTTGTAAGTTGCTTGCTGTATATGTCAATAAATAATATAAGTTGTAACATTTCTGTCACATCGAATAGTTCGTGTAAACCAGAGATTACCAGACTTTTTTTTTATAGACCACTTTCAAAATTTAGCTAGTTCCGGTCGACCCCCTGCAGATATATTTCTACCATATTCCAAAAACTCGACAAATAATGTGTTTTTACAAGTAACAGTCGCTGAGCTTCTTAAATATTATCTGGCTACATTGATAGGTGAAGTCAAGCCAATATTTTAGTTCTTCCCTATCGAAAGCAGATACATTTTCGTGGTCCCCCACTTACGAATTGTGAACCCCCATTTTTAAGGCCAACGTAGACCCGCGTCGAGTCTCCCGTGGACCCCTGGGGTCCTGGACCACTTTGGGAACTAAGGGTTTAAACATATAAAAATCCACTTACGCGAGCCTTTGTAAGTCTTTGTCAGTTATTTGCTGGTGGAAGGATACTTGTATCCGACCGGATAGCGACCACCGTACACTGGTGCTAAAACCTGCCATAGTGGCCCACCTTGTGTGGGTCGCGTTCCAGGGTCAGCCAGTGTATATCCGGCTCTCCCAGGGGGCTTGCCCCCTGATCCTAACCCTTTTCCCATCCCTTTTCCTTCCCCTCCCCTATGGCCCTTTGGCAGGCCGGCATGATTTTGCCGACCTACGATGGACACATTGTTTATCGTTGGTCGACACTATTGGATTGCGCTACACTTACCATCAGGTGTAGCGTAGTTACTTTGCCGAGCCAGGATAAAAAAAAAAGTCTTTAAGTAAATCTTACAAATGTCATTAACGCTATAAGTAGCTATGTGTAATATTTTTTTTTAATGCACATTTATTTAATGGTGGTATATAGTGATAAACGATTTTTGACAGTTTTAAAATTTATCAATTGGCTGCGAAAGACATAGAACTAAGTAGATGACGCAAGTTTCTTTTTTGCCTGAGTGAGGAGACGAGCAAATTGCTCGCCTGATTAGTATCCCGCATGCCCTGTATCAACTCAGAACTTAGTATTAAAAACTACATGGCACTGGACTGCGCTCGTCACTGCCATGTAAGATGTTAGCCTCGTAATGCTCAGTAATTTGAGTGTCGTTGAATGTCCGTTCAAATTGGAATATAACAGGGGTTACACACTTATTTTTAGCACCAGCTGTGATGACATAATAACAATTGAATGACAAATACTTATAATACTTTACTGGAGGCCTTACTTTGCTTTACGGCACGGGAAGGAGTTTTTCGCGTGTCTTCCGACATCTTTTTATGGTAATTCTAGACCGGTGTTGTACAAGGATGGTACAACTGGTAGTCGAACACACAAAATGCCTCGCTTTCTGCGTCATCTATCAAGATCGCCTATGGTTTGATTTAATTCGATCCAATTTATTTTATTTTTAACTTTTTAAACAAACATTTTTTAAATCATTTTTATTGATGTAAATATATTGTTTTTAAACTGATATACAATTTTTAAGTTTAAAAATTAAATCTGAAATGTTTTTTTTCATAAATAGAAATACTGTGTACGTTTTAATGTTTTCTTATAGATTCGCAAGATGAATGTCATGTTTTTTTTATAAATATCTCCTCGAAAATCGTTTATAGCTTTTTCCTCGCGTTACTTCAATTTTTTTTTTATTACATATTTACATATCTGAGTGCTTAGACATTTATAAATTTACGTTTGAACTAAATACTGTTTTTCTCTTTTTTGATTTACTCCTTATTGTAATAAATAATTGCAAAAATACGCCCTTGTTGATGTTTTTTTTTTATTGCACTGAAGTAACGTGAAGAAAAAAAACTACTTACGCACAATTTATATGTAGATGAAATTGTATGAAGCAAAAACATTCGTTCAATAACTACAGTACTACTGTTATGCGCTTTAACATATGTTTTTAGGATTCTGTAAAATAAACAATAGTAAAAAAAAACTAATAAACACGTTTTTACAGAAAATCCAACTAAATAAAAAAAAACTAAAAAAACACGCTTTTATAGAAAGTCTAACTAAAAAATAGAAAATAAATTTGAAGAAAACAATGTATTTTATTGTTAAAAAAGCTTTTTAAGATACTATCTAAATGATAATCCTTCTATGGGCTCCTTTCTATACTACGATATTCCCTATAATTAGCGAAGATTCAAAGAGTGTAATTTTACTTCCTAACCAGAATATCAAAAAAAAATGGGTGCGTGTACTTATGTACGCGCGTGAGAAGTTATACTTCTTTTGCATCATTAAATAACCAATAATAAGTATTTAACATTAATAATTTAATAATATTTAGTGTTAATTATATTAAATAAAAGTATTTTAATTTATATCAACATATCCACTCGACATGATAGAAGTACATTCTACTCTCTTCGCGTTTATGCGAGCCTGGTACTTTTGACGGCAACATGTTCCGAATAAGAAAAAACCTAAAGAGTTTTTCTTTGTCCAAATCGTCATTTGTTTATTAATTACGGCTACTCGCCATGTAAAATGGACATTCTACTCTCTTCGCGTTTATGCGAACCTGGTACTTTTTTTACTGCACCATGTTCCAAATTATAAAATAAAAACCGCATCTATATATATATATATATATATATATATATATATATATATATATATATATATATATATATATATATATAATATAATACATAATTATATATATATATATATATATATATATATATATATATATATTTATATTTATTTATTTATATTTATTTATTTATTTTTTTATTTCACTCTCATCATTTTTTCATAACGCGCCTAACTTCATACTGCTCTCATCATTTTTTCTTAACGCGCCTAACTTCATACTGTTAATTTTTTGTGTCACAGGTGCGCGCGCATCTTAAAATTTCACTCTCATCATTTTTTCATAACGCGCCTAAAGAAGTATAACTTCAAAAGCGCCATCTATTGACGATCTTAGATACTACGACATTCCCTATAATTAGCAAAGGTCCACAGAGTATAATTTTAATTGACGCATATTGACAATCTATTGACGCATTCTTATGCGTCGTGTAGATGGCGCTAAATTAAACTACGACATTCCCTATAATTAGCAAAGGTCCACAGAGTATAATTTTAATTGACGCATATTGACAATCTATTGACGCATTCTTATGCGTCGTGTAGATGGCGCTAAATTAAACTACGACATTCCCTATAATTAGCAAAGGTCCACAGAGTATAATTTTAATTGACGCATATTGACAATCTATTGACGCATTCTTATGCGTCGTGTAGATGGCGCTAAATTAAACTACACAACAATTATTTATAATTATTTTTCACAATTTGCAATACTTTTTATATTTTTTTTACATAATATTGCATTGTCATCGGTCCTTGATAAGTATGCCAAATTTCAATTATACCCGACGTTTTAAAGGAGGTCAAAATCAGGTTCAAAGACAAGTTACAGACAAACCTACCAACCTACCAACATACCAACATACAAACATACATACGTCTGAAGCTAATAAAAGCGTGTTAAAAATAGATTTTTTTTATGTAAATTTGTAGAAAAAATGTATTTTATTGTAAAAGAAAGGGACCTCTGTAGTTCATCCCCAAGGATTAAAAAACCATTCGATATAAAATATTTTATGAAGTGTACTCTTAAATTTGCTTCATACAATGTTGTCTATTTAATTCTAGTCTTATTTTGTGTATCTGGGTGTGGATGGTGCCAGTGTGTCCCAGTTTGGGACCAGTTTGTGCCCAGAGTGGGACAGAGTGTTATTAGATAGTATTTTGTATACCTCACTGTAGAATATCGCAGATGTATTGTTTTGTTAATAAATGTTTAAGAAAAAATTGCATTTTCTTTATTTTTTTAATTTTATTTAATCGGATTGCGCTACATTTACCATACCATACAGGTGTGGCGTAGTCACTTTGCCGAGCCAGGATAAAAAAGTGTTTTTAAACCCACCACAAAAAGAGGGGTGTTGTAAGTTAACCCCTTGACTATCAGGTGACCCATTTGCACGTTTGCCGGTCTATGCTATAAAAACATATTTGGGGTGTGTACAAAGACCACGTGTTAGTGGGTGTTTCGCGGAAAAATGTTATTTTTGACAGGTTTTATGATTTTTTGTAAAACCCCTGAAAATTCTTTTTTTTTGCGGCTAGGTAAATTGTACACACTATTGTCAACAAAATAATATAAAAGGCCCATAAAACTTTCTTTTATTTTACGAGATAATCTAATCGAAAGAAATTGACATGTTGAGGATAATGACGTACACCTCCGATGAATGATAATTTTGGTGATGATAATGACTTTATGTTACACAGAATGAGAAAAAGATCAAAATCAACCCAAAAAAATTAACATTAATTAAAAACTTAAATTTTTGGCATTATCATAATTATATATAATCACAATACAATTACAGAAAATAAAAAAATAAGTATTTTGTCTCCCGATTTTAGGTTAATTATTATTATTAGTGTAACGCGACGCCCGCGCGCCGGGCCGAAAGGGTCGTGTCCAGCTCCGTATTCCCGGGTCCCGCCAACCCTCCCTCCCCAGCACCGCGCCGGGAGGATCACGCCACCGTTCGCCAGTCGCGCGAGAGCATTAGAAAGTGCGTCCACGCACATCAATCCGCCGATCTCGCAACTCGCGCTCTTTCGCCTACTACGGTCGTCAAATATATAAGTTGAGCCTTAATATCAATGTAATTTTTATAGTAAAAACATTTTGTACGTGACGTGAGTTTTGTTTAGTAACCGCCCCGTAGTGGACAGTTATAGTGGCGCCCAACGTGGGGCGCGGGTCGCGGTCGCGGAATCGGCGAATTGATGTGCGTGGACACACTTTCTAATGCTTTCGCTCGACCGGCGAGCGGTGGCGTGATCCTCCCGGCGCGGCCTTGCGGCGGAAGGGTTGGCGGGACGCGGAAATTAACTTAGGATCTGGACACGAGCCTTTCGGCCCGGTGCGCGTACGTCGCGTTACATTAGCAAGTTTTTTTACTATACATTTTCATTTCGAAATCAACTACAAAATACTAACAGTACACTTTGCCACAACTTTGCCTATATGCCCAATATTGTCCATTCCGTTTTTTCTTTAATTAAACAATTAATATGCTGACCTAATCAGACCGAGCAGCTCCATACAGTGATGATATACATTGTTATTGAATTTTCAGAAAACTTAAATAATCAAACGCACCATGCAAAACGATTACGACTCAAAATTACATCGTATCTGTTACAATTTTAAAAATTAAAACTATCTTTCGTCCTCAGAAACGTCAATTAAGCTTAAGTATTTATTAGTAATATTTTAAAATTCAGTTATTTCTCAGAGACGTCAATTATGATTATTTGTATACTCAGTGGCTGGTAAAGCAGTAACTGTCTCTGAGTGTAGAAATAATCGTAATCTAAGAAATTACTTGACAATCAACGTTAATTCACGTTTGTGAGTGTGGTAGTTGCTCTTATAAAAGATTGTGTGTTTTTAAGAAGGGGTGTTCGGTATAAGACAAGGTATTACGCCTAACGCCATTTTTGAAGTGTTGATGAAGTAATCAGATAGGTGACATTGATATCAGATAGAATTTTGACCTTTGGATTAACCTGACTAGTAAGAAGCACTATTTCTGGATATTTTTTTTCTTTTTTTGAATCTGGTATGTTAATTATCGACCCAAGATGCTTTCCATGTACACATATTTCAAAAAATTCACACAGAAAGCTACTCATACTTCTCAAAATCGTCCTGTTCACAAATTTATCCTATAAAACCTGATAAACAGACAAGGTGCCTTTGAATGGTTTTAAATTAAACGGGATCAGTTTTTCTTTGCTTAAAATATCCTTTTCTTCAACATTTTTTACTATTATGTTTACTTAGTTTTCAATCTATTCATACAATTGTTTGAACGACCCGACATCCCAACCAAAGTTAACCATTTGATCGGCTGTCCTTTTGACAGTCGCACCTACACCACCAGGGGCACCTTTGCCGTGGCCTGCTTCTGAATAGTTCCACGTGATTATGCTAAGCTCGTGGTTAAACCCTAATTGGCTAATTACGTAAAACATACTTTTGTTCCTATGTTACAATACGAAGGTGAATCTGATAAACAATGCATTGTATCTATGAAAGGATTCAATGCCTTAACTTCTTCTATGAGTGGATCTAAATGTGCCCAAATAGCAGGAACATCATAGCGAAGACATTTACTAACTGTAAAAAACGACGTTGGAGACACGCTTCCAGTTGAAAAAATATGAGTATAAATAACAATGATGGATACCTGCTGGCGATTTGCACCAAAATGCATCGATTGCACTTTTGAAAATTTCAGAGAGTAATTTTCTGAAAAATCTACATGAATCAGTGCTTCAATTACATTTCAATTCTCTTTGAGTTTTTGGATTACCTGGTATTGGTGCACAATCTTATAAATGAAACATATACAAAACAAATACAAAATCATCTAGAAAGAAAAAGAAAAATTACAAAAATAATTTCTATTTACCATAATTATGGCTCAATCGTTAACCATTATACTAAGAACGGATATAAGAGGGCATGCCAGCATGCAATAAATACGAGTCCTGTACCATTTTTAAATTGTGAATAAATAATCTTTCAAATTCTTCAAATCTTTCAAAACGTAATTTTTTTTTAAATTATAATGGTACAAATTTGTAATAAAAATCATTTAAATGATTTTGTTGTTTACTTCACCTCAATAAGGATCTCACAAACGGTTATTAAAATATGTGTCTATGAAAATAATTATTTCTTTACGTACAGTCATTTTGTTCAACATGGGTCATTAGGAGTAACAAAAATTTTGCCACAAATGACGTAGCGAATAATGACGGATTTTACTTAGAATTGTTGAGACATGTTTATAAAACGAGATTGCAAGTAAAGATTTTCGCGTAAAGACTTAATCATGATAGTATAATAAAATAATTTCTTATTGAACAACAGTGCATTACACATTATCTAGATAAGTTTGATGAAACAAATGACAAATTTTGGTGACAAATTCCGGAGAACTGAAAATGTTGGCTAAATTTTGGCAAAAATAACGCGTGTATCTCCTTCGGCGTATCGGTCACGGGTACCGTATGCATCACGGGAGGGGTGGGTTGCGTCACATATAAATTTCATGTTTAACTTTGATAAATACCCTATTCGACAACTTGGATGCGATTAATGACGTTTTGCTTGTGACAAAATTTTAGGCAAGAAAAAAACATATTTTTTTTTAATAAATTTCACATTATTATTTTATTTTAAGAAGATATGTTATTCAATGGTTTAAAAATATCGTTATATATTTTTTATTCAGTCGCTTGTATAAATCACGACACTGAAACTGTTACTGATATATGCTTGGAAACGGAGGTGAATGACGATTTACGTGCTATTTTGATAAAAATCTTTGTTTATGATTTGTTTAAGCACTAAATTAAATGTTGCGACTTCAAGTTCGGTTCATGAGTATTAATTAGCAACACGCTTTTAGTGTGTAAGTGTTTTTAGCAAAATGCAATACCGCCGGAAAAAGGTTTTTCGCCAAAACGGAGAATCACCCTAGTGAGTACTGTTTAAAAAATTACCCTGTCTTTTTTTATCTGGGCACGGAAAAGTGACTGCATTGGACGGCTGGGCTGATGTTAAGCACTGTGCGTTCCAAATAATAATGACTGTCAAAAAACGCATATCTCTCAATGGTCGGCAGAATTATCGATTGTCCTTGGTGTGATGTAAAATTGTAAAAAGCAAAATATGATTTGTCACATCCACGGCAAACTTACGAATCTTACGAAGAGAAGAAAAATATGAAATATATAATTGATGGCGAAAAAAATAAGCCTGGAGTTTCTTTCTGCCTTTCTTCTTCGGGTAGTCATCAGTAGGCAGCTAGTGAAAGGTTGGTAGCTAGGCTAGAGATTCTGATATTTCTGTCTGTAAGGTGCACGGCACATCTTACCTTTAAAATACTTACAGATTATGGATAATTTAACCTACCCCGTCCTGCCCTTGTCCCGATTGGCATATCCTCCACCCTAGTCCGTGAATCGCTACATTTAAGGATCCCTCTATCTTCCCATGCTTGTAGGTGTGTCTTTTCCTGCCAGCCTCTAGCGCGGCGGTTATTCCAAAGTTCCGATAATCTTAAGTTAGTCTTATTAATGACTTAAATGTTCTGTACTTGACCTGTCATAAGCGGCTTTCTTAGCCTACAGGATGAATAAAGATTTTGACATTTTTGATTGTATCTTTACATAGTATAAAATGAAGTCGCTTCCGCTGTCTGTTCGCTTAGATCTTTTAAACTATTTAACGAATTGTAATGCCGTTTTCAATAATAGAGTGATTCATGAGGAAGGTTTATATGTATGTCTATCACGCTTTGACTCATGGGAGCAGGGCAGTAACGTGCAGGTGAAACCGTGAGGAACAGGTGGTTGTATATAAAATAAAACAAGTAATAATTTATATAATTTATTATTCAAGATTGCTTTCATTTGTTAAATATTATTATAAGGTTACTATATAATATTGCACAGTACTTAACTTAATCTTTTTAGATAAAATTATAAATATTCCTTTTTTATCGAATAGGAGGTAACTGGGCAAATGGTCACCTGATGGTAAGTAATCACCACCGCCCATAGACATCTACACCAGAGGAATCATCGGTGCGTTGCCTGCCTTTGAGGAAAGACAAGGCTTTTTTCTTGAAGGTACCTAAGTTGTATCTGTCTGGAAATACCGCACGTGAAAACAGATACAAAGGCTCTATACGGGAAGAAAAGTCCGAGTAAAGCGCACTATTGTGTAATGTCATCCATCCAGATGTATAGATATAAAAACTCATGAAATAGCGAATTTTTTAAAATTATTTGATTGAATGACGAGACGAGCAAGGTGCTCGCCTGATGGTAAGCGCCACGCCTGCCCATAAACAGAAGCAACACCACACAGAACTTTGAATTACAAAGCACTGCATGGCACTGAACTGCGTTCTTCTCTTGGAAATATAAGATGTTAAGTATCATAATGCCCAGTAATTTCATTGGCTCCAATGTCCTTCAAACCGACAGAAAACCGAAGATTCACGCTGTAGACAAATCTATCTACAGCATGAATGGGCTGGCTCTACCGGGTGGTTACCACTGTCTCACAGAAAACCGACGTAAAGTAGCGGCTTGCTGCTGCGTTTCGTACGGTGAGTGAGACATCCAGAGACCCAAATCCCCTTCCCCTTCCCAATCCCTAATTATCCCTTTCCTTTAAGGTAGGCAACGCGCCCATTCTTCTGGTATAGGCGTACATGGGCGATAGAGATCACTTACCATCAGTTGACCCATTTGCTCGTTTGCCGGCCTATGCTATAAAAAAAACCTTTTTCCTTTAATGTCGGCAACACTTCCTTCCAATCAAATCAATAGTTAATTTACTAATGCAGTTCGGAAATGTAAACTCATCGCTTACGTAAATGGCTTTATTTTTATAATGTATACTTGTTTAAGGTTAAATAATGATTTGTTTGTATTGTATGGAAGGCGTGTATAATCAATATTTGTTGATAGAATGACTTATTAGGTTTATATGACGTGGCAATATTAGTTTTAACCTCTTACGGAAAGAGGAGTGTTTAATATTCAACACCTTCGTGTACGTCGTTGCCATCGTAAAGCTTTTATTTGTTTGATTGATTGACGAGACGAGCAAGGCGCTCGCCTGATGGTAAGCGTCTGCCCATAAACAGAAGCAACATCACACAGTACTTTGAATTACAAAGCACTGTCACCCCGAGACATAAGATTTTAAGTCTTACAATGCCCAGTAATTTCTCTGACTTCAATGTCCTTCAAACCGAAACACAACACAGTTGCTTGGCGGCAGAAATAGACAAAGCGGTGGTACCAACCCAGACGGCCTCTCGCATATGAGGGACCTAACACCTTGTGTAACTATGTATTACTATTGCTATGTATTAACTGGTAGCTAAAATTTAACTGCGCATTGTGAAACAGCCCTTAAAGTCTTAACTTAATAGTTGTCAAACAACACCACCTAAGAGTGTGTCCACATTTGTGATGTTTCGACGCGACGAGATGACGCCTGTCACACGTATTTGCTAACTTTAATGTGGAGAAGATTTGTGACATGGCACGACAAATATTTGTTATGTTCAACGAGGTGTAGGGATGATCGCTTCGTGACAACTGTCCACACTTGTATTTTGTTTTTCTTTTTTTATTTGATTGGCGAGAGGAGCAAGGCGCTCGCATGATGGTAAGGGCCACACCTTCCCATAAACAGAAGCAACACCACACAGAACTTTGAATTACAAAGCACTGCATGGCACTGAACGAATGAACATTATATTTTTGTTATTATAACAGTGCCATGCAGTGCTTTGTTATTTGCCACGATCACAGAGCTCGGTGTGGCGAAATGACACAAATGTAGACATTAATGTACAAGGTAATTTAAATTCGTAATTAATATAATTAATAATAAATAATGTTAATTATAAATATATTTACAAAGTGATTGCTTTTATTATCTTAATAGTATAATAAAATCTACATACTTAAAACTGTAAATGTTGAGTGTATACACCCACATATTAGACCAGTGTTTCCTAACGTGGGGCCCATGCACAGAGGGGCAATTTGATGGTTAAGGGGGGCAATTTAGAATGGACTCGACACGACTTTAACCCTTTCGCTTCGGGTTATTTATATGCAATGCTAGATATCGGTGACAAATTTAACAAAAAAATGTCAAGGTGGGGCATGGCCTAAAAAGGTTGGGAAACACTGTTTTAGACCCAAAGCCAACCTCACCTACCCGTGGTATTCTGCTGATTAATGGATGAGGTAATGGCGAAATTTCATTCCCATTACGGGTTATGGGGGTCATGCGGTGGGTATTTTTGATATTTTTCCTGATTATAATTTATTCTGAATTATCAGAATGATTGGAAATACATTTATACTTTCAATTCCAAACTTTTAAAACGTTCTACTGAATTGATAAAATGCAATTACATCGTTGTTTTTTTGTATGAGCCAAAAACTATACAGCTTTTGTTAATTCAAGTCAATTGACCAACGAATGTCTTATGCTGGATTGCACCAACTTATATTAGCAATGACAAACATGTTACAGTATCGGTTAAGCAAAACATGAGTTGCACCATTTGACAAATGTTAGATGACGTCATAACTTTAGCAGTTAACCGTAACCGCCCTAGATTCACTAGTTAAAGATATTAAGTTAAATAGCTGTCAGATGGTTGAATTATAACCTCCAAACCGATATATCTCCTAAAGCGTCTGTGCTCCCAAATAAAATCATGTCCCTGCTTCTAGAATGAATCGAGGAGTCTAGTAGTATCGGAATACGATGGTGCAACACATTCTGCAGTCAATGTAACGTCAGCGTTACTGTTATAATCCAGCCTTAACTCCAATAAAAATTTGCTGGTGGTAGGATAGGCATATCCGCCCGGATAGCGACCACCGTACACATGGTGTTAAAACCTACCATAGTGACCCACACCTGTGTGGATCGTGTTCCAGGATCAGCCAGTGTATATCCGGTTCTTACGACATGACATGGTTGGTTAGGGCGGATATAGGAGTATACCCTTGTATCACTGTGCCTGCATCGGTGTTCCATCTGTCCTGTCGCAGGCCCCTCGATTTGCTTTTTCCCTCTCCGATGAGGGAAGAAGCATATACAGGGTTAATTTTAAAACACCAGCAACCTCGCAGGACCAGATAGCTGACCCCATACGGAACAACTTTTGTGCTACGAGTTTGGATATAACTCAATATATTTAAAAAAAAATGATTTTACAAGTTTTTGTTGTGTCGTATTTTTCTTCGTAGACTGCGGCGTGCGCGCGCGACTCAAAGGCGCCGCTCAGCTGAGCGGCGCGTTGACCTTCAAAGCCGCTAGCCCGGTTCCCCACGCTTCGCGTGTTTGCTTACGTAATCTGCGATGCGTGTAGGTAACTTTCAAGACGGAAATTAAATGAATACTTATTTTTGTATGAAAATAAAATCTAACAAATTATCAAAAGTCGTAGAACAAAAGTAGTAGCTTATAACCTTAGGTATCTACCCCTGCGAGGTTGCTGGTGTTTTAAAAATAACGCTGTATACAGGCCGGCATGATGCTAGTGACCACCGGTGAACTCAATGCTTATCGGTGGTCGCTGGTTTATTGGACTGCACTACGCTAACCATCAGGTGTAGTGCAGTAACTTTACCGTGCTCGAATAAAAAAAAAATAGCTGTCATATTATGGTTCAATTATAACCTCCAAACCGATACATCTCGTAAAGCGTCTGTGCTCTAAAATAATATCATGTCCCTGCTTCTAGAATGAATCGAGGAACACATTCCGCAGTCAATGTTAAAGTCAGCGTTACTGTTATCGTCAAATTTGACCTAAACCTTAACAATAACTGCTATTATCGTGCAATCCAGCCTTAACTCCAATAAAAATTTGCTGGTGGTAGGATATTTATATCCGCTTCCCTCTTCTTCTTCCGGCATGATTCTGGTGACCACCGATGAACTCATTGATTGTCAGTGGTCGCTGGGTTTTTGGACTGCACTACGCTTACCATCAGGTGTAGTGCAGTCACTTTGCCGTGCTCGGATAAAAAAAACCTCAATTATTTTAAGTATCATAATGTCCTAGATGATTGATATTGTAATATCTCCTGTTATAGTCTGATGTCTGCGGATGCTGTAAGTACTGGGGGTAGACACCCCCGTACAGCTGTGTGAGCACGTCGTACGGTGGGGGGTGGTGGGAGGGCGCGGGAGGGGAGCGGGCGCGGGGCGGAGCGGCCATAGTGAACAGCGCCTCCGGGTCGCACACGAACTTGTACACGTAGCGCTCTCCTGTTGAACAAATGAGGTTATTGAGTATGATAAAAAAAGAAAAGTATGTTTTTTTATAGCATAGGCCGGCAAACGAGCAAATGGGTCACCTGATGGCAAGTGATCTCCACCATGTACGCCCACCACCAGAAGAATCATAGGCGCGTTGCCGACCTTAAAGTAAAGGTATAATTAGGGATTGGGAAGGGGAGGGGATTCTCACTCACCGTATGAAACGCAGCAGCAAGCCGCTACTTTACGTCGGTTTTCTGTGAGACAGTGGTAACGACCCGGTCGAGCCAGCCCATTCATGCTGTAGACAAAACTGTCTACAGCGTGGCTCTACCACTCAAATGATTTTTTTATTTTATTGAATGACGAGACGAGCAAGTCGCTCGCCTGATGGTAAGCGCCACGCCTGCCCATAAACAGAAGCAACACCACACACAACTTTGAATTACAAAGCACTGCAAGGCACTGAACTGCGCTCGTCACCCCGAGACATAATATGTTAAGTCTCATAACGCGCGGTGGTACCAACCCAGACGGCCTCTCGCATACGAAGGACCTACCACCTCTTTCCGATTGGACTTCATTGAGTTCTTTTTTTGTGTTATCCAAAGTTACAATTCGAATATGGACATGTAAATCATTCAATAAAAAAGAAAATTCTTTATCTTTGTCCTAGTACTGCCATCGGATTTGGTACTACAGAACAAATGAAATCAAATCATTTATTGAATCATTAAAATGTCAAACATCATTTAGATTCAATCAAATTGTAACTCTACCGCCAGTTCGGAATGCTGTTTCGTTAAAGAAGAACGGGCAAGAAAATCTAACGTTGCTCTTTTCTAAACTTATTACAATACATATTTGCACTACATAAATTGAAGTATTATTTATTTGAATTAGAGCAGCTCAATTTATGCCAATGAAGAACGTTATAAAGTAAGATAATTAGATTATAACAGTTATTGTGTATTTTTTTTTTTGTCCGAGCACGGCAAAGTCACTGCACTACACCTGATGGTAAGCGTAGTGCAGTCCAAAAAACCAGCGACCACTAACAAACAATGAGTTTATCGGTGGTCACCAGAGTCATGCCGGCCTGTATAAATACCTCTTCCCTCTTCGGAGAGGAAAGAAGCAAATCTAGGGGCCTGCGACAGGACATGCGGATGACCGATGCAGGCATGCTTACATTTTATACTATAAGTTGCTTAAATTTGACCACACCGTTCTGTAACATGTATAATTACCTGCTACTTTCTGCATGATGCCTTTCTCGTAATAGTACCGGAGCGAGCGCGACAGCTTGTCATAGTTCATCGCGGGACGGTTCTTCTGGGCTCCCCAGCGACGTGCCACCTGATACAATACATAGATACACACAACAGGACTATATGTGTGACACATATAGTCCTGACCCTAGGTTAACTGTATCGTGGGCATCAAATACGAGGGACTTGCGGTCCCAGAGCACACATACCTGGAATAAATAAATATTCGTGTATCACACAAATATTTATCCGGGCACAGCAGTGACTCATCAAAAAACCAGCGTCCAACGTCAAATATTTCACTGGGTTTAATATCCTTCAGACCAAAACACAACAATGCTTTGACACTACTTGGTGGTAAAAATAGACAATGTGATGGTACCGACCCAGACGGCCTCTCGCATACGAGGGACCTTTTTTTATATAGCATAGGCCGGCAAACGAGCAAGTGGGTCACCTGATGGTAAGTGATTTCCAGCGCCCATATACGCCCACCACCAGAAGAATCATGGGCGCGTTGCCGCCCTTAAAGGAAAGGGATAATTAGGGATTGGGAAGGGGATGGGATTTGGGCTTCCGAATATCTCACTAACCGTACGAAACGCAGCAGCGAGCCGCTACTTTTTGTGTCGCCAGAAAACCGTCGGTTTTCTGTGAGATAGTGGTAATGACCTGGCCGAGCCAGCCCATTCATCCTGTAGACAAAACTGTCTACAGCGTGGCTCTACCACTCAAAACCTACCGTCCAGTGAAGTAAACTTTTTTTTTTTATCCTGGCTCGGCAAAGTGACTACGCTACACGTGATGGTAAGTGTAGCGCAATCCAAGAATAGTGTCGACCAACGATAAACCATGTGTCCATCGTAGGTCGGCAAGACCATGCCGGCTTGCCAAAGGGCCAAGGGGGAGCGGAAGGAAAAAGGGATAGGATCAGGGGGCAAGCCCCCTGGGGAGAACCGGATATACACTGGCTGACCCTGGAACGCGACCCACACAAGGTGGGCCACTATGGCAGGTTTTAGCACCAGTGTACGGTGGTCGCTATCCGGTCGGATACAAGTATCCTCCCACCAGCGTTTTGTTTTCCCGCCTGTTCGACTCTCCCTATTACTAACGTCCAGCTGTGTTACCTCCTCCGGCTCGTGCAGTTTGAACTCCAGCCCGCGGCCCGTCCACGCGACGCACCGCGCCCCCTCCGCCAGCAGCGACACCAGGAACTGCCACAGTTGTAGAGCACCACGCCTGCCGCCAACTGCATACAATTACATGATTAATTTTTTTTTAAACCTGGCTCGCAAAAAGTGACTACGCTACACCTGATGGTAAGTGTAGCGCAATCCAAGAATAGTGTCGACCAACGATAAACAATGTGTCCATCGTAGGTCGGCAAGATCATGCCGGCCTGCCAAAGTTCCTGTGATGAACTACGGGGTCCCTGCTAACGGAATACTGGCGACCCCGTAGTATCTCATCCCAGGTCCAAGGGGGAGGGGAAGGAAAAAGGGATGGGAAAAGCTATGTTTTAAAAAAAGTCCTCAGGAAGAACCGGCTATACACTGACTGATCCTGGAATGCGATCCCCACAAGGCGTTTGGATCACTATGGCAGGTTTTAACACCATGTGTACGGTGGTCGCTATCCGGGCGGATATGAATCATACCAGCTATAACCTACTATAAAGCATCTTTCCTACATCGGCTACACGGTGGACCGACGACTTGAAAAAGATGGCAGGTAGCGGATGGATGCGGGGTGCCCAAGACCGGGATGGTTGGCGCTCACTTGGGGAGGCTTACGTCCAACAGTGGGCGGCAATAAGCTGAGATGATGATGATGAAAGCATCTTTCAGTACCTGCATGTGTTGTAGTGACTTGATGCGGTGATGCCGCGTCAGTCCGACTGGTCCCCGCCCCCGCCGCGCCCCCTCCGCTCACACCAGCACCGACTGCGCAGGGCGGAGCACCAGACGAGTTGCACAGGGAACTGCTTACTGCAGGAACATATTCTTCTCATAGAATAGTTACAGGCCAATAGCTACAAGGTGGGCATTCTGAGACTTAACATCTTGTGTCTCGGGGTGACGAGCGCAGTTGAGTAACATGCAGTGCTTTATAATTCAGTTATGTGATGTTACTTCTACCCTTACATATTATAGCAATTGCATCCCTTTTGTATATGTACTATAACATTATTGTACTTAGCGTAAATTTTCATGCATGTATACCTAAGGCATTGTGTTTTTAATTTTGTCTGGAAAGTCAATGGAACAGACAGTTTTGTAGACCATTTAATTTTTTTCTAGCCCTGTATTATACATGTCCCACTACTGGGCACGGACCGCCTCTACTGAATGAGAGGGATTAGACCTTAGTCCACCACGCTGGCCTAATGCGGGTTGGCAGACTTCACATACCTACGAAAAATCTTATCGAGTTCTCGGGTATGCAGGTTTCCTCACGATGTTTCCTTCACCGTTAAAGCAAACGATAATTGACAATTAATATACACGTTACTTAGAAAAGTCAGTGGTGTATGCTCTTGGGGCAGGTTTCAAACCTGCGACTTTCGTCTAGACCATTAAATAAAATAAAATATGAGTGGTAGAGCCACGCTGTAGACAGTTTGTCTACAGCATGATTGGGCCGGCTCAACCGGGTCATTACCACTGTCTCACAGAAAACAGACGTAAAGTAGCGGCTTGCTGCTGCGTTTCGTACGGTGAGTGAGATATCCGGAGGCCCAAATACCCCTCCCCTTCCCAATCCCTAATTATCCCTTTCCTTTAAGGTCGGCAACGCGCCCGTAATTCTTCTGATATTGTGGGCGTACATGGGCGGTGGAGATCACTTACCATCAGGTGGCCCACTTGCTCGTTTGCCGGCTATGCTATTAAAAAAAAAAAAAAAAAAAAAAAAAAACATTTAAGGGACAAGTGGTGACGCTTACCATCATGCGAGAATATTAAGAACCGTTCCGATTAAACGAATTTTTAAACAAATCAAAAGGGTCAAACTCATAACCCCGTCGTGTTGAGGGTTGAAATACTATCTGCGGTGGAGTGTCCGTACCGATTTTCTCATCCCAGTGCTGGTGGTCTCCCGTGGAGGAGACTCTCTCGTCGCGATGCTCTCTCTCTTCCCCACTCTCCTCACACTTGCCGTACGAAGTGGAACATCTGTGGGAATTGTAAACTATTCAAGATATTCAATCAATTGTGTATTGCAAAACGGTATTCAAAAAGGCCACTTAAAGTTTGACAGCCATACAACCTGTTACAGAAAGGTGTGATCAAATTTAAACTACGTAGACAAAAGTTACACGGAAGCGCCAGGAGGTGGCCTGGTGGTAGGATATTCATATCCAACCGGATAGCGACCACCGTACACATAGTGTTAAAACCTGCCATAGTGATCCACACGCCTCGTCCCCCTTTTCTCCCTTTTTCTTTCCCCTCCCACTTGGCCCTGGGATGAGATACTGCGGGGTCGCCAGTATTCCGTTAGCAGGGACCCCGTAGTTCATTCCGGGAACTTTGGCAGGCCGGCATGGTCTTGCCGACCTACGATGGACACATTGTTTATCGTTGGTCGACACTATTCTTGGATTGCGCTACACTTACCATCAGGTGTAGCGTAGTCACTTTGCCGAGCCAGGATTAAAAAAAAAGAGAGTGCTTGCGACTAGTTTCAAATCTTTATTACAGATTTATTGAGAACATCTTTGGTTTTTACTTATTGTCTATCAAATCTAGCACATTACCTGTGTGGGTGATAATGATCCCTGTACTCCGATCTCGTGTCTTCAGCTTCGCCTTTACATCTGCACGAAAAAATAGATATATTGTACTTTAATTTATCCTCACTGTTTTTATCACATGACAAAGTGACTGTACACCTGACGGTAAGCGTAGTGCGGTCCAAAAAACTAGCGACCACCGACAAACAATGAGTTTATCGGTGGTCACCAGAATTATACCGGCTTGAAATGCTTCTTCCCTTTGCGGAAAGGGGCTTGCGACAGGTTAAGAGGATGACCGATGCACACAGGGATACAAGGATGTACCCCTATACTCACCCCTACCAACCATTAAGTTATGTCTGAAATTTCATTAGTGTTGAATCTCATCGTGTTCTCAGGTATGCAGGTCCTCACGATGTTTCCTTCACCGTAAAACCAGGCGATAATTAACAATGAATATACAAGTGACTTAAGAAAAGTCACAGGTGTATGCTCTTGGGGCTGGTTTCGAACCTGCGACTTTCGTCTTGATAGTCCGAACCACTCCCCGCTGAGCTATCGCTGCTTATCATAAGGTTATCTTTATTAGTTTGAATGAGAAGAAGTGCAGGCACGCCTGAACACAACACCACACAGAACTTAATTACCAAGCATTGCTTTAAGCAGTAATGTGTTTCGGTTTGTGGGACATTGAAGCCAGTGGAATTACTGGGCATAGAAGCTTATCGTCGTATGTCTCGGGGTGACGAGCGCAGTCCAGTGCCATGCAGTGCTTGGTAAGTCAGTTCTGTGTGGTGTTGTGTTCAGACGTGCCTACACTTTTCCTCATTCAAACTAATAAAATTAACCTTATGATAAGCAGCGATAGCTCAGCGGGGAGTGGTACGGACTGTCGAGACGAAAGTCGCAGGTTCGAAACCAGCCTCAAACATACACCACTGACTTTTCTAAGTTACGGGTATATTCATTGTTAATTATCGCTTGCTTTAACGGTGAAGGAAACATCGAGAGGACCTGCATACCTGAGAACTCGATAAGATTTCTCGAAGGTATGTGAAGTCTGCCAACCCGCATTAGGCCAGCGTGGTGGACTAAGGCCTAACCCCTCTCATTCAGTAGAGTAGGCCCGTGCCCAGCAGAGGGACATGTATAGTACAGGGCTAGTATTATTATAATATGATACTTACTGTGCATTGAGGACAGTCTGATGCGGTTCGTGTGTGTGCGTGTGCCTGTACAGGTGCGTGTGTGCGTGAGGCTCGTACTGTTCACGACGTGGAGCTGACACGCTGGCCTCTCTAAAACAACACACAATATAAACATAATCCAACTCGCCTCCGTGGCTTGTCGGGAGAGCAACCGGCTGTGAAATGAAAGGACACGGTTCGATCCCTGCATATTGATTGACAAATAATTTATTTTAATACTGCTGTAGACCGTATTGTCTACAGCGTGAATGGGCTAGCTCGACCGGGTCGTTACCACTGTCTCACAGAAAACCGACGTAAAGTAGCGGCTTGCTGCTGCGTTTCGTACGGTGAGTGAGATATGCAGGGGCCAAAACCTCCCCTTCCCAATCCCTTAATTGACAGCCTTCGTGGCGCAGCGGGCTAGTAGCCGGTTGTGAAGCGAGGGGCCGCGGGTTCGATCCCCGCACCGAGACAAATGTTTGTGCGATCCACAAATATATGGTTCGGGGTTTGGGTGTTGTGAGACCGAAAGTCTCTTGTAGTTCCTGATACTGATGACACAAGACTCGTATCTTACTGTGGGATCAGGACTGAATGTGGCTGTTGGGTGTATTTATTTATAATATTATTTATTTAATTATTCCTTCCCGTAAGGTCGCCAACGCGCCTATGATTAGCGCCCAGCACAATCTCAATTTATCTAAATATATAAAACGCAAAGGTGACTGACTGACATTTTTTTTTTTTTTTTTTTTTTTTATCCTGGCACGGCAAAGTGACTACGCTACACCTGATGGTAAGTGTAGCGCAATCCAAGAATAGTGTCGACCAACGATAAACAATGGTCCATCGTTGGTCGGCAAGATCATGCCGGCCTGCCAAAGGGCCAAGGGGGAGGGGAAGGAAAAGGGATGGGAAAAGGGTTAGGATCAGGGGGCAAGCCCCCTGGGGAGAACCGGATATACACTGGCTGACCCTGGAACGCGACCCACACAAGGCGGGCCACTATGGCAGGTTTTAGCACCAGTGTACGGTGGTCGCTATCCGGTCGGATACAAGTATCCTCCCACCAGCTATAACATGGCTGTGCGTTGATAGATCACTATGTTATGGCACAGCTATAACATAGTGATCTATCAACGCACAGCCCAGACCACTGGAGGGATCGGGCTGAAACTTGGCATGCAGGTACATGTTATGACGTAGGCATCCGCTAAGAAAGGATTTTGATAAATTCTACCCCCAAAGGGATAAAATAGGGGATGAAAGTTTGTATGAAACTTTGTCAATTTTAAACGTTCACGCGGGCGGAGCCACAAACAATAGCCAGTTATAAAAAATTGGTGTGTGTCGTGGGACACCAGGTAGGAACGAAGTTCCTTCGGCTAATGTAGAATCGACACAAATTGCAAAAAATTCAAATTATCAACTGTGTAGGCTACTTAATGTTCACATTTCATCAAATTACGCAAACCTTTCGATTTCATTTTAAATTCTGTAGGTACAGCCACACCGCTGTTTTATAATGTAACGCAGGCCCCCTCGCCGGCCGCGCGGGCGCCGCCGCATGGTCGTGAGACCCCCGTCTCACCCCATGCCCTCGGGGCGCCCGCGCCGCCGGGCCGAGCTCGGCCGCGCGAGCGTGACGCACCAGTCACGACCTACATCCGTTGCGGAGCGCTCGTCGCCCGCATAGCCCGTGGCTCCGCTGCTGTACGCGCGTTCTCAGTCGTAATTTGTTAATAGTCTCTCTTGTCTCGGTACAACGTGACCCTGGACGTAGTGCTCCTTCAACTTATTATAATATACTATAGGTGATTGTGACATTTCATGTATAAATTTATATGTGTGTGTACGAACAATAAAAAATACTTTACTATTGAAGTCTGACAAGTTATTCGGCACATACCGAACTCCAACACACCATCAACCCCTATAACTGAAATAACAAAATAGGTCTCTTTATTTTTGTTTGACAACATAAAATTACATAGAAATAGAATAGAAAAATAGAAATAAAAAAAAGACGTGTGGCACTCGGAGACTGCCGCGGTAAAGCTATTGTATAGCATTTTTTATCAACTTAAAAATAACGGACGGCCGTGTTCTATAATCAAAAATTCAAATTTCAAACCGCGTCTACATTTCCAAATGTCATAAGTTTCACAACCATCTGTTTTATTAACGGAATTTCGACTTTAACTTTGTGTGCTAGATATCAAATTAAGTTAAAAAAA
Source organism: Amorpha juglandis (assembly GCA_949126905.1). NCBI lineage: Eukaryota > Metazoa > Arthropoda > Insecta > Lepidoptera > Sphingidae > Amorpha > Amorpha juglandis. The sequence goes on from OX421392.1 coordinate 8,050,099, forward strand.
ATTATGTCGTGACAAATTTTTCGTGCCAACTTTTCGTACCATTTTTTTCCGTCTAGCCCCCTTTCGCAACGCGCGATAAGGAACTACGTTCCAATAATAAAGAAGTTTCTCATATGTTACCTGTGTTGGTAGTGCAGGCCCCAGGGCACCGGGAAGGACGGCTGCTCACCCATGACGTCACACCGGTGACGTCACATCACAGCTGTCACACGGCACGCACATGGCCACCTGGTGACAAATATATAATTAGCATGAGTGGTAGAGGCACGCCATTTTTGAAGCATGTATGGGCCAGCTCGACTGGGTTAACCACCGTCTTATACAGGGTTATTTTTAAAACACCAGCAATCTCGCAGGGGTAGATTCCTAAGGTTAAAAGCTACCACTTTTGTTCTACGACTTTTGATAATTTGTTAGATTTTATTTTCATACAAAAATAAGTATTCATTTAATTTCCGTCTTGAATGTTACAACGCGCATCGCAGCTTACGTAAACAAATACGCGAAGCGTGGGGAACCGGGCTAGCGCCTTTGAAGGTCAACGCCCGAGCAGCTGACGGCCGCCTTTGATGTCGTGCGCGCACGCCGCGCCGCGCCGCAGTCTAAGAAGAAAAACACGACACAACAATAACTTGTAAAATCATTTTTTTTAAATATATTGAGTTATATCCAAACTCGTAGAACAAAAGTTGTTCCGTATGGGGTCAGCTATCTGGTCCTGCGAGATTGCTGGTGTTTTAAAATTAACCCTGTATAACCGCTGTAAAGTTGTGGCTTGATGCTGCGTTTCGTACGGTGGGTGAGATAGCCGGAGGCTCAAATCCCCTCCCCTTCCCAATCCCGAATTATCCCTTTCCTTTAAGGTCGACAACGCGCCTATGATTCTTCTAGTATTGGAGGTGTACATGGGCGTTGGAGATCACTTACGATAACGTGACCCACTCGCTCCTTTGCCAGCCTAAGCTATAAAAAAATCTAAATCTTTAATTTCTGAACTAAGTTTGTTGTATATATAGCTGGCCCTATTAGATAAATGATTTTCTTATTCTTAGCTTTCTGCAACCTGTATTATGTATATATACTAGATGACCCGGTGAACTTCGTATCACCTACATAATATATTTGTGTAAAATGTGGTCAAAACTTAATACAAATGTTTTATTTACATTAAGTGCAATTATGTGAGGTACTGCGCCATTGCACGTGAGGTAGCCCGTCGCACATTTAATTGACTTCGACGACCTAAGTCAGGTCGTCTCCCACCTCCCTCCGGTTGGACAGTCCTATCCCCGTCCCGTCCCCGTCCTGTCCCCGTCCTGTCCGCGTCCCGTCCCCGTCCTGTCCCCGTCCCGCCTCCTGTCCCTGTCCTGTCCTGTCTCACTGTCCTGTCTCACTGTCCTGTCTCACTGTCCTGTCTCACTGTCCTGTCTCACTGTCCTGTCTCACTGTCCTGTCTCACTATCCTGTCTCACTGGCCTGTCTCACTGGCCTGTCTCACTGTCCTGTCTCACTGTCCTGTCTCACTGTCCTGTCTCACTGTCCTGTCTCTCTGTCCTGTCTCACTGTCCTGTCTCACTGTCCTGTCTCACTGTCCTGTCTCACTGTCCTGTCTCACTGTCCTGTCTCACTTTCCTGTCTCACTTTCCTGTCTCACTGTCCTGTCTCACTGTCCTGTCCCTGTCCAGTCTAGACGCTATACGACCCGTCATCACGGCAAGCTTCGCAACGACAACCATCCGGTTTATACTAAAACATTCCAAAATCAACAACTACTAATAAATTAAAAATTAATTAAAAAAACATTGTCCAGCGGACAAAATTGTGAATCTAAACCATTCTCAGATCCCCTTGAACACACACAAAAAATTTCATCAAAATCGGTCCAGTCGTTTAAGAGAAGTTCAGGAACATACACACTCACAGAAGAATTATATATATAAAGATATATAAATTGTATGATGTCAAGAATAAAAACAACATTTCGAAGCCGATATCAATCAAACTGTAGACAGGATATACTTAAAGTGTCGTCTCTGCCGACCCCCGCCGCGACGTAATCTACAGCCGGATGCGATTGTAACTACATTATTAGAAATGTGGTTCTGCTCAAGAAATAACTGCGGTTGAAGTTTGAACCTTCATTTTTGATGATTTCAAATACTTAAAATTAATTCGGATATTTTTTTTAGTTTTTGTGATCTAATGATTTCTTACGTTTACGCGAATGTTACTCATTGAAATAAAACTAATTTAAACGGATTTTATCGCGATTTTTGGAACGAAGTTCCTTACGGCAGGCTTGGAGGGGATAGGGATTTCGCTGCGTGACCGAACTGAAAAAAATGTGATAGTAAAACCGTAAGAAAAATGCGTGGAATAAAACCGTTAAATGAGACGTGCGCAGGCGCGACAGTCGCATACACAGAATTGAGCACGACTTTTTTTGCAATTTGTGTCGATTCTACATTAGCCGAAGGAACTTCGTTCCTACCTGGTATCCCACGACACCACTAATTTTTATTTATTTTAATTTTGGTCCCGACGCGACGTTTCGAAAGCTTTTCAGCCTTCGTGGTCACGGGGTGGACTGAGGTGTAGGTTATCCCGAAATGTTAAAGTTACATTATCTACCTTCAGTTTAAAATTATTAAGGTTTAATGATGGTCCGATCTACGCAGAAGGAGCTCACGGTGTCTTTTTGTTATCTGATGCAGAGATATCCGGAGGCCCAAAACCTCCACTTCCCAATCCCTTAATTATACCTCCCTTTTCGTCCGTGACGTCCTTTACCGAATGAGAGGGCTTAGGTTAGACCACCGTACACATGGTGTTAAAACCTGCCATAGTGACCTACACACCTTGTGTGGATCGCGTTCCACTGTATATCCGGTTCTCCTAAGAGGCTTGCGACATGACATGATGGTTGGTTGGTGCGGGTATAGAGGAACATCCTTGTATCTCTATGTATGCATCAGTCATCCGCCTGTCCTGTCGCAGGGTCCTCGTTTTGCTTCCCTTTTTTGAGTGTGAAAAAGCATACAGGTGGGCATGATTCTAGTGACCACCGATAAACACATTGTTTGTCAGTGGCCGCTGATTTTTTACTGCGATTACCATCAAGTGTAGTACAGTCGTTTGCCGGGCTCGGGTAAAAAAACGTACCGTAAACTGTGCTTTGAGGATTGATCTATAAAACTGAGGCTAAAACAACTTTATCTCGTCTATCTAGTGTATTTCCTATCGCCGAGGCGAGCGTTATTAGATCATTAATGAACTTACGATTGCAGAGAGACACAAACACTAACTAAAAAGTTTATTGAAATGGAAATTCAATGAGACCCTTAATGCGGAATGTTATATAAATAACTAGCTTTTTCTCCTCCCGCGTGATCTGCTTTTTCCGGGATAAAAAGTAGCCTATGTTCATCAGAGATAATGTAGGATTCTAATGGTGAAAGAATTTTTCAAATCGGTCCTGTAGTATTTAAGTTTATTCGTTACATACAAAAATACAAATTTTTCCTCTTTATAATATTAGTGAAGATTAATTAATACCACCCAGAAGCAGCCATAGCTTAGCGGGGAGTGGTACGGACTGTCGAGACGAAAGTAGCAGGTTCCAAACCAGCCCCAAGAGCATACACCTCTGACTTTTCTAAGTTACGTGTATATTCATTGTTAATTATCGCATGCTTTAAAAGTAAAGGAATCATCGTGAGGAAACCTGTATACCTGAGAATTTCCCCAAATGAATTACGAAGGTATGTGAAGTCTGGCAACCCGCATTAGGCTAGCGTGGTACAATATGTTCTAACCCCTCTAATTCTATAGAGGAGGCCCGTGCCCAGCAGTGGGACGTGTATAATACAATAATCTAATATATAAAATTCTCGTGTCGCGGTGTTTGTAGTTAAACTCCTCCGAAATGGCTTGACCGATTCTCATGAAATTTTGTGTGCATATTGGGTATGTCTGAGAATCGGACATCTATTTTTCATCTCCCTAAATGTTAAGGCTAGTCCACCCCTAAATATTTTTTTTTAATTTTTAGATAAATTATTCTTTTATTTTTTAATGATACAGCATTAAAAATACATACAACCCAAAATTTTTACCCTTTTATCACCAACCCCTATTTTTTAATAGCCATTTTAGTAATTTAATCATTTTTCATTTAGGCTACTTTTATCCCGGAAAAAGCAGATCACGCGGGCGGAACCGCGAGGGACAGCTAGTAATAATATATATGTACAAGGTGGTAGGTCCCTCGTAAACGAGAGGACGTTTGAGTTGGTACCACCGCGCCGTCTATTTCCGCCACCAAGCAACAGTGTGTAAGCACTGTTGTGTGTGCGTAGGCAATACCTATCCGTATTTAAAGATTTGAAATAACCTCAAAAAATTCATCTCACAATTTCTTACGGAACGGAACAATCGGCAGCTAGTTACAGCCCCCCTCCCCCCACCGGATATTACGCGCCGCGCCTCGGTCTCAGGTAATGCGATTGCGGGATTCGAACCCGCGACACCGCGCCGTTGTGCCGTGATTTGGTTATTAATACATTTTGTCGCGTGTGGAAACTAAATAAAATTGTTCTTAGGGTTCCGTGATTGCCAAAGGGATGCTGCGTCGGTCTGTTTTATCTTTAAGATAGAAAGTCAGTACTAGTGAATAGATTATTGAAGTGTTTCTTTAGAGTTCTTCTTCTTTTTACACGCTTTTTATTAACTTCACCTGTATGTTTGTATGTTTGTAACCGACTCCTTTGGGCGCGATTTTGACCCACTTTAAACGGCCCGATTTCGTTCAAACTTTGTAGATTTGTCGAGGACCGATGAAAATACAATAATTTGATAAAAAAATAATAATAATTTAATAATAAAAATAATAATAATTTAATTTAATTAATTATTGATATTCGGGTTAGGAATTAAAATTGTACTTTCTGGATCTTCGTTAATTATAGGGAATATCGTAGTATCTAATAGTGTCAATAGATGGCGCTTTTTTGATGTTCGGGTTTAAAATTAAAATTATACTCTCTGATACAATATATTTATATTTTAACTAAAAAATGAAAAATAAATAATAGTTTAAAAAAAACTAAAAAACACGCTTTTATAGAAAGTCTAACTAAAAAATTGAAAATAAATTTGAAGAAAACAATGTATTTTATTGTAAAAAAAGCGTGGGGTGCTTTTTAAGATACTATCAAAATGATAATCCTTCTACTCATATGTGTCAATATAATATTGATTACTATTGACACCATGCACCGCACGCTTTTTTTACAATAAAATACATTGTTTTCTTCAAATTTATTTTCAATTTTTTAGTTAGACTTTCTATAAAAGCGTGTTTTTTAGTTTTTTTTATTCATGGCTTTCGCATTATTAAGCATTTAGCCAGTGTCAAGTATAATTTATTCTCAAGATATTTTTACAAGAACGATGAAACACGGGTGCGGTCGATTTCAAAGCCTTGCCGGAGTTTTGGTGTTAACTCCTTTCAGTACGATGCTTAATTCACTTATTTCAATGTTTCCATACACTGTTCATCACCGTCAATGTTTATTGAACAAATCCACACCACTTTTATACAACAAACACAACTCTAAACTAGTTTATGAAATAAATTAAAATAAGCGATGAACTGCACTGTCAGAATTCCCGCCAAAACTCTTCTTTAGAGTTGTTGTGATTTGAAACTCGATATCTATATATATAAAAGAAAGTCGTGTTAGTTACTCCACTTATAACTCAAGAACGGCTGAACGGATTTAACTGAAAATTGGCAGGGAGGTAGTTTAGAGCCAGGAGAAGGACATAGGATACTTTTTATCCCGTTCGACCGCGTTTCAGTCAAGTCACTATAAAACGTGGTATAACAAAAACACATCTGACATGACACAAAACGCAAATGACAGTGGAATAACAAAACTTAAATGACAGCTAAACATAATTTTGTCTTTGGTTAAGTATGGAAAAAAAATTGACAATTATAAAAATGATAGTTAAACGTAATTGATAATATCATCAGTAATTTGTTTTCTCTTTGAATCATCACTAACAATGCCGAGACCAAGACGATCAAATCTTTCCCGACAAAACTATGCATTTGATCATGTGATGATCTTTAGCAAAGTTGTTGTGCATGAGCCCACGAAGGTTTCTGAGAGGGTACGATCAATTTTCGACACATGGCACCACTGTTAGGCTACTTTTATCCCGGAAAAAGCAGATCACGCGGGCGGAGCCGCGAGGGACAGCTAGTAATTAATGTAATTATTAACAAAAATTACGTCGCCTGATGGTAAGCGCCACGCCTACCCATAAATAAATAAATACACCCAACGGTCCTGACCCCACAGTAAGATACGAGTCTAATATCGTGGGTATCAGGAAATACAAGATACTTTCGGTCTCACAACACCCAGACCCCGAAACAAATATTTATGGATCACACAAACATTTGTTTCGGTACGGGGATCGAACCCGCGGCCTCTCGCTTGACAGCAACACCACACACACTAAACAGAAACAGCACCACATAAACAATAAACAGAAGCAACACCACACAGTACTTTGAATTATCAAGCACTGCATGGCGCTGAACTGCGCTCGTCACCCCGAGACATAAGATGTTAGTCTCATAATTACTAGGTAAGAAAATTCTTGCATGCTCTTGGGGCTGGTTTCGAACCTGCGGCTTTCACCTCCACCACTCGTACTGAGGTATCGATGCTTCATAATTCATAATGAAACGACAACACCAATCTAAATGAGTCGATATAAAACGCCGCGAGATATTTACATTCGATTCATTCGCTACTCGCGACACGTCGCTGATTTTAATAACAATATCGAATGATCAGTGTCGCACACATTGGCGTTTTAGGGTTCTGTATCCAAACGAACCTTATTACACGCTTTTTATTAACTTCACCTGTATGTTTGTTTGTTTGTATGTTTGTAACCGACTCCTTTGGGCGCGATTTTGGCCCACTTTAAACGGCCAGATTTCGTTCAAACTTTGTAGATTTATCGAGGACCGATGACAATACACTAATTTGATTAAAAAAATAAATAATAATAATTTAATAATAATAAAATAATAATAATTTAATTTAATTAATTATTGATATTCGGGTTAGGAATTAAAATTGTACTCTCTGGATCTTCGTTAATTATAGGGAATATCGTAGTATCTAAAAGCGTCAATAAATGGCGCTTTTTTGATATTCGGGTTTAAAATTAAAATTATACTCTCTGCTACAATATATTTTTATTTTAACTAAAAAATGAAAAATAAATAATAGTTAAAAAAAACTAAAAACACGCTTTTATAGAAAGTCTAACTAAAAGAAATAGAAAATAAATTTGAAGAAAACAATGTATTTTATTGTAAAAAAAAGCGTGGGGTGCTTTTTAAGATACTATCTAAATGATAATCCGTCGACTCATATCTGTCATTACAATAATTATAACTATTGACACCATGCACCCCACGCTTTTTTTTACAATAAAGTACATTGTTTTCTTCAAATTTATTTTCTATTTTTTTTAGTTAGACTTTCTATAAAAGCGTTTTTTTTAACTATTATTTTTTATTAATCACTAGCTTTTCCACGCGGCTCCGCCCGCGTGATTTGCTTTTTCCGGGATAAAAAGTAGCCTATGATCATCAGGGGTAATGTAGGATTCTAATGGTGGCTTCGACGCGTTATTTATCGTCGGCCCGGTACCGCCGCAACCCCTATGTCCCTGCATTTTAAATCTGTAATATCTTCGAAAATATTTATTTAAATTACATGCTGTAAAGGGCCATATTGATCTATATTAAATGCACAATGTATTTAAGGTACTTAATTGGATAAGGATTAATACTGTATTGCAGTGTACAGTGTACCTCTACTATATTATGCATGTATTATACATATAAACATTCCTCTTGGATCACTCTATCTATTATAAAAAACCGCATCAAACTCTGTTGCGTAGTTTTAAAGATCTAAGCATATATATGGACAGACAGACAGCGGGAAGCGACTTTGTTTTATACTATGTTGTCTTTAGCTGCGTTGAGCCCTTTTTTTGCTGATAGGTTTCCTTTTTTATCCCGGAAGTCGCGTACGCATATTTGGCAATCTCAAAACTCGCACCCATCACATTATGGGTCGGAAAGAAGGTCTTCGGAATGTCGGTGCATGGCTTACAACCTCTGCCTACTCCTTTGAGGATTACAGGCGTGAATCAGGCGTCATTTCACAGTCCCCTGCTTCATAACCTAACAGTCACAAGCTGACTGGTCCCTCGCATGCGAGAGGCCGTCTAGGTTGGTACCACCGCTTTGTCTATTTCTGCCGCCAAGCAATAGTGTGTAAGCACTGTTGTGTTTCGGTTTGAAGGACATTGAAGCAGTGAAATTATTGGGCATGACGAGCGCAGTTCAGTGCCATGCAGTGTTTTGTAATTCAAAGTTATGTGTGGTGTTGCTTCTGTTTATGGGCAGGCAAGGCGCTCACCATCAGGCGAGTGCCTGGCTCGTCTCGTCATTCAATCAAATAAAAAAAAACTGGCTGTGAACTATTTAAATTAAATGTTTTTCTTTATATCTTCACCACATATATAATTAATTTGCACAATCTGTACTCAGCCGGCGAGAATTCATAACAACTCAATATAAATTTAATCCGCAAACATTTGTACAAGTTCACGTGCAATGAAGGCACTTCCTGCTTCCGGTGACGCCCCCTCGCCCCTCGCCCCTCGCCCCCTCGCCCCCTAGCCCCCTCTACGAGTACACGCCCTCCGGCGGAGGTTAATATTTGATGAAGTGGAGCGGATTTTGAAGATAATACTGTTGTATTTGTGTTGTTAAATCAATTTGTTGTTTTTGTTGCGAATTATTGTTTACCATAGCGATCGATAAAAAAAGTTAAGGAGCTCTTTTTTAATTAAATTGAACGACGAACCTTGAATTATCCTTGTGTGGATCGTGTACTAGGATCAGCCAGTGTATATCCGGTTCTTCTGAGGGCCTGCGACAAGATTTGATGGTTGGTTGGGGTAAAGGGCTACATCTTTGTATACCTGTGCCTGCATCGGTTATCCGCCTGTCCAACAGCAGGACCCTCGATTGGCTTCTTACCTCTTTGGAGTGTGAAGAAGTATTTATACAGGCCGGCATGATTCTGGTGGCCACCGATAAACTCATTGTTTGTCAGTAGTTTTTTGGACTGCACTGCGCTGAACATCAGGTGTAGTGTAGTTACTTTGTCGTGCACGGATAAAAAAACAAGCACGCTCGACTGATGGTAAGCGTCAGGCATATGACCTGCATATCGACAGTGGAGAGGCACAAACTCTATTCTATTTTTTAGTTAGTCTTTCTATAAAAGCTTTATAGTTATTAAAACTATTAATTTTGATGTTTCACTTCTGCCATGTGTGAATTGCACACACACTTTTTCGTTCATTCATTCAAAAAACATTTTTCTATCCTTCAAATCATAAGATACCAAACCCACCGTGAAACCATGATGGGATTTATCCGGGATGGCGCGGCGTCGAACAAATAAACATGAACACGCTAATAAAACAGGTATAATGTGAAATGTAAACATACTCGATACATATAGAAGCCCTCATTCAATACAATGTCTAATCCATTTGATGTTTAGTTCAACTGATCGCAGTACAGAGGTGCTTAAACTTTATCTTATTTAAAGGACCAAATATTTTCCCTATGGGCCAAATCAAATCATTTATTATATAATCATTTATTTATTATATCAGTGGTGTTACGAGGTAGTAGGTTCCTTTTTTATATTCGAGCACGGCAAAGTGACTGCACTACACCTGATGGTAAGCGTAGTGCAGTCCAAAAAACCAGTGACCACCAACAAACAATGAGTTTATCGGTGGTCACCAGAGTCATGCCAGCCTGTATAAATGTTTCTTCCCTCTTTGGAGAAAAGGAGTAAATCAAGGGGCCTGCGACAGGATAGGCGGACCACCTATGCAGACACAGTAATACAAGGATGTATCGCTATACCCGCCCCAATCAACCATCAAGTCATGTCGCAAGCCCCTCGGGAGAACTGGATATAAATAGCTGATCCTGGAACGCGATCCACACAAGGCGTGTGAATCACTATGTCAGGTGTTAACACCATCTGTACGGTGGTCGCTATCCGGGCGGATATAAATATCCTACCACCAGAAAATCCTCATCCACTGTCAAGCGAAGGCCAATCCAGGAATTGTTGTACATTACACTCGCATTATTCTGCAAAATTAATGTTAAAAGAGGCCATAACCCATGAGTTTGTTTCGGCATTTCTTCTCATGGCTAGCCATGAAATGCCGATAAAAGATAAAAATGTAATATAGTACAAGAAAATATTGACATGTAAAAGTGATGTTTATGATCCTTGTTTTTTATTTGATTGATGGGAAGAGACGAGCAAGTCGCTCGCCTGATGGTAAGCGCCACGCCTGACCATAAATAGAAGCAACACCACTCAGAACTTTAAATTACTCAGCACTGCATGGCACTGAACTGTGCTCGTCACCCGGAGACATAAGATGTTAAATCCCATAATGCCCAGTAATTTCACTGGCTTCAATGTCCTTCAAACCGAAACACAACAATGCTTACACACTGTTGCTTGTCGACGTCAATAGACGGCGCGGTGGTACCAACCCAGACGGCCTCTCGCATACGAGGGACCTGCCATCTTGTATTTTCCAGGCAACTTTATATTCCTTCCATCCATCCATCCATCCATCCATCAGCCTGTATTCGTCCACTGCTGGATATAGGCCTTTCCAAGATCGCGCCACCCTTGACGGTCCTCCGTCTTCCTCATCCAGCCGCTTCCCGCTACTTCTTTGAGGTCGTCGGTCCAGCGGGCTCGAGGTCGGCCTACACTGCGCTTGGATAGGCAACTTTATATTAGTTAACATTAATTTGTTAATAGCACAACAGTATTTGAAACGTTTGAGAACCGCTGTGATATGCCCACACCTGCACGTGACACCGCCGCTCAATTAGTTAATGGTGGTCACAGAGGGCGTGAGGGAGACGTGACGTCACAATAGCTGTCCGAGGGGACAGGGACTTGTTGAGTGCAATATACACTTTGAAACGCTTTGATTTAGTTTGTTAATAAAAACTTTGTTACACACAACACACCGTCCAGTGTTTGACAGCCTCCGTGGCGCAGCGGGCGAGTTGGTCTAAGATCCCGCGGAACATTGACCTTCACCCATCTGTTTACCGGATGAAAATAATATTTTAGGGTATAAAAGGTGTTGCTGAACACACATCAATAGGGTTGCCTAAAAAAATATGGTAAAAATATGGTGACCATATTTTTTTAGGCAACCCTATTGGTATGTGTTCGGCAACACATTATATACCCTAAAATGTTATTTTGATCCGGTAAACAGATGGGTGAAGGTCAATGTTCCCCGGGATCTTGTACTAAGTAGCCGGCTGTGAAGCGAGAGGCCGCGAGCTCGATCCCCGCACCGAGACAAACATTTGTGTGATCCATAAATATTTGTTTCGGGGTGTGGGTGTTGTGAGACTGAAAAGTCTCTCGTAGTTCCTGATACCCACGACACAAGACTCGTATCTTACTGTGGGGTCAGGACTATGTGTGTGACTGTTGGGTGTATTTTATTTATTTATTTGTTGTGAAGGAAGCGGGGGTCGGACGGACTGTCGAGAAAGACGCGGGTTCGTAACCAGACCTTATAGCATAGGCCGGCAAACGAGCAAGTTGGTGATGGTAAGTGATCTCCACCGCCCATGTACGCTTATAATACCAGAAGAATCATGGAGCCGTTACAGACCATAAAGGAAAGGTATAATTAGGGATTGGGAAAGGGAAGGAGATTTGGGCCGCCGGATCTTACTCACCATACGAAAGCAGCAAGCCGCTACTTTACGTCGGTTTTCTGTGAGACAGTGGTAACGACCCGGTCAGCCTATTCATGCTGTAGATAAAATTGTCTACAGCGTGGCTCTACCACTAAAATACTACTGTTTAAGTTACATGCGTATTCATTGTTAATTATCGCTTGCTTTAACGGTGAAGGAAACATCGTGAGGATACCTGCATACCTGAGACTTGTCCATAAGAATTTCGAACGTATGTGAAGTCTGTCAACCCGCATTAGGCCAGCTTCAACCAAAATGTAATCGTGTGAACCCGCTGTTATTGAATGCCGTGTGTGTCAGCGACACAGCATGTACAGTGAAGACATCTCGCTAAGACGATTATTGACTCATTAAGCCCCCGGGGGGCCTGGAACACAATGAACAACTAGCTGTGTTTACTGGCAGGAGGACACAGTTACAAAAATATTGTTCTGTGATATTAAATAACCTATTTCCTACTGTCCTTGTAATGTTCATAATTATTATCAATGCGAAAGTATTACCGAGTCGCTTAAAGCCAGTTGCAGATCGGTAAACGATTAGCGAGTTATGCAATATTCGGCGTAGTCACAAGTATAACACAATAACCTGGCGGCAAACATTTGAATTTCAATATAAAGTATGTTTATACTAGCTTTTGCTCGCGGCTCCGTCCGCGTGAACAGCATTTTCCGGGATAAAAGTAGCCTGTAACCGTCTCCAGGGTCCCATCTATCCCTGTAGATAAATTCATCAAAATCTGTTCAGTGATTTAGGCGTGAAAGCGTAACAAACAAACTCACTTTCGCATTAACTTTCACCCCCCTTTTCATCTCTTATTAACAAAAATTTTCAAAATTCCTGAAACACGTACCTATTTATTTGTTTTACGTCAATAACCGAAATACAAAATTTAGTTAATGTAACTTTCAAAATGACGGACTTTCATACATATTATCATCCCCTATTTTGGCCCCTTTGGGGTGGAATTTTCTAAAATCCTTTCTTAGTGGGTGCCTACATAACAAAATGAATATACAGTCCGAATTTCATGCTTGTAGCCTTGATAGTTTGCGCTCGGCGATGATGAATCAGTCAGTCAGTCAGGACATGTTATCTTATAAGTATAGATATAGATGTGTTATTAAAAGACATTTATGCCCATTGTACCGGAGTCGAAGCCGAGACTTCAGCAGTCTTACCGCTTACGCATTAGAACTGCACATCTGAGACAGTCAAAAGAAAATTCATAAAATGACATTTACGACGCATTAATAATGCGATGAGAAAAAAGTAATGAATGAATAATAACAACAATCTTAAAGGATTGGTATTTTCAAAGTGTGTTGTCTGTTTTAAGTTAAATTGTTATTGTCCGTACAATAAACATTTTTCATCTAAATAAATATGCAGATCCATTACCCTCGCTCCCAGCGTAGCGCCTGATCATAGTTTATTCATACCGCCACTACGCTGTGTAACTTGTTGCTTATACTGTTTCGTCAGGCGCTGCGCTTTTCGGTTACCCTTTCTTTTGTTTGTTCTGTTTTAAATTAAAAGGGTAAACTTTCCGAGCTTTTTGCTGTTTTATTATGTCATAAATATAAAAATATTCAGAGGGTTCTTTGCCGATCAACTATAATTGTAACATATATTTTTAAAATAAAGATCCTTATGGATATAATATTACGTTATCCAAAATCGTCGATAAAAATATAAATTCGATCAGAGTTAAATAGATTATATAGGTTAGGTTTAAAGACTGGTTATTAGTCAAATAATAGAAAAAGAATGCATCAGCCATCAGCTAAGTTATAGTGATGTCAAATATTTACAATAATCATTATGGTGTGAAGGAGATAAGGAGATGTTTTCACTACATGCTTATATTTCCAAATTATAATTAACCATTTTGAATCAGTTTTCAGTTGGCTATTTTATTCTATTTTTCTGTTGGGTTTAGAGAAGTGTAAAAATTAAAGTAAAGTTGCTATATTATCATAATGCGAAAAATTTAAACTGATAATAATTTCTGACCTCCATAACTGCGACTCCGGAGTAGTCAGTACATAACAATAGCTCAAGCATTTATCCCCAAAGAGCCTAGCAAAAAACGATTAGCAACGTCCCTTTCAATATTTATCTGTGTAACAAAAAATATTTGCAATGCAATGTTCAACACAAGAGGTCTTCACCCTTGCCATACTGTAACAAAGGGTTGTATCGTGTATGTATTATTAATTGTCTGTAATAGCCCCGGGTAATGGATCGCTTCCCTCGGGACTCGCGCGGATTACTAGCCGTCGACAATGTTAATACTTCCCTGTAGACAATGGATTGCAAGCGGTACGATTACTGTTGGAATTAGCCGAAAAAAGAGCATAAATACTCCTCGACCAGTAGCATAGGAGGGGAGGGCGGCTTGCCCCAGGTGTCACCGGTTTTGGGGTGACACCCGACCTGAAATAACCCGAAATAAATACTCAAAAACTGGGACCCTCTTCCTTTTTTGGAAATCGGTTAAAATCATTAAGATTATCATTTTAAACTTTTCATACTTGGGATGACACCCAAATTAAATCCGCCTCGGGTGTCACCCGTGCGAGCTACGCCACTTTCCTCTACTCTTAAAATGAAATTCCTATGATAAGGTTGTTTTTGTCGTTATATATTTTATATTAGCTCTGTTTAATACACGTTCCACTGCTGGGCACGGGCCCGTTCTAAACTAAATGAGGGGGGTTAGGCTTTAATGAACCACGCTGACCTAATGCGGATTGGCAGACTTCACATACCTTCTATGTCTTATATATATAAACCTTCCTCATGAATCACTCTATCTTTTGGTAAAAACTGCATTAAAATCCGTTGAATAGTTTAAAAAATCTAAGCGAACAGACAGCGGAAGCGACTTCATTTTATACTATGTAAAGATTACAGAAAGATTTGGCTTGTAGGTTTTAAGACCGGCCGCCTATCTGAACTCAACACCTCTGGGGAGAATCGATTCACATGAGTACACCCACATTTCGCCGAGTGTATTTTCGTCCCATGTGATAGGAGCGAGTCTATCACCATATCGGGCACAATTTCAAACTCCGAGCTGACAAGATATTATGGTGGCAGGTCCCTCGTATGCGAGAGGCCGTCTGGGTTGGTACCACCGCGCCGTCTATTGACGTCGACAAGCAACAGTGTGTAAGCACTGGTGTGTTTCGGTTTGAAGGACATTGACGCCAATGAAATTACTAGGCATTGTGAGACTTAACATATTATGTCTCGGGGTGACGAGCGCAGTTCAATGCCATGCAGCGCTTTGTAGTTCAAAGTTCTGTGTGGTGTTGCTTTTTTTATGGGCAGGCGTGGCGCTTACCATCAGGCGGGGGCCTTGCTCGTTTCGTCATTCAATATAATAGAAAAATGATACTGAGCCTTTCGTGATAAAATAAGCCCAATATCAATCTCACCCGGAACGAACCCGAGACCTCAGGACAGCAGTCATACCGCACACAACTGCGCCACTGAGTCAATCAACCCTAAAGATCCTCTAATTAAATGACAAGCCGAACATTCTCGTGTAGTGAGCGATGTACGGCGCCACAGTGTCACACTCCCCTATCGGTGTCGGTTCATTACCGTAATCTGTTTGGACAGCGGTCACTTTATTAACGTAAAGGGATTGGTCTAATGCGATATGGTTTGCCATTTGTATGTTTTTTATCCGAGCACGTAGCTTACACCACATGGTTTTTTTTTTTGTACTAGCCCTGTATTATATGTATACGTCCCACTGCTGGGCACGGGCCTCCTCTACTGAATGAGAGGAGTTAAGCCTTAGTCCACCACGCTGGCCTAATGCGGGTTGGTAAACTTGTCATACTTTCAAAAAAATCTTATCGAGTTCTCAGGTATGCAGGTTTCCTCACGATGTTTCCTTCACCGTTAAAGCAAGCGATAATTAACAATCAATATACATGTCACTTATAAAAGTCAGTGGTGTATGCTCTTGGGGCTGGTTTCGAACCTGCGACTTTCGTCTCGACAGTCCGTAACACTCCCCGCTGAGCTATCGCTGCTTATGGTTAATAATTAATTAATTAATAATTATATAATTTCGTGGACGGCCCAAAAAGCGTTGGCTTGACGTATAGGAGGGAGACATGAGAGCCAATGGTCTCACTATAGAGGATGCTCAAGATCGGGTGAAGATCGGGCGGACCCTGGCACATAAACCGGGATAACGCTAGGCAGAAAGAAAGAAAGATAAACAATAAGCAATTTGCATGAGACCAATAAAAGAAAATAAAAGAGTTTTAACACAAGCGTTTCTTTTCATATTATTCTCTGTTGCATATAAAATATTGTATTTATATTCAACACTAGCTTTTGCTCGCGACCCTGTCCGGGTGAATGTAATTTTGTATTATATATCCCACGGGAACGGACTATCTGAATACAATATATTGTAAGTTTATGCTAGATCATATAGTTATGTGCCAAATTTCATCCCAGTTCATTCAGCCGGTAAATAATAATATACCAGAAGCGATAAAAGTATTTCGCCATCAAAAAGTTTTCATTCAAACTTTCATCCCCCATTTGGGCTCTTTAGGGGTTGAAATTCAAAGAAAATAGAAAATACCCTATGTTTAACCCTGGGTCATCAACTATATTTGTGCCAAAGTTTATAGAAATCGGTTCAGCGGTTTAGATTTTTCATACAAACTTTCATTCCCTTTTTAAACCCTTCAGGGGTTGATTTTTGAAAAATATAGTAGCCTATGTCTTATTCTGATATATAAGCTATATCATTGTAAAGTTTCATTAAAATCCATTCAGTAGTTTTTAAGTGAAAGAGTAACAAACATACATCCATCCATCCATAGTTACAAGCTTTCGCGTTTATAATATTAGTAGGATAGGAAATAGGAGGAAGTAGGATAGGACTACCCTAGGCCTCCATAAATACAATGACATTAGTGCATTAAGTAGTGTCCCCTGTACCATTCCTATTGACGCCACAGGTGGCGTGTAGGGTCCGGCGTGAGTGAGGGCCGGATGAAATGTTGATTTGTCAAGCGATTTTTTTTTTATTTGATTGAATGACGAGACTTGCAAGGCGCTCGCCTGATAGTAAGCGCCATGCCTGCCCATAAACAGAAGCAACACCACACAGAACTTTGAAATACAAAGCACTGCATCGCACTGAACTGCGCTCGTCACCCCGAGACATAAGATGTAATGTCTCATACAGTAATTTCACTGGCTTCAATGTCCTTCAAACCGAAACACAACAGTGCTTACACACTGTTGCTCGGCGACGTCAATAGACGGCGCGGTGGTACCAACACAGACGGCCTCTCGCATACGACGGACCTACCACCTTGTAATAACATGCAAATATCAGTTGACCGGCAGACACAGGCATCGGCTCCAAAGATACCTATAGATATTGTAATTTTTTACTTTTCAGTGTTATATTTAAAGTCGTTTTTTAAGTTTTCTTAAAAACCGACTTAGACTTTCTTTTGTGAGTGGTAGAGCCACGCTGTAGACAGTTTTGTCTACGGCATGAATGGGCCGGCTCGACCGGATCGTTACCACTGTCTCACAGAAAACCGACGTAAAGTAGCGGCTTGCTGCTCCGTTTCGTACGGTGAGTGAGATATCCGGAGGCCCAAATCCTCTCCCCTTCCCAATCCCTAATTATCCCTTTCCTTTAAGGTGGGCAACACGCCCACGATTCTTCTGGTGGTGGGCGTACATGGGCGGTGGAGATCACTTACCATCAGGTGACCCACTTGCTCGTTTGCCGGCCTATGCTATAAAAAAGAAAAAAATATATTTTATGAATTCGGTTGTTGACAACTTCGTAAACATTTAAAAGCACCCTCGCAGTACGTTGTATCCATCATGATACCTGCCTACCTGCCCACCCCACCTGCGGTCGCAATTATAATCTCTTTATCCGCCAATATTGCCGATAGATGTCGCCGCGGGGCGCGTGACGTCACGCCGCGGGCAGATCAAACGGCAACTGTCACTCGCAAGAGGCGGTGACTATGTTAGAAGCTTTATGGGATAAGTCCTAATTTCAATATTTATAAAAACACTAGCTGTCCCTCGCGGTTATTGCGTGTTACTACCCTGCGCCCATGGGTTATAGCGTGATATATAAACCTTCCTCATAAATCACTCTATTTATTGCTGAAAACTGCATTGAAATCCGTTGAATAGTTTAAAAGACCTAAGGCTTAGATTCTAAGCGAACAGACAGCGGAAGCGACTTCATTTTATACTTTGTAAAGAAGATTAGTATGTACATGACGTTTTTTCTTTTTAACCGACGAAAAATACGGAATAATTCACTGTTACCAGTGATTCCTTTTTATTGTAATTATGAGAGTGCGCGTACATAACCATGGAGGGTTGACAAACTGTTAGTTTAGTTCTATCTGTCTATAATAATAATTAAAATCTCATCTCTGGCTTTTTGTACTTGTCAGAGCCTAGCAGGGCCTATAGTAATTTACTAGACTATTAATTACTCACAAAATTGTAAATTATAGCTGATGGCAAATAAACGTATTGAGTATTGAAATGTTTTTTTACCACTTTATACTTGAGGACCCATAGCAGATCAAGGGTTCTTTGAAAGAATGAAGTTCCATCAATTCATGATTTGTCAATTCTACTATCTGACCGTGTCGGTGGCGTTGTTGTAATGCCTACACGTCACGACTGCTGTTCTGAGATCTCGGGTTCGATTCCTGGATCTGGTAACAGTAATATTGGGTTTTTCTCACGAAATGCTCTTTACAGGCCGGAGTCTAGGATTGTGCCCGGTATGGAGATAGGCCCGCCTCCTATCATATACATTGTACAGAAATACCCTCGGCGAAATATCCGGTTCTACCGAGGGACTTGCGACATGACTTGTTGGTTGGTTGGGACGGGTACAGTGGTACATTCTTGTATTATTGTGCCTGCATCGGTCATCCGCCTGTCCTGTCGCAGGCCCCTCGATTTGCTTCTTCTCTCTCCGAAGAGGGAAGCATTTATACAGGCCGACATGATTTTTGTGACCTGATTTTTTGGATTGCACTACGATTACCATCAGGTGTAGTGCAGTCACTTTGCCGTGCTCGGATAAAGTAAATAAAAAAAAGAAATCTAGATGTACTGGTTACACCTCTGACTACCCCTTCTGGGATTACAGGCGTGACTGCGTATTTTTTTTAGAAAGAAGGTAGTGCCTCTTTGTTTCTTGGACTATCCTACAATTTATTACACTATGGTGCCATTACAGCGACTACCCGTGGCGCGAATCAAAAATCTTATTTCGAACTTTAAATATTACCAACTTAACATTACACCTGTCTTTACAAATACATCGCTGAATCCAACCTTAACACACCGACATAAGACTCATAATATATTTTCAAGACGGTAAACACAATTTGTCAATAACCGAGACATGCCAACATCAAGTAAATGACAGAGAAAATTAAATCTTATATCAAAAGTTCAAAGTCTTTATTGTACTTTGTCAATAGCAAATAGATACTATTATGACAATTTTGTCAACTTGTCAATCAAAGGTAAAATGAGTTTGTACAAAAGACAAGAACAATATTTTATTTATCCGAGCACGGCAAAGTGACTGCAGTACACCTGATGGTAAGCGTAGTGCAAACCAAAAAAACCTGCGATGAGAAACAATGAGTTTATCGGTGGTCACCAGAATCATGCCGGCCTGAATAAATGCTACCTTCTTCGGAGGGGGAAGAAGCAAATCGAGGGGCCTGCGACAGGACAGGCGGATGACCGATGCAGGCACAGTGATACAATATACTACCCTACTAATATACTACTGTAACATATTAATTAATATCCGCCTGGATAGTGACCACCGCACATGGTGTTAAAACCTGCCATAGTGACCTACATACCATCTTGTGTGGATTGCATTCCAGGATCAGCCAGTGTATATTTCTTCTTTTCTCTCTTGGGGTTCTCCCGAGGGGCTTGCGACATGACTTGAGTGTTGGTTGGAGTGGGTACAGAGGTACATCATTGTATCCCTGTGACTATATCGGTCGTCCACCTGTCTGGGTCGCGTATAGAGGTACAGACATTTTCTTGCATCGGTCATCCGCCTGTTCTTTCGAAGGCCCCTCTTTGGGGCATGAAGAAGCATTAATACAGGTCGGCATGATGGTGATAAACTCGTTGTTTGCAAGCTAACTTACGTCGGTTTTCTGTAAGACAGTGGTACTTCGGTCGAATCGCCCCATTCATACTGTAGAAAAACTGTCTACAACGCGGCTCTACCATTCTCAAACATTAATTTCATGCCATTAATCGCAATGAACACTTATTTAATACGCTCGTGGACCCCTAGAGATTAACCTTTTAATCGTCAAACAGTTTTCATCCCCTGGGAGACCCGCCCCCAATACCGGAACATCGGGATAGTCATTTTTAGCTTCATTAATATTGTATAAGAGTTACGGTGCTTTACGAATCTGCCTCGGTGGTGTAGTACAGTGCTGTGACGAGTTCTCGGGTTCGACACTTGGCGGATAAAAGTGATATTGGGGTTTTCTTTTTTTTTTATTTGATTGAATGACGAGACAGGCAACGCGCTCGCCTGATGATAATCGTCACGCAGGGAAATCATCACATAGCTTCGAATCAATAAATTGAATTTTAACAAACTTAAGAACCGACTTCAAAAAATAACACTCAGAACTTTTGATTGGGTGAACCGACTTTGGTGATTCTTTTTTTATTTGAAAGTTGGTGCTTCCCGTGTGGTCCAGTTCTGACAATGGCATCCATGAGAAAAACATATAAGTTTTAAATTCGAATTTGAATTTTAAATTTGCCTGTGTCACTACTGGTCAACTGAAATGCCACCGACTCCAAAGAGAGCTACAATTGTTATTTTCTACTTTTCAGTATATTTTTTTTGAAGTCGGTTTTTTAGTTTTGTTAAACTTTCTTTTTTTGAAGTCCGTTTTTATGTTGGTTAAAACTTATTTTGTTTTTCATTTCTCAGTGCTAGTTACAGATATGTGTAGCAATATTCTACCTTCTGTCAAACCTTTATATTTTACCAAATTATACTACGACAGCCTACTATTGATGATTAGTAATGTTTTAATATTAAATAGCTAAAAATACTTATACTTTACAAATCTGTCACATTATATTCTTTATTTTTCGACACTACCTACATATTACATTACAGATAATTATAAAATACAATGTCGTGAATTACCTTGTTTTACAATAGGGCTCCAATGACTAAAACACTGGAGCTACCTGGTTATCCTCAAGCGTGCTTTTCTCACGAAACCCGAAAAAACAAAAGACCCAAGACGAACGAATATTTTCTTCTTTTTAAATTTTAACATATTAAAATTTTGAATATATTTAAAAAAAACTCCGTAAATAGATTAAAACCTAACATTCGTCCATCCTGACCATGTCCCTATACACATATTTGTAACACAAAACCAAAATTAAACCTAACATATTATGGTATGTAAATTCCAACAGAATTACAAACCAAGCGACCAGCGATGTCAAATGTATACTTTTAACACGCTTTTTATTAACTTCACCTGTATGTTTGTATGTTTGTAACCGACTCCTTTGGGCGCGATTTTGACCCACTTTAAACGGCCAGATTTCGTTCAAACTTTGTAGATTTATCGAGGACCGATGACAATACACTAATTTGATAAAAAAATTAAAAAAAATAATAATAAAATAATAATAATAATAATTTAATTTAATTAATTATTGATATTCGGGTTAGGAATTAAAATTGTACTCTCTGGATCTTCGTTAATTATAGGGATATCGTAGTATCTAAGAGCGTCAATAGATGGCGCTTTTTTGATATTCGGGTTTAAAATTAAAATTATACTCTCTGCTACAATATGTTTTTATTTTAACTAAAAAATGAAAAATAATTAATAGTTTTAAAAAAACTAAAAAACACGCTTTTATACAAAGTCTAACTAAAAAATAGAAAATAAATTTGAAGAAAACAATGTATTTTATTGTAAAAAAAAAGCGTGGGGTGCATGGTGCCTATACTTATAATTAATATTGTATTGACAGATATGAGTAGAAGGATTATCATTTAGATAGTATCTTAAAAAGCACCCCACGCTTATTTTACAATAAAATACATTGTTTTCTTCAAATTTATTTTCTATTTTTTAGTTAGACTTTGTATAAAAGCGTGTTTTTTAGTTTTTGAAGTTATACTTCTTTAGGCGCGTTATGAAAAAATGATGAGAGTGAAATTTTAAGATGCGCGCGCACCTGTGACACAAAAAATTAACAGTATGAAGTTAGGCGCGTTAAGAAAAAATGATGAGAGCAGTATGAAGTTAGGCGCGTTATGAAAAAATGATGAGAGTGAAATAAAAAAATAAATAAATAAATATAAATAAATAAATATAAATATATATATATATATATAATTATATATAGATGCGGTTTTTATTTTATAATTTGGAACATGGTGCAGTAAAAAAAGTACCAGGTTCGCATAAACGCGAAGAGAGTAGAATGTCCATTTTACATGGCGAGTAGCCGTAATTAATAAACAAATGACGATTTGGACAAAGAAAAACTCTTTAGGTTTTTTCTTATTCGGAACATGTTGCCGTCAAAAGTACCAGGCTCGCATAAACGCGAAGAGAGTAGAATGTACTTCTATCATGTCGAGTGGATATGTTGATATAAATTAAAATACTTTTATTTAATATAATTAACACTAAATATTATTAAATTATTAATGTTAAATACTTATTATTGGTTATTTAATGATGCAAAAGAAGTATAACTTCTCACGCGCGTACATAAGTACACGCACCCATTTTTTTTTAATTACATTTATTGTGTGTCCGCGAACTTCGTTGCGCCATCAAAAAGCTTTCATACAAACTTTTATCTCCTATTTGGGCCCTTTAGGGGTTGAAATTTAAAGAAAAAAATACCCTATGTGTAACTCTGGGTCATCCCACTAATATTATAAACGCGAATGTTTGTAAGTATGGATGGATGGATGGATGGATGTATGTTTGTTACTCTTTCACGTAATAATTTCAATAAAAAGGGCATGAAAGTTTGTATGCAAAATCTAAACCGCTGAACCGATTTCAATGAATTTTGGCATAAATATAGTTGACTTTTTTTTTATCCTGGTTCGGCAAAGTGACTACGCTACACCTGATGTTAAGTGTAGCGCAATCCAAGAATATTGTCGACCAACGATAAACAATGTGTCCATCGTAGGTCGGCAAGATCATGCCGGCCTGCCAAAGGGCCAAGGGGGAGGGAGAGGAAAAAGGGATTGGAAAAGGGTGAGGATCAGGGGGCAAGCCCCCTGGGAAGAACCGGATATACACTGGCTGACCCTGGAACGCGACCCACACAAGGTGGGCCACTATAGCAGGTTTTAGCACCAGTGTACGGTGGTCGCTATCCGGTCGGATACAAGTATCTTCCCACCAGCAAAACTACTAGCTGTTGCTTGCGGCTCCGCCCGCGTGATCTGCTTTTTCCGGGATATTCTGTGATGTATAAGCTATTTTATTGTAAAGTTTCATTAAAATCCATTCAGTAGTTTTTACGTGAAAGAATACTAACAAACATACATCTCTCCATCCATTTATATATACTTACAAACTTTCGCGTTTATAATATTAGTAGGAAGTAGGATTAGTAGGATGTTGTTTATAAGATAACTTTTATTCGGATATTGAATATAACCAAGTATATTAAAATATCAAAATTACTTACCAAATAATGAGATGTCGACACTACAAATGTTCACTTTAAACCACAAAGTTTTCTTACTTCGCAACTATTATAACCTCAAAATTCACACATTTATCACAAACTTTTATATCTCACATAAACAATTCACCAAATCACATTGCCCAAATCTTCACGTGTGGTGGCGCCACCGTCGCTGAATGGCCACTGAGTGAGCCACAGGGGCGTGGCGCAACCCCCGGGCGTGCCTGCACCACGCCCCCCGCCCTTACTGAAGGGGTAGTTTCGCTACCCCTTTGTTTTCATTCAGAGATGAGGTTTTGTAAATTTAATATTCCGAGCTCATATTTTCTTCATTTAGTGCTAATATTTAACGGTTATTTTTGGTTTCGTAGTTATTTAGTAAACTTTGGTGTTTTTCTTTTAACATAAGTTGGTTTCTGATTAAAGAAAGTCCACCCCGTGACCACGAAGGCTGAAAAGATTTCGAAATCGGGACCAAAATTAAAATAAAAAACCGCGATAACATCCGTTTAAATTAGTTTTATTTCAATATTCATTGCTCGTTTGAACCTAATGCCTGGTTAGCAATTGGCCAACATTATTGTGTATTGTAATGAAATTAATCAATTATTCAATTAGGGTTATTGTATTCAATGTTTATATACGCATCACGTACGCAATGATGTTAAATAACATGAGTGCTTTGACCTCAGTAACGCAGTCCCCGAGTGTCTGACTGTTAAGCGAGAGGTCGCGAGGTCGATCCCAGCACAGAGATAAGTTTTTTATTATTTGATTGAATGACGAGACGAGCAAGTAGCCTGATGGTAAGCGCCACGCCTACCCATAAACAGAAGCAACACCACACAGAACTTTGAATTACAAAGCACTGCATGGCACTGAACAGCGCTCGTCATCGTTTATAATGCCCAGTAATTTCACTGGCTTCAATGTATTTCAAGCCGAAACATAACAGGGCTTATACACTGTTGATTGGCGGCAGAAATCGACGGCGCGGTGGTACCAACCCAGATGACCTCTCGCATACGAGGGACCTACCACTTTGACACAGGTAAGATATGTGGAGATAAATAACATGTGGAGAAATGAGGCGACAAAAAGTCATAAAAATCGGTCAAGAACAAATCGAACTAGCGTAGTAGTTCCATACCCACACCCAAAGAATCCATACGTAGTCCTTGGGTACGGGATTCTTAAGAACCTGGGCCTCTATACAAGGCGGTAGGTCCCTCGTATGCGAGAGGCCGTCTGGGTTGGTACCACCGCGCGTCTTTTTCTGCCGCCAAGCAATAGTGTGTAAGCACTGTTGTGTTTTGGGTTGAAGGACATTGAAGCTAGTTAAATTATTGGGCATTATTAGACTTAACATCTTGTCTTGGGGTGACGAGCGCAGTTCAGTGCCGTGCAGTGTTTTGTAATTCAAAGTTCTGTGTGGTGTTGCTTCTGTTTATGGGCGCTTACCATTAGGCGAGCGCTTGGCTCGTCTAGTCATTCAATTAAATAAAAAAAAAATCTGATATTGAACCTCCGCTTTTTTCATCTCTTAATTATCCCAAGGCGTTATGCTAAGAGACAACAAAAAGTAGAGTCACCGACATAGCTTAACCGATTAGCAAGCTGAAGTGGCAGTGGGCAGGCCACATAGCTCGCAGAACCGATAACCGATGGGACAGAAAGGTTCTGGAATGGAGGCCACGTACTGGCAAGCGCAGCGTTGGACGTCCGCCTACAAGGTGGACAGACGACCTGATAAAGGTCGCAGGAAGTCGCTGGATGCGGGCCGCTTCCAACAGGTCGGTCTGGAAATCTTTGGGGGAGGCCTATGTTCAGCAGTGGACGTCCTGTGGCTGATGATGATGATGATGTTATGCTAAGCGCGCTGGATAAAGCACCTGTCAATATAATGACGCCATATACATACCAATTTGGAGAAAATGTTTTTCCATTGTATTAGGACGCGGGTCACGTCTGCTATCAGTTTATACAGCACGACTGATGCGAGGGAGTGTGTTCGAATTCATTATAACGGAATAATTATAGTACAAGATCCCGGGGAACATTGACCTTTACCCATCTGTTTACCGGATCAAAATAACATTTTAGGGTATAAAATGTGTTGCTGAACACATACCAATAGGGTTGCCTAAAAAAATATGGTCAAGGATATGATTAATTAAAATTTAAAAAAAATATTTTTTTTTTATAATTTCCCTGACTTGCTTAGCAAAAAAATTTAACCTTCAATGAAAAGTGTACAATGTATATGTCGGAGCATAAAGAGTACAGACACTGAATTGAACTATTTAAATAACGTTATTCTACGTCAATTGTCGGTACCGCCACTCATATTGATAATTTGAGGGTGGTTTGCGTTGTTTACCCAGTAATTCTACTTTCGAAGTAGGGATAATGAAAATCCCTCTATATAAAGTGGCGTCTTGTCATTTCAAGATTAGTTGAGTTCCGTCCGCGAGTCGTAACAGTCGGGAACTGCTAAAATTATGGCAGACTAGAGTCATTTGAGTACAGTGTCAATCTTAATAACTAGTTGACCGCAAATAACGTGATTTATAACCGCGAAGTGTTTCGGTTCAAAGTGTTAAAGTATCCTCAGCACTGTAACGGGTGGTTTTTCTGTCGCCGGCTCTTTTTCCCACCTAAGATTGTACCTCCGAGCCGGTAGTAACTTAAAAGAGTGAATAAACGATAAAGTGATAACCCTGTGTCGTTATTGAGAGTTTTCATTCGCCGTACATCTTGACCACATCAAGTAAAGACTAAGGGTTGTAAAACCCTCCTCTCTGACACATCTACATGGAGCTCGCCGCGTCATATACTATCTGCAAAAAATAGATTGCCTACCTTTTTCTGGCCCTGGTTGCCGTGTGCAAACAGGTAACTAAAAAGTGGTCATTGCGCTCATCTAGCTCCTAGCTTTTGCAGGTAGTATACATTGTACGTTTTCATTGAAGGTTCATTTATTTGGTGAGCAAGTCAGTGAAATAATATCTTCTTTTTTTTTTTAAATTCGTAAAACCTATCCTTGACCATATTTTTTTAGGCAACCCTATTTTCATGTGTTCAGCAACACCTTTTATACCCTAAAATATTATTTTCATCCGGTAAACAGATCGGTGAAGGTCCATGTTCCGCGGGATCTTAGACCATTACTACTTTAGTAAGTCTAGTACATACAAGTTTTGATAGTTTTCACGAGCAAGCGGCAAGGTCGTTCGTATGCGAGAGGCTGTCTGGACTGCTACCACCTTTAGGTCTATTTCTGCTGCCAAGCAACACTAGACTATCACTAGACTATCCCGCCCACACACCCGCCACTGTAACTCCTGTGCACCAGGATCAACAGTGGCACGCATTTTTGTTGACACCGAGCAGTGAAGCTCGGCGAGTCTCTGGGAATGCCTAAATGTCTTTGTCCCGCAACGAAATTAATCAGATAGAAGGT
The DNA here is from genome assembly GCA_949126905.1 of Amorpha juglandis. Taxonomy (NCBI): domain Eukaryota; kingdom Metazoa; phylum Arthropoda; class Insecta; order Lepidoptera; family Sphingidae; genus Amorpha; species Amorpha juglandis. Next base: position 8,077,323 of record OX421392.1, read on the forward strand.
TAGGGAGGAGTTGGAAATATTATTTGTCCACTTCCCTCCATAGCAAAGCGGGAGACAAAATAATGAATTGAGGAGGTATTCACCTCAAGTGTAAGCACATTTACTGCCAAGCAACAGTGTGTTAGCACTGTTGTGTTTCGCTTTGAAGATCATTGAAGCCAGTTAAATCACTGAGCATTATGAGACTTAACAACTCATGTCTCGGGGTGACGAGCGCAGTTCAGTGCCATGTAGTGCTTTGTAATTTAATGTTCTGTGTGGTGTGGCTTCTGTTTATGGGCAGGCGTGGCGCTTACCATCAGGCGAGCGCCTTGCTCGTCTCGTCATTCAATCAATAAAAAAAAAATAGGTTTTCCATCCCTACATGCGATAAATTCTCTTCGTATAATTGCATTAGGTAAGTTCAGTAACCTTTAGGAAAGCGTTCGAGTTAACACGAAGCTTCCTTAGTTTCTATACACGGTACTAGGTCCGTGAGAGCTTCCTGTAAGAACATATCTTGTACGTGACTCATCCGTGACGGCCCGGGTTCATTCCCGACAGTGTCTAGACAGATGGATATAAAGTACCACAGTGGGGAGAAGCAACATATTATGTTGTAAGTAGGCTCTGGTACTAGCTATCCCACACGGTTTCTCCCGCAACATAAATAATAATAACAAATAAATACACCCAACAGTCACACACATAGCCCTTACCCCACAGTAAGATACGAGTCTTGTGTCGTGGATATCAGGAACTACGAGAGACTTTCGTTCTCACAACACCCAGACCCCGAATCAAATATTTGTGGATCCCACAAACAATTGTTTGAGTGTGGATCGAACCCGCGGCCTCTCGATCACAGCCGGCTACTCGCCGACAAGTCATGAAGACCGTTAATAAACAAATAATTAAAGTTAGGGTTTAAATATTTAGGGGGTGTGGGTGACATGCGAAATCTCTTTAAAGAGTAATAAGGAAACTAGAACCTGATCGCAACGCCACCTACCGGATCCAATTGTGAATCTACAAAGTGGTAGGTCCCTCGTATGCGAGAGGCCGTCTGGGTTCGTACCACCGCGCCGTCTATTTCACAAGCCAAGCAACAGTGTGTAAGCACTGGTGTGTTCAGTTTAAAGGACATTGAAACCAGTGAAATTACTGGGCATTAAAAACATAACACCTTATGTCTCAGGGTGACGAGCGCAGTTCAGTGCCATACAGTGCTTTGATTTCAATGTTCTGTGTGGTGTTGCTTCTGTTTATGGGCAGGTGTGCCGCTTACCATCAAAAACTTTGTGTACTTTTTGAATATAATAACATTTGACATTAACATTTCAATGATATTCACAGTACTAATTGTATTCACAGTATTAATTGGCGCGAATTGTAGCTTTCCTTATCAAGTACAATACTCTTTGCTCGAACCTCCTATAATCGTACTTTTTTAGGTACATGACTGTATCCGGAATCGGTGTCCAAAGGTTATATAATATGCAAACCGCGTGTCACTGACAATCGTGTGATTGTTTGCACGCTTTAAAAATAGAAACGTTTTGGTGGGATTTTTTTTATTCGAGCACGGCAAAGTGACTGCAGTACACCTGATGGTAAGCGTAGTGCAATCAAAAAACCAGCGACCACTAACAAACAATGAGTTTATCGGTGGTAACCGGAGTCATGCCGGCCTCTATAAATGTTTCTTCCCTCTTCGGGAGAACCGTATATGCACAGGCTGATCCTGGAACGCAATCCACATAAGGTGTGTGGATCACTATGGCAGGTTTTAACACCATGTGTACCGTGGTCGCTATCCGGGCGGATATGAATATAGCCAGCAATCAGGTGTAGTACAGTCACTTTTCTCTGATAAATCATCATCATCATCAGCCACATGACGTCCACTGCTGAACACAGGCCTCCCCCAAAGATTTCCAGACCGACCTGTTGGAAGCGGCCTGCATCCAACGACTTCCTGCGATCTTTATCAGGTCGTCTGTCCACCTTGTAGGCGGACTTCCAACGCTGCGTTTGCCAGTACGTGGCCTCCATTCCAGAACTTTTCTACCCCATCGGTTATCGGTTCTGCGAGCTATGTGGCCTGCCCACTGCCACTTCAGCTTGCTAATCCGCTGAGCTATGTCGGTGACTTTCGTTCTTCTACGGATCTCCTCATTTCTGATTTGATCACGTAGAGAAACACCGAGCATAGCTCTCTCCATAGCTCGCTGAGTGACTGTGCACCTGTTAAGGGCGCTGGAAACTATAATTCTTTTTGTATTTTTTTTGTTTTAGCTTTACGCTTTTGTGAATTTTTGAAGTGATAACTTCTTATGGGAGGGTGAACCGAAACGTTCCGTAACGCGAGCGGTCCATCGACCAGCCAGCGTTAGCCGACCTCCCTGGAACATCGATTATTTCTGGCGTCACACAGTGATCAGTCAGCTTGGACCGGACTTAGACCGGACTTAGGCCGGACTTAGACCGGACTTTGAACGGACTTCGACCGGTATTTGACCGGACTTTGACCGTACTTTAACCGGACTTCGACCGGACTTTGATAGGGCTTTGACCGGATTTTGACAAACTTTGACATGACTGACTGGACTTTAACCGGATTTTTGCAGGACTTTGACCGGTATTTGACCGGACTTTGACAGGACTTTGACCGGATTTTGACAGGACTTTGACTCGATTTTGACAGGATTTTGACAGGACTTTGACTGGTTTTTGACCGGACTTCGACCGGACTTTGACCGGACTTCGACCGGACTTTGATAGGGCTTTGACCGGATTTTGACAAACTTTGACAGGACCTTGACCGGACTTTGATAGGACTTTGACTGCACTTTGACCGGACTTTTACAGGACTTTGACTGGACTTCGACCGGACTTTGACAGGACTTTGACCGGACTTTGACAGAAGTTTGACAGGGCTTTGACATGACTTTGACCGGACTTCTCAACGTAACGCGTTACGGCGCCACTCTGTCTTCCCTTTTTCTCACGCATACGGCAGCAGTAGGGAGGCTCCTCCGCTCTCCCTTTAACCCACATTAGTTTAAGTTATCACTTCTGTCGAGCGTCCCGAGACGCACACATTTTTTTTATAGTATGCTGTTCTGCTTGACGATTCTTTCAATGTAATACCTATGTAAAGTTTGACAATCAAATTCGTCAAACTTTTTTGATCGTTTCCAGGGTTCTTTAGATAACAAGGCTTCCATACTAATATGGAAATTCGTAGTCAAACGCGATTTTGGGTTTTTGGAAGATTCATAGTTAATTATTGTCCGCATTTGTGCCTCCGGATATCTCACTCACCGAACGAAATGCAAGCTGTTTCTTTACGTCGCTTTTTTGTAAGACAGGGGTGACGACCCGGTCGAGCTGGCCCTTTCATGCTGGAGAGAAAACTGTCTATAGCGTGCTTCTACTATTTAAAAAAATATTATCGATTCTACGAGAGATAAAAAGAATATATTACTCTTTATTTTAAAAGGATTTTTTTACATTTTTAAATATTAGTTACAAACGAAAAAAAAATGTGTGCGTGTACTAGTGTACACACGTAGGAAGTGAAACTTCTTTATGACCTTATTTTTCAAAAAATTATCTACTATATGCAATTTTACAGAAATTGGTCTAATAAAGTTAAATTAGATAAAGTTTAAACAAAAGGCTTTTATTATCATAGACATGAATACAAAAAAAGTGTGCGTCTCGGGATGCTCGACAGAAGAAGTCCGGTCAAAATCCGATCAAAGTCCGGTCAGCCCGGTTAAAGTCCGGTCAGAGTCTGGTCAAAGCCCGGTCAAAGTCCGGTCAAAATCCGGTCAAAGCCCGGTCTATGTCCGGTCAACGTCCGGTCAAAGTCCGGTCAGCCCGGTTAAAGTCCGGTCAGAGTCTGGTCAAAGCCCGGTCAAAGTCCGGTCAAAGTTAGGTCAAAGCCCGGTTAAAGTCCGGTCAAAGTCGGGTCAACGTCCGGTCAAAGTCCGGTCAAAGTCCGGTCAGCACGGTTAAAGTCCGGTCAGAGTCTGGTCAAAGCCCGGTCAAAGTCCGGTCAGAGTCTGGTCAAAGCCCGGTTAAAGTCCGGTTAAAGTCCGGTCTGTGTCCGGTCTATGTCCGGTCAAAGCCCGGTTAAAGTCCGGTCTGTGTCCGGTCTGTGTCCGGTCTATGTCCGGTCTATGTCCGGTATATGTCCAGTCAGAGTCCGTTCTGTGTCTGGTCTGTGTCCGGTCTATGTCCGGTCAAAGTTGGGTCAAAGTCGGGTCAAAGTCCGGTCAAAGCCCGGTTAAAATCCGGTCAATGTCGGGTCAAAGTCCGGTCAAAGCCCGGTTAAAGTCCGGTCACAATCGGGTCAACGTCCAGTCAAAGTCCGGTAAGCCCGGTTAAAGTCCGGTCAAAGTCCAGTCAAAGCCCGGTCAAAGTCCGATCAAAGTCCGGTCAAAGTCCGGTCAAAGTCGGGTCAAAGCCGGTCAAAGCCCGGTCTGTATTCGGTCTGTGTCCGGTCTATGTCCGGTCAAAGTTGGGTCAAAGTCGGGTCAAAGTCCGGTCAAAGTCAAAAACGTGACGCGTGCCGCGTAACGGAAAAATGTGACGATTTTATTTTTCTAACGCCGAAAAAACAAGACATTTAAAAATATAAAAAACGTTACTCTCCAATGGCGAGGCCTAGGACCCAAGCCACCGGCGGTTAGGACCCAAGAGAGAGAAACCTCCTCACAATGCGTGCCGTGTCCAATAATACCGCTTTCTGAATCTGGGCTTTGACCCAACGACCAATTGAGAGCCTCTGCAGATGTTGGTCGAGGCTCTTCGGTATCAACCCATGGGCAGAAACGACTATCGGCACAATAATTGTAGAGTCCACATCCCACATCTCGGTAACCTCGTGTGCCAGATCTAAATATTTGGTAATTTTATAAAAATAAAGAATCTTATTAATGTACTAGATGACCCGGTGAACTTCGTATCACCTACATATATTTGTTTAAAATGTGGTCAAAACTTGATACAAATGTTTCATTTACATTAAATGCAATTAAGTAAGGTACTGCACCATAGCACGTGAGGTAGCCCGTCGCATATTTAATTGACTTCGACGACCTAAGTCAGGTCGTCTTCCACCTCCCCCCGGTGGGACAGTCCTGTCCTGTCCTGTCCTGTCCTGTCCTGTCCTGTCCTGTCCTGTCCTGTCCTGTCCTGTCCTGTCCTGTCCTGTCCTGTCCTGTCCTGTCCTGTCCTGTCCTGTCCTGTCCTGTCCTGTCCTGTCCTGTCCTGTCCTGTCCTGTCCTGTCCTGTCCTGTCCTGTCCTGTCCTGTCCTGTCCTGTCCTGTCCTGTCCTGTCCTGTCCTGTCCTGTCCTGTCCTGTCCTGTCCTGTCCTGTCCTGTCCTGTCCTGTCCTGTCCTGTCCTGTCCTGTCCTGTCCTGTCCTGTCCTGTCCTGTCCTGTCCTGTCCTGTCCTGTCCTGTCCTGTCCTGTCCTGTCCTGTCCTGTCCTGTCCTGTCCTGTCCTGTCCTGTCCTGTCCTGTCCTGTCCTGTCCTGTCCTGTCCTGTCCTGTCCTGTCCTGTCCTGTCCTGTCCTGTCCTGTCCCTGTCCCTGTCCCTGTCCCTGTCCCTGTCCCTGTCCCTGTCCCTGTCCCTGTCCCTGTCCCTGTCCCTGTCCCTGTCCCTGTCCCTGTCCCTGTCCCTGTCCCTGTCCCTGTCCCTGTCCCTGTCCCTGTCCCTGTCCCTGTCCCTGTCCCTGTCCCTGTCCCTGTCCCTGTCCCTGTCCCTGTCCCTGTCCCTGTCCCTGTCCCTGTCCCTGTCCCTGTCCCTGTCCCTGTCCCTGTCCCTGTCCCTGTCCCTGTCCCTGTCCCTGTCCCTGTCCCTGTCCCTGTCCCTGTCCCTGTCCCTGTCCCTGTCCCTGTCCCTGTCCCTGTCCCTGTCCCTGTCCCTGTCCCTGTCCCTGTCCCTGTCCCTGTCCCTGTCCCTGTCCCTGTCCCTGTCCCTGTCCCTGTCCCTGTCCCTGTCCCTGTCCCTGTCCCTGTCCCTGTCCCTGTCCCTGTCCCTGTCCCTGTCCCTGTCCCTGTCCCTGTCCCTGTCCCTGTCCCTGTCCCTGTCCCTGTCCCTGTCCCTGTCCCTGTCCCTGTCCCTGTCCCTGTCCCTGTCCCTGTCCCTGTCCCTGTCCCTGTCCCTGTCCCTGTCCCTGTCCCTGTCCCTGTCCCTGTCCCTGTCCCTGTCCCTGTCCCTGTCCCTGTCCCTGTCCCTGTCCCTGTCCCTGTCCCTGTCCCTGTCCCTGTCCCTGTCCCTGTCCCTGTCCCTGTCCCTGTCCCTGTCCCTGTCCCTGTCCCTGTCCCTGTCCCTGTCCCTGTCCCTGTCCCTGTCCCTGTCCCTGTCCCTGTCCCTGTCCCTGTCCCTGTCCCTGTCCCTGTCCCTGTCCCTGTCCCTGTCCCTGTCCCTGTCCCTGTCCCTGTCCCTGTCCCTGTCCCTGTCCCTGTCCCTGTCCCTGTCCCTGTCCCTGTCCCTGTCCCTGTCCCTGTCCCTGTCCCTGTCCCTGTCCCTGTCCCTGTCCCTGTCCCTGTCCCTGTCCCTGTCCCTGTCCCTGTCCCTGTCCCTGTCCCTGTCCCTGTCCCTGTCCCTGTCCCTGTCCCTGTCCCTGTCCCTGTCCCTGTCCCTGTCCCTGTCCCTGTCCCTGTCCCTGTCCCTGTCCCTGTCCCTGTCCCTGTCCCTGTCCCTGTCCCTGTCCCTGTCCCTGTCCCTGTCCCTGTCCCTGTCCCTGTCCCTGTCCCTGTCCCTGTCCCTGTCCCTGTCCCTGTCCCTGTCCCTGTCCCTGTCCCTGTCCCTGTCCCTGTCCCTGTCCCTGTCCCTGTCCCTGTCCCTGTCCCTGTCCCTGTCCCTGTCCCTGTCCCTGTCCCTGTCCCTGTCCCTGTCCCTGTCCCTGTCCCTGTCCCTGCCCCTGCCCCTGCCCCTGCCCCTGCCCCTGCCCCTGCCCCTGCCCCTGCCCCTGCCCCTGCCCCTGCCCCTGCCCCTGCCCCTGCCCCTGCCCCTGCCCCTGCCCCTGCCCCTGCCCCTGCCCCTGCCCCTGCCCCTGCCCCTGCCCCTGCCCCTGCCCCTGCCCCTGCCCCTGGCCCTGCCCCTGCCCCTGGCCCTGCCCCTGCCCCTGCCCCTGCCCCTGCCCCTGTCCCTGTCCCTGTCCCTGTCCCTGTCCCTGTCCCTGTCCCTGTCCCTGTCCCTGTCCTGTCCCTGTTCCTGTCCTGTCCTGTCCTGTCCTGTCCTGTCCTGTCCTGTCCTGTCCTGTCCTGTCCCGTCCCGTCCCGTCCCGTCCCTGTCCCGTCCCTGTCCCGTCCCTGTCCCTGTCCCTGTCCCTGTCCCTGCCCCTGGCCCTGCCCCTGCCCCTGCCCCTGCCCCTGTCCCTGTCCCTGTCCCTGTCCCTGTCCTGTCCCTGTTCCTGTCCTGTCCTGTCCTGTCCTGTCCTGTCCTGTCCTGTCCTGTCCTGTCCTGTCCTGTCCTGTCCTGTCCTGTCCTGTCCTGTCCTGTCCCGTCCCGTCCCGTCCCTGTCCCGTCCCTGTCCCGTCCCTGTCCCGTCCTGTCCAAATCGGTACAGCCAGTCTCGAGTTTTGGCGAGACACATGCACAGAGCGATTCAATGTAAAACATTCCAAAATCAACAACTACTAATAAATTAAAAATTAATAAAAAAAACATTGTCCAGCGGACAAAATTGTGAATCTAAACCATTCTCAGATCCCCTTGAACACACACAAAAAATTTCATCAAAATCGGTCCAGTCGTTTAAGAGAAGTTCAGGAACATACACACTCACAGAAGAATTATATATATAAAGATGAGGTTCTTTCAAAAGAACCTTGTTCACCAATGATCCTCAAATGTAAAAGGGTTAACAAGGATCTCTGTCATGTAGGTACATGGGTGATTCGTAAATGTTCGTGCTCGTTCGTGTGTGCTCGTGAGTCGTAAAGATGGCGTGCGCCGAACGCCTCGTGTCCAGAATTATACTGATTCAAATTGTTCCAAGAATGGGCCCCTGACACAGTGCGGTGATAGAACAGTAACGCAACCTGGAATGCGACGACAAAAACAAGGCCACTAGGTTTGTTTTGGATCCAGTGGTGGATTTAAAACAGGTGACGTTTTGGTAATTCCTATAGACCATATCGACCCCCCCCCCCTCAATATTTAGCAATTCTGGAGTTTTTCGTAATAAAAATATTGTAAAATTAATAGATTAATGTCACCATGCCATGATGCCATGTACTACTATTGTAATCCTCCGAGGGTGGGGCCCCGGTGACCTGTAAATTGTAATACAGGTTTTGCAAAACCTACTTCAGGCACCAGTCTCTCACAAAGGTGGAAATACATTTAAGTCAATATTGTTTACTTTAAGACTACCTGTTGTGACGAGAAAATAAATGATATTATTATTATTATTATTAATAATAAATAGATTTAGGGTATTTTAATTGCCGAGTGTATTTCCATAATGCTATGTATTTTTTATTGTTTTTACTATCGCTGTATTATATACATCCCACTGCTGGGCACGGGCCTCCTCTACCGAATGAGAGGGATTAGGCCTTAGTCCACCACGCTGGCCTATTGCGGGTTGGCAGACTTCACATACCTTCGAAAAATCTTATCGAGTTCTCAAGTATGCAGGTTTCCTTCACCGTTAATGCAAGCGATAATTAACAATTAATGCTATGTATGATATATGTATAAATTAGTTGATATTGATCTCTATACATAAGATTCTTTTATTTTTGTACTGACTTGTCATATGCGCTATTACTGTAGCCTCCTTTTATTTCGCGCGCTATCACCAATCTCCAGTAATATTAGGAAATATAAGACTATTGTAGGCGTCTCCTGCAACGGGTAAGCCAGAGGTTAGAGAAAAATAACACCAGTTTTCATAACTGGACTGTATTTCTTGATTATAAAAATGTATACTTCGGAATCTTTTCTAGGAATGCGTGCCGTCCTACAATTAGGCACGATACGTGTACCATTTAAGCCCTTAAACTAAGTCGCACACACCATACTGTACATTGTTGGCTGGACCAATATAAATTAAAACACTTTTTACGGCAGCCGTGGACTTTGGACACAATGGAATACTTTAACAAGTAGCGCGAGCCCTCGTGAACACGCTCGGTCCGTCCACTAAAATTTGGCCGTGACCATAAAATATTGTATACAAAATAGAGTTCTCAGGGGCCGTTTTTCGATCGGGTCGTCGTCCGCAATAATTGCATGTTTGATAGGCCTGTTTCTGTTTTACAAATCTTTAAAAAGTATAATGATGCAACTGGCCTCAGGCTAACCTATACTTAACTGGCCTCTTTTATCTGTCAGCGAAGAAACTAAATTAGTGAAATATATGAATACTCATCTATTTCTCCGACTTGTATAAATAAATTCTAAATATTTATTGAGTCTATAAATACAATACATTATTTAGATTCCGTCAAAACGGTATAACAGTACAGAATGTTGTTTCGTTAGAGAAGAACGGGCAAGAACTAACGTTGCTATTTAAAAAACTAGTTAACAATTAATAATGAAATCATAAATTTTAGGTACATATCATAGGGTTTTTCAACATTTAGTTGGAATTAGAGCAGCTCAATTTATAGAGATAATAAAGAAGTTTAGTCTCCAAGCTTCGCTACCACAGTTTACCAACAGTATTTTCGTCCTATGATATGATAATGGCGAGCATTGTGCTGTAATATCTATACATCTATACAAATAAATAAAATTGGAGTGTCTGTTGCTAATATTAAAATAACCGCTTTTTACTAGGCGCATTTGTTTGTATACACGGTACACATACCAAAAAACATTTTGTACAATTTTTGTCTGTCTTTCTGTCTGTTTGTTTCGGATAATCTCTGAAATGGCTCGACCGATTTTGACGGGACTTTCATTGGCAGATAGCTGATATAACGAAGAGTAATTTTATTTAAAAAAAAATAGTTTTATAAAAAAATAAAATCTCACGAAAAAAATAAACTTTAAAAGTAAACTCCGCGATCTGAACAATAACCATGCGGACGAAGTCGCGGGCAACAGCTATGAGATATAAATTAAAACTTGGTCAAACTATGGAATAGAAATACCTATACAATATATTGAATAGACTGCGATATAAGCGGCTGCTTCACCGCAAAAGGCAATTAATTAGGTATCAAGACCAGAATTAACGAGTTAATATCTCTTACAAATTATGAGTAACTTAAAATAGTATAAACCCCGTTTTCATATTACGTCAATGTAACCAATTAATTTGGTTACCTTTCGGTCAATGTACTTAATTGAAATTACCTTTCGATATAAAATCAGCTATGATAAAATTGTCTTACTGCCCCTTCTAAATACTACGTCGCATAGTACGACGTAAGAACGTGCGCGGAATGCGTATCGTGGCCTATTGGCCACAAGTGCGACAGAAACAACCATATACACAGTTACTTAGGTGTGAAGGAGACAGAGATATGTATCTCCTTTCGGATTTGACATGCGATTTTTATGTTTGCAGTAAGGAGATTCTTGCAAATAAGATCGTTACATGATTTGTTCTACTTGATATCGAAATGACTATGTTGCAATTTTATTTTGCGGCTAATTTACACGATTTAGAACTTTATGACATATATTCATAAGGTAAAAAGGAATGTATCATGTAATTTGGTAAGATTTTACATCCTGTTTGGTAACAAAGGCCAATGTTACCAACTTACAACTTTTATCTGTTGTATGTATTTTTTTATTTGATGTATTTATGTAAATAAACATTCTCACGTTATGTAAGAATAGGACAATTGCGTTTATTTATAGATCAATTAGGAAGGTACAACATTTCTGGTAAATGGCCAAATTCCCCCTATTTATTTTGAATTAATTTTCGCCTTATCGGCAACAATTTAAAGAAATTGCAGTAATTATATAATCAATGCATTGACCACTTCACTTTATAGATCTCTTAACTATAGATCCCTTTAAGTATAATTGAATGTTTACAATCTCCGAGGCGCAGCAGGCGAGTAGCTGGCTATGAATTCAGAGGTTGCGGGTTCGATTTCCACACCGCGACAAATGTCTGGGTGATTAACAAATATTTGTTTTGAGTCCCGCGTAGTTACTGATACCCACGATACAGGTTTACTTAGAGTAGGGTCAGATCTATCTGTGTGTTAGGTGTATTTATTTATTAATAATATTATTATAATATAAATAGAGATCGACTTGTTCTACCAAAAAGGCTTCACTTCAGACAATTGCAATAAAAATAAATAGTGAGAAAATTATTACCATCTCCCGTATTTTAGTAGTCGAGGACTAACAATACTCTTTTCTTATCGTTCATAAAATATATTACTGTTTGTAAGCCTTTTCTATTACACTTTTCAAATTCAAATTCTTTATTATGTAATTAGGCCGCCAAGGGCACTGTCACATCATTTGCATCTATCGGTGCTTCGGAAATGCCCACTGGTCTAAGAAGACGCACCAAGAAACTCAGCCGTGGGTTTTATATTTTTTTCTAATTAGGCATACAAACTTATACACTCGTGGTGCAAATCCGGTCTATGATATTTATATGTATTCATAACTATAAATAACGCAATTAATAATCGATAACGTCACACGGGGTAATTTTATTGCAAATCTGACATTCACACATGCGGTTTTTCACAAAAAAGCTTGTTTACCTAATTAGTATTATTTTGTAATACGTACATGGCAACATCGAATGTAGCGATCAGTCCGTGTCAAACATTGGGGTTTGGTGCATGTTTTTATTTTTAAGAAAAACAAATATTAATAATTACGTTTTGTTATACTTTGTGTTGTGATTTATATTGTGTGATGTGTGTCGTGTTGTTTATGAAGGCAGGTGCGTACAACAAAGTTTTTAAAGTCTAATAAAACCACACTAAGGTCGTTTTAATGAGTGTATTGCAAAACCAGATTCTTTTATCCCACTAATGGTGAATGCGTTTGATTTTATGACGTAGCTTTATTTATCTACGTAAAATCTCGTTTTTTTTATACGGATATGAAGGCGCGAAATGGGAGATAGTTTTTTGAATTTGGAACACCTTGACATTGTTTTGGGTGATTTGTTTTGTAATTTGATAAAAAATTATGGTAAGTATATTTTTGAAACTTATAAACTTTAAATTAAAAAGGCTATTTTTTTAAATTTATAATATTATATACAAAGGCTGAACGAATACATTAATAAATAATACACCCAACAGTCACACTGTAGCCTTGACCTCACAGTAAGATACGTTTTATGTCGTGGCTGCGAATTACGAGAGATTTTCGGTCTTACAACACCCGAGACCCCGAATCAAATATTCATTGATCACACAAATATTTATTTCGTTGCGGGAATTGAACACGCTGCCTCTCGTTTCACAGCCGGCCACTCGCGCATAGCGGCACTGAGACTGTCAAAATATACTCCCATTCTTAAAAAAATATATTATATTTTTCTTTTGATAAAATCAAGGTAATTTTCTGTTAGCCGGGCGTAAATATCGTTTTGGCGGAATTCTACATTATTCGGCGATACGAATTAATCCGACTCGGACCGGTTAGGTTAGAACGCTGGTGGGACCGTACGAAACGCAGCAGCAAGCCACTACTTTACGTCGTTTTTCTGTGAGACAGTGGTAACGACCCGGTTGAGTCAGCCCATTCATGCTGTAGACAAAACTGTCTACAGCGTGGCTCTACCACTCGTAAAAAACGGCGCGCAGGCGAAGTTTGTTCTATAAATCCCTTAGTGTGGCGTGGTACATGACTCAGGGTCTCCTTAACATTTCAGTATAAAGTCATTAAGGGCCTTCTCTGAGCAAATGGCCTTGACTGACTCGCGGCATACTGACTCGTGTACTCGGCGTGTGAGGTTTCATGCAGAGTATGCACGTATTTAGCGAATAATTGATTTAAAAAACATTGGTTTTGGTCTTTTCGAACATTTGAAACGGGCAAAATATTCGTTATTAAATTGCCTATCTAGTGACGTTAATTTCATATGCAAACAATCTGTACTTTAAAAGGAGACGCACGGAATCTTTGCGTTTTTCTCATTTTTATGGTTCATTTATAACGACAATTTAAAAAAATATATCACCATTAACATGAATTTGAATCGAACAAAGTAAAGCTGACAGATTGTAGAAATATATTGTATATTTTTTTAATCAATATTTATTTTAAGTAATGACTAGACAGCCTCTGAAAATCTCGATCGCGCGGCGTTTTGCTGGGGGCATGGCCTTAAGTTTAATTAGCTATAGAAACAGATGAGCGGGCATGTTCCGAGAAGCGCGGCCGCTCCCGGAACGAGTGAACGCGGCCAATCAATTCACTACCATTGTTCATTATGTACAATGGTATCTAGTACAGTTAGTTTGGAAACATTTTAAATCATTTATTGAAGCAATATAAATAAATAAATACACCCAGTCACATACACGGTCCTGACCCCACAGTAAGATACGAGTCTTGTGTCGTGGGTATCAGGAACTACGAGAGACTTTCCCACTCACAACACCCAGACCCCGAAACAAATCAATGTGGATCACACGTCCATTTGTCTCGGTGTGGGGATCGAACCCGCGGCCTCTCGCTTCACAGCCGGCTACACGCCCGACAAGCCACGGAGGCTGTAAAATAAAGTTTAACAAAACTTAAAAGCATAGCAGCGATAGCTCAGCGGGTACGGTCTGTCGAGACGAAAGTCGCAGGTTCGAAACCAGCCCCAAGAGCATACACCTCTGACTTTTCTAAGTTACGTGTATATTAATTGTTAATTATCGCTTGCTTTAATGGCGAAGGAAACATCGTGAGGAAACCTGCATACCTGAGAACTCGATAAGGTTTGTGAAGTCTACCAACCCGCATTAGGCCAGCGTGGTGGACTAAAGCCTAACCCCTCTCATTCGTAGAGGAGGCCCGTGCCCAGCAGTGGGACATATACAGTGTCATTTTTACACCCTATACTTAAATGAAACCATGTGTAGTGTTCGTTAATATAAGTACTTTGAGCTAAGACACTTTCTTATTAAAGGCAAAATAAAAAAATAATATTTCCTAACAAATTAAATGCCATTAACATTAGATTAATTTTAAACAGTCTGTATACGCGCGCACACACATATACAACTCAACACATCGTACACAGTACACACTACACACCCGTCATCGAATGAATGAGACACACACACATACATTACCATTAGATACATGCATAAGCAACTACGGCGAATAATATTAATTCAGATCCTGCCCGTAAGATTGCGCCCCAGATGTAAAGTAATAGCTTATAATTTATCAAAAGCAGCAAATAAACGACAGTGTAGTAGTGCAGTATCGCTGAGCCGGAAGTAAACTTAATTTTTAATAAAACTCTATAAAATGTTATTGTCTCCCTCAGATTTCTAAAGAAGTCACCTACATTAAAATCTGTAGCGCGCAGTTAATTTCTCAATTTCCGAACAACTTTTATTAAATACTAGCGCGGCCTACATAATGCTGCAATGTAGGTTAACGTCTTAAATGATGTAGAATACTTACTAAATCGACAAATACGGCATGCGGGAACCCCCTCGTGTGCAAGTCTTGGACATGTACAATTATACATAATACCATGATACCATGTTTATACTTCAGTATACATGTAGTATGTACTTAACACAAACACTTAGGCATTATTCTAAACTTGATAAACCGGTAGTGTCAATTTCACTTCAATACGAATAATTATTACACACTTAAAACATTACACAAACGTTTGTGAAAACAGTATCAATTTCACCAAGATCGCCGCACTAATAAAAATTACGAAATATGTACCGTAATCATCATTAATTACTAATAAAAACTAAATACTGAGCAAAATGGCGGTTTGAAAAAAATACGTGCACATCAAACGAAACGACCCGAAGCGAACTAAGAATACCTAGTTTGTTTTAAACTTGTGAGTGTAGGTATAAGTCCGTATTGAATGCACGCATACCAAGGAATAAGGAATGCCTAAATGATACATTTTAGTGTTGTCCTAATGTGATTATGTATGATTCGATCCGCGAATCTATGATCGAATAAAAAATACCGATTCTTGGAATTGCGATAAACATATCGATAATCTCATTGATGTAGCAGCAATGTAGTAGTACATTGCAGGCTGAGACCGATGAGGTATTGGTTCAAAAATGTATGTAAGTACTACGGTTCGAAAACATGTATTTTATTATGAATTTGTATTTTACTTAACGATACGTGAATTATGTGTATAATTATGGTGCTGCTTAGGTAACTTGTACGGGTGGTTTGGCATGCATTTCCAAGCTTAATTGATATCGCGACATGAGCCCACGTAAATGATAGGCCATCACACGAAATATTTTGCCTTTACGCTATAATAATCGTCATAAATATTCTTCACTAAAAACATTTCAAGAAACTTATTAAACCTATAATGTATCAATATTAATTGAAACCTAGCGACTATATCTAGCGACATTAAATAATCGTAAGGTTAAGATTAAGTTCGATTTGAAGGATCGATTAACAGAAGATTGCAACGCATGAATAGCAATGAATCCAGCACTAATGTTACACGTGTTATTGGGAGAAAGTGACAGCTATTGTATTTACTCTAATGCGAAAAGAGTCCCGATAATAGTTTATTTGTGTGCATTTATTATACCATCAAGGTCATTGTACCCGATTTATAAAAACGCCAAGCGTACAGAAGGCAAACGGCGCATTAGATAAGTTAAAAACTATTTTGGAAATGACGGCTCAAAATAGTAATTTAGGAATAGAAATAAATATTAGATTACCCTATGAAATGTAATAAAATCCTAAGTAAAATAGAATCTTGTAACTTTTGCAATGATTATTTGTATTTAGTCAAATTTGTGATACCTATTTATTGTTGAATAACGTTACGTACTCCTCGCAAACACAATTTTTTTACGTTTTATCAATAATTAACAAAGTAATACTGTCGCAACTTTTTCAGGTAATGTGTCAAGAGCGTCTTTGTGAGCCTGAAACGTATTTTCATATGTATGGAGTTGCCCTTCTTAAGCGTTTGTGTTTTATAATTACATCGTCAGCTGAGACATTTTATTCAATAGATTTTAGTGCAAAAACCGTACAGCGTGATTTAAAAGGCTCAAAACTTAAATCACGTTTTTTGCCAAAACTACTACAAGCTCAAGCCTCATGTTTGGTACAAGGTAAGCAGAGGCGATGACGAATATGTGGTTTCATTTAGTAACAGGGTGTCAAAATAACACTGTATAATACAGGGCTAGAAAAAAAAACTTAAAAAATAAAAAATTAGTGGTGTCGTGGGACACCAGGTAGGAACGAAGTTCCTTCGGCTAATGTAGAATCGACACAAATTGCAAAAAAGTCGTGCTCAATTTTATGTAGGTTTTCTTGATATTTCTCTTAAATTTTGCTGATTAGTTTTTATTTAAGTACAAGAAAGTATTTAGGAAATTCAGTATTTTAGGAAATAATAAATTACTTACAATAAAAAAACATCGTAATTCAAATTATCAACTAAAATAACAAAATATGTCTCTTTATTTTTGTTTGACAACATAAAATTACATAGAAATAGAAAAATAGAAATAAAAAAAAGACGTGTGGCACTCGGAGACTGCCGCGGTAAAGCTATTGTATAGCATTTTTTATCAACTTATGTAATTATAATTATTATTTATTTATTTTATTTATGCAGTATTTTTTTTTCTTGTTTTTAATTTTAAATTTGAGGGTCAAGGTCAAGGTCGATCGATGTTCCAGGGAGGTCAGCTAACGCTGGCTGGTTATGCGACATTTCATCCCAAAACACTACCGAAGTGTAACAACTCTAATTAAAAACTTAGACTTAGACTGGCCACTAAACGGTGGACGGCCGTGTTCTATAATCAAAAATTCAAATTCAAATTTCAAACCGCGTCTACATTTCCAAATGTTATAAGTTTCACACCCATCTGTTTTATTAACGGAATTTCGACTTTAACTTTGTGTGCTAGATATCAAACTGGTTATGCGACTGTCGCGCATGCGCACTTCTCATTTAACGCTTTTATTCCACGCATTTTTCTTACGGTTTTACTATCACATTTTTTTCAGTTCGGTCACGCAGCGAAATCCCTATCCCTCCAAGCCTGCCGTAAGGAACTTCGTTCCAATAAAAACCGACTCCAAAAAAATATCGGAAAAAAGAGTCGGTGCCTGTGTCACCACCCGTCAACTGAAATGGCACCGACTCCAAAGAGAGCTAAAATTGTTATTTTCTACTTTTCAGTATATTTTTTTGAAGTCGGTTTTAAGTTTTGTTAAACTTAATGATTTCTTACGTTTACGACTTATTTTATCGCGGTTCTTTTATTTTAATTTTGGTCCCGAAATTTCGCAAGCTTTTCAGCCTTCGTGGTCACGGAGTGGACTGAGGTGTAGGTTGTCTCCATATTTTTAAATAAATTAAAACAAGCGATGAACCGCACTGTCAGAATTCCCGCCAAAACTCCAAAATCACTCTCCGGTAAAGTTTACTCAATGTCGCTTAGATGTTTTTCCCTTTCAAGCGTCGATATGTAACGGCCATTGATAGAAAGAAAGAAAAAGAAAGAAAAATCATTGGTCCATGTACTGTAGGGTGGTCGGTCTGTCTCGACTTGTATTTAAATCGTGACGAGGTAAATACTCGCGTAGTGAGCAGAACTAATCGATTGTTACGAAGCTGGGGTGAACTCTCACGGTCAAATATAAAGAGCGCAGTTCAGTGCCATGCCATGCAGTGCTTTGTAATGCAACGTTCTGTGTGGTGTTGCTTCTGTTTATGGGCAGGCGTGGTGCTTACCATCAGTACCACCTTGCTCGACTCGTCATTCAATTAAATAAGAAAAAAATAACTTCTATAATAAACTTGAATCTTTGTTTAAAATCAACTTTATATGTGAATATTCGAACACTACAATATAAATAGTAACGGTACATCCAAACTCGATATCTTTGTCCCAATATTAGACAACTGGTTTCCATTGTTCCGAGACATCCAACAATCCTTTGTTAATAACACAGATAGGATATAAAAGGTCACACGCTCGCATCATTGCTTATCTACAATAGGTTGGAATGATTTTTTTTAATTATTCAAATCATTCCCTCGCCGAAGAGGGAAGAAGCATTTATACAAGCCGGCATGACTCTGGTGACCACCGATACCACTATTGTTTGTCGGTAAAAAAATATATTTGTTGAAAGACGAGACGAGCAAGGCGCTCGCCTGATGGTAAGCGCCATGCATGCTCATAAATAGAAGCAATACCACACAGAACTTTGAATTACAAAGCACTCCATGGCACTGAACTGCGCTCGTCACCCCATACATAAGATGTTACGTCTCACAATGCCCAGTAATTTCACTGGCTTCAATGTCCGTCAAACCGAAACACAACAGTGCTTACACACTGTTGCTTGGCGACGTCAATAGACGGCGCGGTGGTACCAACCCAGACGGCCTCTCGCATACGAGGGACCTGCCACCTTATAAAATAAAAATTAAAAGCTATACATATTTATGTCCTAGCAATGCAATCGTATTTGTTACTACGGGGTGTGAAATACTTGTATCGTACACTATCATCATCATCATCATCAGCCACAGGACGTCCACTGCTGAACATAGGCCTCCCCCAAAGTTTTCCAGACCGACCTGTTGGAAGCGGCCTGCATACAGCGACTTCCGGAGACCTTTATCAGGTCGTCTGTCCACCTTGTAGGCGGACGTCCAACGCTGCGCTTGCCATCATACACTATACGTTGGTTGGCAATCTAACCACACCTTACTAATATGTTGTATATATGAGTGGGCGGGCTTGCCCAGAAAAACCTAAAGTAGTAATAAAAATACATAATAATAATGACTTTGTGAAACTAGAATAACTGCTTTGCAGCGACTCGAAAAAGATGAACGTACGAGGTACGAAAAATTATTAATTTTGTTAATAAATACATCATGCATTAAGCAAAATAAATTCCGTTTTTAGAGAATCAAATATGATGTTTCATGCATGAAAACAATTAAGAGAAAAACAGCAGACCAGCGTTATAGGAAGAAGGCACCGACAAATAATTGGGTTTTTTTTAACATTTTAATTTTTTTTTAGTCGGTATTATTTTTAATTTTAAATCGGTGCACAAATGACGGAGGTTTAGTCTTTCATCCCCGATTTCTACCTTTATGGGAGGAATTTCGTTTCTAAGTATATTTGGGACCAACTTTTATACTCCCGCGAAAGAAAAAAAGAATCATCGAAATCGGTCCACATTTAGCGGAGATTTATAAAAAAATCGAATCGGAGCACTGCTTTTTATGGTTAAAAATCCTAATATTATAAACGCGAAAGTTTGTAAGTATGGATGGATGTATGGATGTATGTTTGTTACTCTTTCACGTAAAAACTACTGAATGGATTTTAATGAAACTTTACAATAATATAGCTTACACATCAGAATAAGACATAGGCTACTATGTTTTTCAAAAATCAACCCCTGAAGGGTTTAAAAGGGGGATGAAAGTTTGTATGAAAAATCTAAACCGCTAAACCGACTTCAATGAATTTTGGCACAAATATAGTTCATGATCCAGGGTTAAACATAGAGTTTTTTTTCTTTAAATTTCAACCCCTAAAGGGCCCAAATAGGGGATGGAAGTTTGAATGAAAGCTTTTTGATGGCGAAATACTTTTATCGCTTCTGGTCTATCATAATTTACCGGCCGAATTAACTGGGATGAAATTTGGCACATAAGTATATGATCTAGCATAAAACTTACAATATACTCGTATTGTATTCAGATAGTCCGTTCCCGTGGGATCTAACACAAAATTACATTCACGCGGACAGGGTCGCTAGCAAAAGCTAGTATTTAATAAAACGTGTAATGGTGCTGCTACACCGATGTTATAAAATGTTATAAAAAGTTTACAAAACATTATTAAACATTTGTTAACAAAAATTTGATATATTTTATCACAATGTTAGATAATGTTAGTAAATGTTTAATGTTATAAAATGTTTGTTAACATTTTATAACACCGGTGTGGCAGCACCATAAGCGATCGGCCAGCGTGTTGTGCAAGTTGTGTTGTAAATATGGCGCCCACCACTTACCATTTAATACGAGACTGGTTGTTGGTAAATGGTCATATTGTGGATTTCCCGCACATTCATTACCATCTAATAATCGATAATGTCACGTGAATGGAGTTGCCTAATTAATGGCGGTTTGGATAGAATAGGACAGTTTTGTCTATTTCTGCCGCCGAGCAACAGTGTGTAAGCACTGTTTTGTCTGCCGCCAAGCAACAGTGTGGTTTGAAGGATATTGAAGCCAGTGAAATTACTGGGCATTATGAGACCTAATATCGTATGTCTCGGGGTGACGAGCGCAGTTCAGTGCCATGCAGTGCTTTGTAATTCAAAGTTCAGTGTGGTGTTGCTTCTGTTTATGGGCAGGCGTGGGTCTTACCATCAGGTGACCCACTAGCACGTTTGGCGATTTATGCTATAAAAAATATAAATTTTTCACAAAATATAATCTTATTCTCTTTCCAATATCCGGTTCTCCCCAGGGGGCTTGCCCCCTGATCCTAAACCTTTTCCCATCCCTTTTCCTTCCCTTCCCCCTTGACCCTTTGGCAGGCCGGCATAATCTTTCCGACCTACGATGGACACATTGTTTATCGTTGGTCGACACTATTCTTGGATTGCGCTACACTTACCGTCAGGTGTAGAGTAGTCACTTTGCCGAGCCAGGATAAAAAAAAAAGAATCAAGCATTCGATATGTAATAAAAAACCTAGTATATCTAGTTAACATTATGCACGTTAATATTGATTACTGTCGAACAAGTTTGGGTAGTTAATGTGCCTAACGACCCCCCCCCCCCCTTCCATCGTGACGCGCTCGACAGGTCAACGCGTCGGCGTACATTCTATAATTATAAACACAAATATATTACGAGTTTAGAATTTTTGCCGTACTAACACAATACACACACACGGTTTCGGGTTTTCGTTATTTTTATTTTGTACACTGGCTGATCCTGGAACGCGATCCGACCGGATATGAATCTCCTACCACCAGTAAAAGTAACTGTGATAAAGTCCAAAGGTTTCATAATGTAGGATATATCATAAGGCCTTGTTCTGAATGCCATCTTGCGGTTACCTCGCAGCACTGGCTATATGTGGTGAATAAGGCTTGGCTTTATTTACATAGTTAGAACGGATGGAAAGATTTATTTTAATCGAAGAGAAAATTATAATTGATCCTTGAAGAGGTGGCAGGATTTGAGGAAGGCCTCAACCCAGCAATGGGACATTTTTTTTATTAATTTTTTTTTTATATAAAATAGGCCAGCAAACGAGCAAGTGGGTCATCTGATGGTAAGTGATCTCCACCGCCTATGTACGCTCACGACCAGAAGAATTATGAGCGCGTTGCCGACCTTAAAGGAAAGGGATAATTAGGGATTGGGAAGGGGAGGGGATTTGGGCTTCCGGTCATCTCACTCACCGTACGAAACGCAGCAGCGAGCCGCTACTTTACGTCGGTTTTCTTTGAGATAATGGTAACGACCCGGTTGAGCCAGCCCATTTATGCTGTAGACAAATCTGTCTACAGCGTGGCTCTAGCAAGCATTAAACGCATTAACATTGCTAGTTAGATATATTATTATCAGGTATGTTTTCCGTTCACAATATCGTATTTCTGCGAATGGATTTTGGTAAACATTAAACACAGATGGTGATAAAAGCAAACAGTCATATAGTTTATCATACACATGGCCACGTGATGACAGCAGAGCTCACACGAACAATCAAACATGTTTATTAAATGATTCCAATAATAATTATAAACTATATTTTTATCTTAGCACGTCGAAGTGACTGCACTACACCTGATGGTAAGCGTAGTGCAGTCCAAAACACCAGCGACAAACAATGAGTTTATCGGTGGTCACCAGAGTCATGCCGGCCTGTATAAATGCCTCTTCCGTCTTCGGTGAGGGAAGAAGCAAATCAATGGGCCTGCGACAGAACAGGCGGATGACCGATGCAGGCTCAGGGATACAAGGATGTACCCCTATAGCCGCCCCAACCAACTATCAAGTCATGTTACCTAATAGTACGCGCAATGCAGTGCAAGCAGAAATAGACGGCGCGGTGGTACCAACCCAGACGGCCTCTCGCATAAGAACGAACGTACCACCTTGTAAATAATATCATCACAAAATATTTATCCTTTTTGAAGTCGGTTAAATGTTCCTAAGAGCGATGAATGTAAAACACGACGTGCTGTAAAGTTAAAACCGTCTCGGGTATTTCTCAGTCATAATATTTAACTACCGACAGTTAACACACATTGTATTCATGTGGTTAGTTTTTAACACACACGCACTAACGCCTTATCACTGTTATACGACCTGGGGATCGAACCCGAGACCTCGGCACAGCAGGAGTACCGCATAAGCATTACAATTGTATTAATACTTACGCAAACAGGAGCAAATTCAAATGGAGATATGTACTGATTTTATTTTACTAAATTCTGACCTGGCCTTTTTTTATAGCATAGGCCGGCAAACGAGCAAATAGGTCACCTGATGGTAAGTGATCTCCACCGCCCAGGTACGCCCACCACCAGAAGAATCAAGGACGCGTTGCCGACCTTAAAGGAAAGGGATAATTGGGGATTTGGGCTTCCGGATATCTCACTCACCGTACGAAACGCAGCAGCAAGCCGCTATTTCGTCGGTTTTCTGTGAGACAGTGGTAATGACCCGGGCGAGCCAGCCCATTCGTGCTGTAGACAAAACTGTCTACAGCGTGGCTCTACCACTCAAAAACCAGTCAACGTCCAGGTGTTTTTATTATTTAAACTCCTTGAGATGTCGGAATGTTATTCACAACAGTACAGAGACACTGACAATCACAAGATGTGTGATCTGTTTTTTACAAATGTATATTTTTTTTGTATTAAGTGTTTAATTTTATGTCGCTGTACTTTTTATAACTGTAATAATGCAGACAATCACAACAATGTGTGCACTCTTTTATTATTTTATTTTATACTAGCTTTTGCTCGCGGCACCGCCCACGTGATCAAAAAAACAAACAAACAATCAAACTCTACAGCTTTATAATATTAGTATAGATTTGGGTAGCTTAGCAACGGAAGCCTTCAAATATGAATAATTTTCCCCGTTTTTGCAACATTTTTCACTGATGCTTCGCTTCTAATTGTCGCAGCGTAATGTTATATATCCTAAAGCCTTCCTCGATAATAAATGGAATATCCAACACAAAAATAATTTTTCAATTCGAACCAGTAGTTCCTGAGATTAGCGCGTTCAAACAAACAAACAATCAATCAAACAATCAAACTCTACAGCTTTATTATTAGTATAGATAGATATTTTATACTATTGCATTATTATGGGGTTTTTATAATAAAAGATGTTGAGTATTTTAGATGGGTAACATCTCTGAATGACAATATCAGAGGGACGAGAGTGGGGCACAGAGCCCCACAAAAAAAAACTCATTGAGACGCCAAACTGACTGCCGAACTAATTAAATATAACCGGTTTAACTAATGTACCATTAAAATCGGCTCTGTAGTTTTTACGAGGCCCGATCGTACAAAAACATGTTGAGTTCAAGCACCTAGTTAGACCTCTAAATGATTAGTTATTCACACATCGCACCCCGTGTTTAGAAATAACCGAGCATCGCACCGTTACGTTTTATTAGTGTATACTGGTATTCTTATATTATTATAAACAAGTGCTGGTGGGAGGATACTTGTATTCGACCGGATTGCTGATGGGAGGATACTTGTATCCGACCGGATTGCTGGTGGGAGGATACTTGTATCCGACCGGATTGCTGATGGGAGGATACTTGTATCCGACCGGATTGCTGGTGGGAGGATACTTGTATCCGACCGGATTGCTGATGGGAGGATACTTGTATCCGACCGGATTGCTGGTGGGAGGATACTTGTATCCGACCGGATTGCTGGTGGGAGGATACTTGTATCCGACCGGATTGCTGATGGGAGGATACTTGTATCCGACCGGATTGCTGGTGGGAGGATACTTGTATCCGACCGGATTGCTGGTGGGAGGATACTTGTATCCGACCGGATTGCTGATGGGAGGATACTTGTATCCGACCGGATTGCTGGTGGGAGGATACTTGTATCCGACCGGATTGCTGGTGGGAGGATACTTGTATCCGACCGGATTGCTGGTGGGAGGATACTTGTATCCGACCGCATTGCTGGTGGGAGGATACTTGTATCCGATCGGATTGCTGATGGGAGGATACTTGTATCCGACCGGATTGCTGGTGGGAGGATACTTGTATCCGACCGGATTGCTGATGGGAGGATACTTTTATCCGACCGGATTGCTGATGGGAGGATACTTGTATCCGACCGGATAGCGACCACCGTACACTGGTGCTAAAACCTCCCATAGTGGCCCACCTTGTGTGGTTCGCATTCCAGGGTCAGCCAGTGTATATCCGGTTCTCCCCAGGGGGCTTGCCCCTGATCCTAACCCTTTTCCCATCCCTTTTCCATCCCGTCCCCCATGGCCCTTTGGCAGGCCGGCATGATCTTGCCGACCTACGATGGACACATTGTTTATCGTTGGTCGACACTATTCTTGGATTGCGCTACACTTACATCAGGTGGTAGTGTAGTCACTTTGCCGAGCCAGGATAAAAAAAAAACAGAAAACAACTAGCTTTTGTTCGCAGCTCCGCCCGCCTGATCTACTTTTTGCGGGATAAAAAGTAGCCTATGTCTTATTCTGATGTATAAGCTATATTATTGTAAAGTTTCATTAAAATCCATTCAGTAGTTTTTACTTGAAAGAGTAACAAACATCCGTCCATCCATACTTACAAACTTTCGCGTTTATAATATTAGTAGGATACGTTACTTTGCCTAAAATCTATTACCGAAAAAAATATAGAGGGTTACTTTTAAAACACCAACAACCTCGCAGGACTAGATAGCTAACCCCATAAGGAACACGACATGGCGCAAGCCCCTCGGGAGAACCCTATATACATTAGTTGATCCTGGATTGCGATCCACACAAGGTGGGTCACTATGGCAGGTTTTAACACCATGTGTACGGTGGTCGCTATCCGTGCGGATATGAATATCCTACCACCAACAAAATATTATATTAAAATATTAATTATTATCGTGAAATTATTCATACAAAACTAGCCAAAAGAATGGGTTTCAAGGTCAAAGAACCCATTCAATTATGGTACTTAACACATGGCATATATGGTATACAATTGTGTGAAGTGATGATCATAATTAGATTCTTTACGGTTCTATTATGAGACTTATTGCTTGGTGAATACGGTTTATTTTCGTAAGTGGTCACAAGTGTGAAATATGATGTGCTAAGAGGAAGCAAGATAAACTGCGCTGATGTGTTGCGTAGTAAGATTAGATGATAAGCTCACGCTAGTACCAATACAGGGGTTGGCAGGGGTGTAAAAAGTTCTGCACGTTTTTTAGCAGACCATATTTTCGTAACATGATGTGAGTGGAGTGGCCTTAAAATAATAATAGCCCTGTATTATATACGTCCCACTCCTGGGCACGGGCCTCCTCTACTGAATGAGAGGGGTTAGGCCTTAGTCCACCACGCTGGCCTAATGCGGGTTGGCAGACTTCACATACCTTCGAAAATTCTTATCGAGTTCTCAGGTATGCAGGTTTCCTCACGATGTTTCCTTCACCGTTAAAGCAAGCGATAATTAACAATTAATATACACGTAACTTAGAAAAGTCAGAGGTGTATGCTCTTGGGGCTGGTTTCGAACCTGCGACTTTCGTCTTAACAGTCCGTACCACTCCCCGCTGAGCTATCGCTGCTTAGTTACTTTAAATTTAAATCTATTTTTAGTTTTATTACTTGTTTTGTTAGGGAGTTACTTCTTCTTGTTAATAATCTTGTTTACGGTTCTGGTCCCAAATTCCATACACTACACTAGTCGGAATTCTTGAACACGCATCCACGCACGTTCTCAGAATATCACATCTGCGCGGTCGGCAGTTTTCCTCATAGTGACGTCATAAGATTTCAATTGATCTATTGCAAGATATTACTGCCATACTGTATAAATACAAAGTTTTATGTGGTACTAGCTGTTCCCGCGAACTTCGTTTCGTCATCTTCATACAAACTTTCATCCCTTTTTTAAACCCTTCAGGGGTTGATTTTTTAAAAACATTATATGTCTTATTCTGATGTGTAAGCTGTATTGTAAAGTTTCATTAAAATACATTCAGTAGACATCAGACTTCCACCTGCTACGATCCTTACACACCTCGATAGCCTCCTTCACTCTCATTCATGAAAAAAAAATAGGAGCACAGTCGCTCCTGTAGGGCCGAAGTGTATACATGTACAGAGTACCTGTGTAGTGGTGTAACAGTGTGTATACACATGTGTGAGGTACTGACTGGGGACAGAGGTCGGTTGTCCGCACTACATGCTATCATTTATTAACAGTCCACACATTTAGTTATATGTATAACTAGCTGTGCCCGCGAACTTCGTTTCGCCATCAAAAAGTTTTCATACAAACTTCCATCCCCTATTTGGGCCTTTTAGCGGTTGAAATTTAAAGAAAAAAAATACACTATGTCTAACCCTGGGTCATCAACTATATTTGTGCCAAAATTAATTGAAATCGGTTCAGCGGTTTAGATGTTTCATACAAACTTTTATCCCTTTTTTAAACCCTTCAGGGGTTGATTTTTGAAAAACATAGCCTATATAAAAGCCTATGTCTTATTCTGATGTATAAGCTATATTATTCTAAAGTTTCATTATAATTTATTCAGTAGTTTTTATGTGAAAGAGTAACAAACATCCATCCATACTTACAAACTTACGCGTTTATAATATTAGTAGGATAGTGTACATTCAGAGTCGTTATCTATTAAACCAGACGTGCCATATCATTCGCCAATGTACCACACTTTATAATTTAATATTTATAAACAAAACTGCATGTTTACATTACTTATAACTAGTGACGCGCCCCGGCTTCGCACGGGTAGTAGAGCATGTTATGCCTACATGTTTTAAGTGTGGGAGATTTCGCATCAAGCGAGTCCTGTCATCATGCTCGGTGTTTCTCTACGTGATCAAATCAGAAATAAGGAGATCCGTAGAAGAACGAAAGTCACCGACATAGCTCAGCGGATTAGCAAGCTGAAGTGGCAGTGGGCAGGCCACATAGCTCGCAGAACCGATAACCGATGGGGCAGAAAGGTTCTGGAATGGAGGACACGTACTGGCAAGCGCAGCGTTGGACGTCCGCCTACAAGGTGGACAGACGACCTGATAAAGGTCGCAGGAAGTCGCTGGATGCAGGCCGCTTCCAACAGGTCGGTGTGGAAATCTATGGGGGAGGCCTGTGTTCAGCAGTGGACGTCCTGTGGCTGATGATGATGATGATGATGAGTCCCGTCATCGGTGTGAGAAACGCGCTTGAATTTGTTTTCGTCCGCGTTAATTTTCTGCGATAACTCCTAAGATATTCATTTAAATTATATGGTGTAAAAGTTTATAATAATGTGCATGAAATGCTTAAGATCACTAACGTATTTAAATTGATGAAGATTAATACTGTATTCGTCTAAAGAGCTTTCCAATTAAGTAATGGCGTAAAATGCTGATGCGCAAATTTGTACGGTTGCAGATTAAAACATTTATCTGTGAATGCGCCTGTTTAAACTTATTCTGTGAAATATTATGTGAATACGTATTTTATTTATTTTATCACCCGGAGACGGCGGCCTACTATATCACATGAGAGCGTGCGGTTCTGCTGGTGGTAGGATGTTCATATCCGCTTGGATAGCGAGCGTCGTACACGTGGTGGTAAAACCAACCATAGTGACTCGCATGTGTAGATAGCGTTCCAGGATCAGCCAGTGTGTATCCGGTTCGGCTTGCGATATGACTTGATGGTTGGTTGGGGCAGGTATAGGGGTACATATTATTTAATGTACTTCTTCTTTTTATTTATGGCTTTCGCATTATTATGCATTTTGCCAGTGTATGCCAGGTATAATTATTTATTCTCAAGTTATTTTTACAAGAACGATGAAACACGGGTGCGGTCGATTTCAAGGTCTTGCCGGAGTTTTGGTGTTAACTCCTTTCAGTACGATGCTTAATTCACTTATTTCAATGTTTTCATCAACTGTTCATCACCGTCAATGTTTATTGAACAAATCCACACCACTTTTATACAACAAACACAACTCTAGACTAGTTTATGAAATAAATTAAAATAAGAGAACAACTGCGCTGTCAGAATTCCCGCCAAAACTCTTATTTAATGTATATATTTGTTTCTACCGCCAAGCAACAGTGTGTAAGCACTGTTGTGTTTCGGTTTGAAGGACATTGAAGCCAGTGAACTGGGCATTGTTAGACTTAACATTTTATGTCTCAGGGTGACGAGCGCAGTTCAGTGCCATGCAGTGCTTTGTAATTCAAAGTTCTGTGTGGTGTTGCTTCTGTTTATGGGCAGGCGTGGCGTTTACCATCAGGCGAGCGCCTTGCTCGTATCGTCATTCAAAAAAAAAAACATCCTTGTATCCCTGTGTCTGCAATGGTCATCTGCTTTCATGTCGCAGACCCCTAGATTCGCTTCTTCCCTCTTCGGAGTGTGAAGAAGCGTTTACGTTTATACAGGCCGGCATGATTCTGGTGACCACCGATAAACTCATTGTTTGTCGGTGGTCGCTGGTTTTTTGGACTACACTACGCTTACCATCAGGTGTAGTCACTTTGCCGTGCTCGGATAAATAAAGCCTTGTCTGTTTTTACATCGATTAAAAATATTATGATGCTCAAACGCATTATTTTTTTTTTATCCTGAGCTCGGCACAGTGACTACGCTACACCTGATTGTAAGTGTAGCGCAATCCAAGAATAGTGTCGACCAACGATAAACAATGTGTCCATCGTAGGTCGGCAAGATCATGCTGGCCTGCCAAAGGGCCAAGGGGGTGGGGAAGGAAAAAGGGATGGGAAAAGGGTTAGGATCAGGGGGCAAGCCCCCTGGGGAGAGCCGGATATACACTGGCTGACCCTGAAACGCGACCCACACAAGGTGGGCCACTATGGCAGGTTTTAGCACCAGTGTATGGTGGTCGCTATCCGGTCGGATACAAGTATTCTCCCACCAGCAAAATTAAAAATACGGTCGACGAAACACATGGCTGTAGATACCTGATGCGTGTGATATCGGAGCGAGATCATTAATTGTACATTACGATAACAACTAACGACTAGTACATTATACCTACAATATGTTAATCCCCTGCAGCAGGATCCCTACTAACGTTACCAACCCAGACGGCCTCTCGCATAGGAAAGATTGTAGGACTTGTAAACTAAGTTCTCGAGATGTTTTTTATCCGAGAACGGCAAACTAACTGCACTACACCTGATGGTAAGCGCAGCGCAGTCCAAAAAGACCAGCAACCACAAACAAACAATGCGTTTATCAGTGATCACCAGAGTCATACCGGCCTGTATAAATGCTTCTTCACACTCTGAAGATGGAAGAAGTAAATCGGCGGGCCTGCTGTCGGACAGGCGGGTGACCGATGCAGGCACAGGGATACAAGGATGTAACCTCTATATGCGCCCCAACGAATCATCAAGTCCTGTCGGAAGCCCGGATATACTTACTTTTATTTGATTGAATGACGAGACGAGCAATGCGCTCGCCTGATGGTAATCGCAATGCCTGACCATAAACAAAAGCCACACCACACAGAACTTTGAATTAATAAAGCACTGTATGGCACTGAACTCCACTCGTCATCCCGAGACATAAGATGTTAAGTCTCATAGTGGCCAGTAATTTCACTGACTTCAACGTCCTTCAAACCGAAACACAACAGTGCTTACACACTGTTGCTTGGCGACACTAAAAGATATAGCGGTGGTACCAACACAGATGGCCTCTCGCATAGGAAAGACTTGTAGGACTTGTAAGTTTTCGAGATATCGTGATTAAACACTGAGTCAGTGGTGTTTCGCTAATATATCATGCTGTAAAAAAGCCCAAGAATTTTTCAGATCTTTTAACCCGACTTTATTTTATGTGTTTAGATAATCAAGAATAATGTGCAATAAAAAAAAATATGATGATGATACATACGCTCTCTATTTCGCATCTATATTTATCCCCTCTAGAGTATAAAGTTTGCCTTGGTGGCGCAGCTGTGCTGAGGTCTCGGGTTCGATCCCCGGCTCGGCTAAAAGTGATATTTGGGTTTTTCCATTGGCTTCAATGGTCTTCAAACCGAACACAACAGTGCTTACACACTGTTGCTTGGCGGCAGAAATAGACACACAACAATACACAATACAACAGCTGGTCCTAAAACGAGATCTATACAAGGTGTGTGGATCACTATGGCTGGTTTTAACACCATGTGTACGGTGGTCGCTATCCGGCCGGATATATCCTACTACTAGTAAATTGGTTTGTTTGTTAAGATTCTGGCATGTTTCCAAGTAAAACAAATACCAGACAGTCCCAATTCAACTATAAATAAACAATTGTATCAATATTTCGTCACCATGTAACTGATTGGGTGCTTCGGAACTTCCAGTGAGATTTATCACAGGAAATATTATTTTGTTTTGTCGGGACGCTGCTTTGGTTCATATACATGTCTGAGAATGGACACTAACTTGAGTATATAAATACCATGTAATAATAATACTAGCCATGTAATATACGTCCCACTGCTGGACACGGGCCTCCTCTACTGAATGAGAGGGGTTAGGCCTTACTCCTTAGTCTACCACGCTGGCCTAATGCGGGTTGGCAGACTTCTCATACATTCGAAAAATCTTCTCAGGTATGCAGGTTTCCTCACGATGTTTCCTTCACCGTTAAAGCAAGCGATAATTAACAATTAATGTACACATAACTTAGAAAAGTTAGAGGTGTATGTTCTTGGGGCTGGTTTCGAACCTGCGACTTTCGTCTCGACAATCCGTACCACTTCCCGATGAGCTATCGCTGCTTCTCAAATAAATAGCATAATAAATTTTAAATTGGACGGTACCGCCAATAATATTGTTTACTTGAGGGTAGTTTACTTAGTTTGCCGGTTGTTTAGACTCTCGGAGTGGGGGGAAATTATAGTCTCCTAAATAACGAATCAAACTCTCAATCCGCAACAAGATTAGGATTTACACCTCGTGCATCAGGCCGATTATGACGTACGCTTCGCCCGCGTTTGCTCATGTCCCCAATTTTTTTTTTATCCTGATTCGGCAAAATGACTACGCTACACCTGATGGTAAGTGTAGCGCAATCCAAGGATAGTGTCGACCAACGATAAACAATGTGTCCATCGCAGGTCGGCAAGATCATGCCGGCCTGACAAAGTTCCTGGGATGAACTACGAGGTCCCTGCTAACGGAATACTGGCGACCTCGCAGTATCTCATCCCAGGGCCAAGCGGGAGGGGAAGGAAAAAGGGATGGGAAAAAGGTTAGAACCGGATATACACTGACTGACCCTGGAACGCGACCCAAACAAGGTGGTTTTAGCACCAGTGTACGGTGGTCGCTATCCGGTCGGATACAAGTATCCTCCCACCAACGAGACGATTCTAATTAGACGCTTGCAAACACTGCATAATTGCTTTCTGCGTAAGATTCTTGGGGCCCCGTGGTATGTGAGAAATCACAACCTCCACGTGGACACTAGTTTACCGGCCATCCGGCAGTTCATGAAAATGAACAGCAAGCGCTATTTCGATCGCGCCGCCCACCATCCGAATACACTGATCTGTAAATATACAGGGTTATTTTTAAAACACTGACAACCTCGCAGGAGTAGATTCCTAAGGTCATTTGCTACTACTTTTGTTCTACGACTTTTCATAATTTGTTAGATTTTATTCTCATACAAAAATAATTATGAATTTAATTTCCGTCTTGAATTTTACCTACGCGCAGATTACGTAATACACGCGCGCGCGCGTCAGTTCAATGACCGGCCGCGCCGTCTCGATCGATAATACCTACACTTAGACGTCCGAACAAAAACACTACGTAACAAAAACTTGTAAAATCATTTTTTTTCTTATGTATTGAGTTATGTCCAAACTCGTAGAACAAAAGTTGTTCCTTATGGGGTCAGCTATATGGCCCTGCGAGGTTGTCAGTGTTTTAAAAATAACCCTGTATATATACTCCCTTTGACCGAGCAAAGTGGAGAAGACCGCGTAGCGTCCTCACCGATCCAGACGATGAGACCACTCTGGCCATCCGACGGATGGAGGAATTCAGACATAATCAACACTCCACACGACCGTCATACCGTCCTCGCCGCCGAGGACCGCGTCGCGTTCCCCGCAACCCTGACCTTAGTACCGGCCCGCGACCCGATGATGATCAGTATTATTTTTTATTTATGGCCCTTGCAGTACTATGCATTTAGCCAGTGTCAAGTACAATTCATTCTCAAGTTATTTTTACAAGAACGATGAAACACGGGTGCGGTCGATTTCAAGGTCTTGCCGGAGTTTTGGTGTTAACTCCTTTCAGTACGATTCTTAATTCACTTATTTCAATGTTTCCATACACTGTTCATCACCGTCAGTGTTTATTGAACAAATCCACACCACTTTTATACAACAAACACAACTCTAAACTAGTTTATGAAATAAATTAAAATAAGCGATGAACTGCACTGTCAGAATTCCCGCCAAAACTCGATGATCCGTAGCTTTAATAGTCTCTGCCCTCTCGTCGCTATCCGGGCGGATATGAATATCCTACCACCAGCAAAACTTGTTGATTATGGTGTAAATGCCCTCTCGCCGATGAAAGTCAAAGTCAAAAGTCAAAAATAAAATGTATGTGTATAAAGGGGGGAAAACCCAAAAATCTAAAGTTATATAATATTATTTTATTTATGTAACCGATGACATTTTTGTATATTATAATTTATGGATGGTAACTCCGGAATAAAATTATAAATAAATAAATACATTATGTATTAGCTTTAAATTGAGGAATGTAAATGTTGCCACAAATAAAATGTAAATGTCATTATTATTGTTATAATATAAGGAGGAGATATGTTTTTTTTTTATATACTTGAACGACGAAACGAGCAATTCCCTCGCCTGATGGTAAGCGACACGCCTGCCCATAAACAGAAGCAACACCACACCGAACTTTGAATTACAAAGCATGACACTGCTCTCATTACGTCTAGGCGTAAGTTAAGTGTCATAATAAAAAAAATAAAAAAAATGTCCAGTAATTTCACTGGTTTCAATGCATGGTTCTCTTCGGAGAGGGAAGAAGCATATCGAGGGGCTTGCGACAGGACAGGCGGATGATGATGATGATCGATTCAGGCACAGGGATATAACCCACCCCACCCAACCATCAAGTCATGTCGCAAGCCCCTCGGGAGCACCGGATATACACTGCCTGATCCTGGAACGCGATCCACATAAGGTATATGGGTCATTATGGCAGGTTTTAACACCATGTGTACGGTGGTCGCTATCCGGGCGGACATGAATATCCTACCACCAGAATATAAAATATCCTGATGAGAAGCCAAAGACAACTCAAAATCAAAATCTTTATTTATCATGTAGGCTAAGAAAGCGCTTATGACAGGTCAAGTACAGAACATTTATCGTTAAAGACTAACTTAAAAATAAGGTAACTTTGGAATAACCGCCGCGCTATAGGCTGGCAGGAAAAGGCACACCAACATAGGATGGGAAGAAGGAGAGGATCCTTAAGGGATTCACGGACTAGGAAGATGTGGAAATTGGGTCAAGGGCAGGAAGGAGTAGGGTAAGGGTTTAATGGTAAGGAGATGTATCGTTGACCTTACTGGCAGGAAAATCCCTAGCCTAGCTAACCTACCAACCTTTCTCGAGCTGCCTACTGATGACGACTAACTGCAATGTCGTTTGTCCCCAGCTATGACGGTGCCGTAACAGCATGCTGTCCCTATGGGTGTGGTTGGTGTGTGTGTCGGTGGTGTCGTCATCGGTGACGTCATCAGTGACGTCGGCTCGCTGTCCCGCGTCCTGCTCGTGCGGTAATGGAGACGAGCTCGAGTACTGGTGTCGGCTGGGCGACGCCAATGTGACCATCACGGCGAGCGTGCGGGACTACGGGTACATCGACTGTGAGGTGAGATTTTTTTTTTATCCTGGCTCGGCATAGTGACTACGCCATACCTGATGGTAAGTGTAGCGCATTCCAAGAATAGTGTCGACCAATGATAAACAGTGTGTCCATCGTAGGTCGGCAAGATCATGCCGGCCTACCAAAGTTCCTGGGATGAACTACGGAATCCCTGCTAACGTTAACGCTAATCTCATCCCAGGGCCAAGGGAAGGAAAAATGGATGGGAAAAGGGTTAGGATCAGGAGGCAAGCCCCCTGAGGAGAACCGGATATACACTGGCTGACCCTGGAACGCGACCCACACAGGGTGGGCCACTATGGCAGGTTTTAGCACCAGTGTACCGGTGGTCGCTATCCGGTCGGATACGAATTTCCTCCCACCAACAATAAGAACATGATATGAACAAATAAATAAATGACACCCAACAGTCACACACATAGTCCTGACCCCGCAGTAAGATACGAGTCCAGGAACTACGAGAGACTTTCGGTCTTACAACACCCACACCCCGAAACAAATAATTGTGGATTACACAAACATTTATTTCGGTGCGGGGATCGAACCCGCGGCCTCTCGCTTCACAGTCGGCTACTCTCTCAAAACAAAACAAAAAAAGTGTGTGTGTGTGCAAATTACATACAGAAGAAGTGAAACTTCAGAATCATTAATATAAATTAATTAACCAACGAATTCTAATACGCAAATGCAAATAAAATAAAACACGTGAATAATAATAAACCACGTTGTTTATGACACATTTTCCGAAGGCTTCGTTGTACGCAGGCGAAAAGACACGAGATATCATACTTGTCATCGGCCCTCGATCAGTACGCCAAATTTCGATTTAATCTGAAGTTTTGAAGGAGGTCACAATCATGTTCAAAGTTTCCGTTACATACTAACATACAAACATACGTATGAAGCTAATAAAAGTGTGTTAAAAAACAATTAATAACCGATGGGGCAGAAAGATTCTGGAATGGAGGCCACGTACTGGCAAGCGCAGCGTTGGACGTCCACCTACAAGGTGGACAGACGACCTGATAAAGGTCGCAGGATGTCGCTGGATGCAGGCCGCTTCCAACAGGGGCCTTACTCTTGATTTTAATTCCGATCGATCGACATTGGAATTGTAACGTTTCGTACTCTTGAGTTCGACACTAGCGCCACATTGGTTTTGAAATTGCGTGACTATTTTGGGAACTAAGTGGAATCGGGATCGGGCTTGGCGTGCGATAAACGCTACTCTTGAGTGCTTTTTGACAGCTGTTTATTGCGTCAGTATTAAGTTGGGATTGTGTGTGGATTGTGCTTTTTCCAATAACAAAAGTGTAACTTTTTAGAAATTGTTTTGCGTTATAAGTGATTTTTCGTGAATATTAAGTGTATAATATGGCACGATTAGCATTTATGTACTGTGTACTACGTAATTCGCATAAAAAACAACTAAAACAAAGACGAGATGAGCGTCGGATGATGCGTTATACGGACAAAGCGTTTTCTATGAATGAAGACGAATTTAAAGCGAATTATAGAGTGAGCAAGGATTTGTTTGAGGAAATTTACGAAAACATTAAGCCGTTTATGCCAACTCCTAAAAGAAAAAGTGATATATCACCAAAATATAAGGTACCTAAATGTTGTCTTTGATAAATGACTTTAATCAACCATGATGACTTGTTTGGAAGATCAATAGTTTAATACTTGTCTAATTCTTGCAGGTTTTAGTGGCGTTGTCCTTTTATGCGACTGGGAGTTACCAAAAACTAGTTGGAGGCACATACGGAACCCTAATGTCGCAGCAATCGGTTTCTCGTACTATTAGAGATGTAACGGCAGCTCTGAACCATCCAATAGTCCAAAGTAAATGGATTAAGTTTCCTCAAACTCGTCAGGAAAGAGATTCTATAAAAAGGAGGTAATGATAATGACCAATAAGTAACTGGATTATATTATCGAACTTAGATACATAATGTAACTGATTTTTTATATTACTTATATCACAAATTAAAACAAGGGTTTTATAAGTGGTACCTATATACTTTTCTTTATGACTATATACTTTTCCTTATGTTCCAGATTTTATGAAAAATTTCACATACCATCTGTTATAGGATGTATTGATGGCACTCATGTAGCCATAATTAGACCAACAGAAAATGAAGAGAGATTTTTTAATCGCAAACATTTCCATTCAAGAAATGTTTTAATTGTAAGACAATAACTTTTTATTAATTTTTAATGTATTTTACCCCACAATAAATAAATACAATTTTCAGATAAGTGATGCAGACTTAAGAATTCTGTCAGTAGACGCTTCATTTGGAGGAGCATCACATGACAGTTTTGTCTGGAATCAACATCCTGTGAAACAACATTTAATTGATTTGAACAATAATGGAGAAAATGTGTTTTTACTAGGCAAGTATGATGTAAATAAATAGTCAGATCAATTTTAGTTTTTGTGATTGTGAATATATTTTAATTAGTTATACTTTTTAGGCGATTCTGGATATGCTCAGAGGGAGTATATGATGACACCTATAGTAGATGCTCCCGAAGGCTCCCCAGAACAATATTACACCAAGTTGCATTGCTCTGCAAGAAATACAGTGGAACGTACCATCGGTGTACTCAAAAGTAGATGGAGGTGCTTACTCGGGCATAGGGTTCTACATTATCATCCAGACGTAGCAGCCAGAATAATTAATGCATGTTGTGTCTTACACAACATGTGTATTAATAGAGTAGGTATCGATCTTGTGGAGAATACACCAGAGGATGGAAATGAACACACTGTCATTTCTCAAGAATCAACCATCAGCACAGCTGCTGAACTAAGACAAGGCACTGAAAAGCGAAATGCTTTAGTTCAGCAGTTGTGGGCGAGTAGAAGGTAGGAAAAAGAATTAGGAAATTTTAGATAAGATTTAGGATAATTTTACTTTCTTTTTTATTTTACTTTCTCTTGGATTTCATGCGACTTGATGCTTGTTAGTTAGATGTGTATATGTATTTATATATCTTATTGTGTATAATCAATTTTGAAATAGTGATGAAATATTAATTTTAGTATATTGAAACCAATGTAAACACTTTTTTATCATTATGTTATTTATGACATTGTATTTCTTCTGTATATAAATTAAAAATTAAGAAAATGGAGAACTGAATAAACATTTTTTTCTTAGACATGCTTTTATTTACAACTTACTAATTAAACAATAACACAAATTAAATCGAATAGGCAAGAAAAACAGAAAAATGTTTGAACTTCAAACAAACAGCTAATGTTTTCGGATATCGACTAAATATCAATATCCAAAAACATTAGCAATAAATAAAGCTTTGACATAAATCGCTAATACATGTGAATAATATTTAAGATGTAGCTAGAAAAATGGCAAAGTCAAGGATTTGGCATTTTTCTAGCTACATCCGAAATTGCATTAGCAATAGACATCAAAGCACTTGCGATATTTGCCAACGCTTGCGCTGTTATTGATTCCGCTTCAACCCGCCGCGCTTCGATACTCGCAAACTGCTCCATATTTATATCCAATGGCCGCGGAATTAAAGAGCGGCGT
The DNA here is from genome assembly GCA_949126905.1 of Amorpha juglandis. Lineage (NCBI taxonomy): Eukaryota > Metazoa > Arthropoda > Insecta > Lepidoptera > Sphingidae > Amorpha > Amorpha juglandis. The sequence continues at coordinate 8,115,279 of OX421392.1, forward strand.
CTGCGGGGTCGTTGTGGTATTGTACTCTGAAGTGGCGTAGGAGGCGCAGGTACTGGAATAAAAAAAAAAAGTAAAATCAGCACTTGACCAAATAAGTTTCAAACTTCTGGGTTGTTACAAAAAACAAGTCAATAAATGATAATGAAGTTCTTTTTTGCTATAGCCCAAAAGGTGATTAGTCCCAAAACACTCCAATACTATACACTTAAGTGTGTGTTGAGTAGTGTGACTGGAGAGCTTTTTTGAAATATTTAAACATTTGTAACCAAATTCGAATAAAGACTTACTTGTGGATGATGCTGGTATTGCGTCATTGTGTGACGCGCCAGGAATAGGGGAAATGTTTTGCAAAGAATCTATGACAGTACAAGAAGACTCTTGTACTGTTACAACATCCTCTTCCACAACTGGTAACTCGGTAGGTCTAGTCTGAAACAATTAAATTATTATTAGAATAATAAAATATTTAGTATACTTAAAATAAATATGACAAGTATGATATAATTGTAAATAAGTATAAAAATTTATTACTGATTGAGGAAATGGATTGACTGTCCATCTTGAATCACCAGTCGCAAACTCTTGTCCACCCATCACCGCCACTAATCTTTTGTCTAAGGCAGACAATACCGGCAAGTTGTCTGCTGTCCCACCACCAGTGCGCCTCATTGAAGCTGAGAGTTCTGCACACTGCTTCTTTAGAGCACATTTTTTCTCAGCCCAATACTGAAAACATGCATTAATTTTAATGAAATTGCTCTATTGATACAATGATTCGTAATAATTACCAAGTAAGTTCTTTATTAAATTACCTTAGCCCAGCCTTGACAGTTCTTATTTGCTCCTCCGAGAGAATTTAATGTTGTTGCTAAATTTTCCCATTTTCTCTTTGTTTCTAATTTGCCTTGTGTGGTCCGAAGCAAACCTTTAGCTATGCCTGGGTTTTGCTCCAAGAATTCCACCAAACTTTCTAATTGGGCGTAACTAGGACGATTTGACATTATAACTATAAAATATAAGTAATTATTAAATTATGCATATAAAACAAAAAAAAATAATAAGAAAATAACTTCATTGTCAAAACAATTAAATTATTAATAAAAATATAAATATATTAAACATTCAATAAAGTAAAACATTACTTTAAATAATAAAGGAATTATGATTGAAATAAAACTACGTCACGGGGTGGACCACGAAGGCTGAAAAGTCTTCGAAACGTCGGGATCAAAATTAATAAAAAACCGCGATAAAATCCGTTCAAATTAGTTTTATTTCAATGAGTAATATTCGCGTAAACGTAGGAATTATGATTGTATATTTACTTACCACTTGTATAAAACTTTAATATGAGCTAAGTAACTTAACGGCCACAATTATTTCTTAGTAAACGGTACCGAACGCGAACAATATCTTTGAGTTAATGGTATACAAACTTGCATTTCGAATTCACTTCTAAAACCACTTCACATTATTTTGAAATTGGAGAACTTTTACGCCGGGTATTTCCTTTAAAGTGGTGTAGGCAACGATCCTAACGCATGAAGCCAAAGTCATGGGTAATTTTAGGATTTTAATTATTTTCTTACGACCAAATGTATTTAAAACGTTAAAAATAATCAATTAAACAACTATTTCTATCATATTCATTTATTAGCCTTGTTTTTTAAGGATAAAGCATTTTAAAGACCTATTACCGATTTATTGTAATGAGTTGAACACCACTATTGCAGCTCGAAACATAGCTAACTTCACATGTAACAAAACAATCGCGGGGCAATCCCAATTTCAATCCAATGTTGGCATTTTTGTTTTCAAGAGTACCGAATCACGTGACTGCTAAATTAACATTGGAATCGGATTGGCTTTAGATTGGAATTGAAATTAGTTTGAAGAGTAAGGGCCCAGATCGGGCTGGAAATCTTTGGGGGAGGCCTATGTTCAGCAGTGGACGTCTTGTGGCTGATGATGATGATGAAAAAACAATGGATATACAATACAATTATTTAATTCCAGGGCGGCGCCCTCACATGCTCGGACTTCCCGTCCCTCCCCATAGCGGGCAACCTCACACTCCCCTCTCTATCGATTCGCGCCTGCTCCCTGCCGGCCCCGCTCGCGTGTATAGCGCGAAGGTTGGGCGCCACTGGTGTGGATATACTGAACCTGCGCAATATCCTGACGCCGCTGGACGCGAGCCATGTCGCGGGGCTCGGGACCCATGCGCTGATCATGTTCAATGCGGGTGAGTATTTTTTTTTTATCCTGGCTCGGCAAAGTGACTACGCTGCACCTGATGGTAAGTGTAGCGCAATCCAAGAATAGTGTCGACCAACGATAAACAGTGTGTCCATCGTACGTCGGCAAGATCATGCCGGCCTACCAAAGGGCCAAGGGGGAGGGTAAGGAAAAGGGATGGGAAAAGGGTTAGGATCAGGGGGCAAGCCCCTGGGGAGAACCGGATATACACTGGCTGACCCTGGAACGCGACCCACACAAGGTGGGCCACTATGGCAGGTTTTAGCACCAGTGTACGGTGGTCGTTATCCGGTCGGATACAAGTATCCTCCCACCAGCCAATTATGAGACTTAACGTCTTATGTCTCAGGTGAAAGTTCTGTGCGGTGTTGCTTCTGTTTATGGGCAGGCGTGGTTACCATCAGGCGAGCGCTTTGCTCGTCTCTTCATTCAATCAATTAAAAAAAACACTAATCCTACTTCCCACTGAATAGTAGGACTCGTCTCTTCATTCAATCAATTAAAAAAAAACACTAATCCTACTTCCCACTGAATAGTAGGAACTAGGAAGTAGGATATAATGTAGGTCGCTCGTATGCGAGAGGCCGTCTGGGTCGGTACCACCGCGCCGTCTATTGACAGTGTGTAAGCACTGTTGTGTTTCGGGAAGGACATTGAAGCCAGTGAAATTACTGGGCATTATGAGATTTAACATGTTATGTCTCGGGGTGACGAGCGCAGTTCAATGTCTTGCAGTGCTTTGTAATTCAAAGTTCTGTGTGGTGTTGCTTCTGTTTATGGGCAGGCGTGATTACCATCAAGCGAGCGCCTTGCTTGTCTTGAAATTCAATCAAATAAACAATATATATACACGAGTATGTAAGTTTTCTGAGACCAGAGTTAAAAAAAAAGTCTTACCTCCACAGGAGCTCAAACGTCAATCCCGTCCGGCGCGCTCGCCTCCCTCCCGTCGCTGCGTCACTTCCGGCTGCGTGGCGGTGACGTCACACTCACCGGAAACGACTTCCAACACTCCCCCCCACTCACATACCTGGAGCTGGCGACGGATCGCATCACCTCCCTGCCCGCAGACTGCTTCCAGGGTCTGGGGGAGTTGCAGACCCTGAACATATGGGGGAATAATGTCAGTGATATCAGTGAACATGCACTTCGGGGTGAGTTTTAGATTTTTTTTTTGTATAAACTATTTTTCGTTTGTAAATTTTTTAAAAAAAATCTCGTTTTTTTTACTAGTCCTGTATTATATACGTCCCACTGCTGGGCACGGGCCTCCTCTACTGAATGAGAGGGGTTAGGCCTTAGTCCACCACGCTGGCCTAATGCGGGTTGGCAGACTTCACATACCTTTGAAAAATCCACACTACCTAGCGAATTGTGCAGTACTATACAGGGTTAATTTTAAAACACTAGCAACCTCGCAGGACCATATAGCTGAGCCCATAAGAAACAACTTTTGTTCTACGAGTTTGAACATAACTCAATACATAAGAAAAAAAATGATTTTACAAGTTTTTGTTATGTAGTGTTTTGTTCGTACGTCTACGTTTCAGTCATAAACGAACGACCCGACGCTCGCGCCCGCTTGCGCTGCTAATAATAATAATGTAGTTAATTTCTATTGCTCGCGGGGTTTGTAGCCAGTATGTACATACCTACACTGAGTCCACAATCCCTTCATACTTTACCAGGCTTAGGACTGGCTACATTAAACAATTAAGAACAAATACAGTATTTAAACATCTAAAATATGTTACGATAACGTAACAAAATATTTTTTGTCGTTTTCTAAAGTTTAATTAAACCAATTTCATATTGGTAGTTTGGTTTCCTTTACTTTTTATTGTTTAATGGAGGCGTATTTAAATAGTGAAATCAGCGTATTTACAGTATTTAAATTATTAACAGCTGACGGCTGTAGGTATCGATCGATACGGCCCAGCCACGACTTAAGGGTCATTGAACTGACGCTCGCGCCCGCGTGTATTACGCAATCTGCGATGCGCGCAGCGTAGGTAACATTCAAGACGGAAATTAAATTCATACTTATTTTTGTATGAGAATAAAATCTAACAAATTATGAAAAGTCGTAGAACAAAAGTAGTAACAAATTACCTTAGGAATCTACTCCTGCGAGGTTGTCAGTGTTTTAAAAATAAACCTGTATATTTAAAAAAAAGGTGTCCCGAAAAAATTATCTATACTAATAAAAAAAAAAAAAAATACGTCGTTAAAATACAATTTTTTTTTATGGTTTTTTTTATTAATACAGTAATACAGATTACAGGTCTATCCACCTTACACCTGTAATCATAAGTACAAGTTGCCTACATCCTTGCCTCTACGTTTCCGCTCACACCTTCACTCTTCTTACATAGAATGTAATTTCAGCACTAAGCTACGGTGCGAATTATTCAAAATTTAATTCAAGTGTAAACTTCTTTTAGCGCGGTACGCATATTTTTAGATGAGATAAAATTTCGGAACTCGCGACACCGTTACGAGACGCAGCTATAGCACAGTAAAGATAGTAGCTATAGTGTGTGCATATACGCATGCACATATAGCAGACCGCGAACGCGTCTAGATAAATAAAAAAAAACATTTATTGGTAAAAAATGTATAACAACTGTTTTGCCTAGTGTTTAAACAACCGATAACACAACAATTGTTAACTCCCGATTAATATATATTTTTTAATAAATCTAATGTTGCGCCAAAATAAGTTTTCACTTCTGTCGGCAATGCTGTAATTCGTATTTTTTTATAAAAAAAATTGTAGTCCCGAATTTTTTCTTTAAAAAAACGTAGCTAAAAATTTTTTTTAATGAATGCAGGTCTATCCAGCCTAGAAGGGTTGTATATAAGTACTAGTCGCGTCCACTCGTTGCCTCCGCGGCTCTTCGCTCACACTCCTGCACTACAAAATGTCAGTCTTACCAGGAATACACAGTGTGGAATTTGCCCTAAATTTCGGCCATGGTCTTTTTATATCAGAATTTCATAGTGTTAAACATTTCAAATGGTTCAGTAGAACTCCTGCGAGTCAATTATGTTTAGTTTTGGAGATATAAATTTTTGAAAATTAAAATTTTTTTGGTCCTAAAAACTTTAAAAAAAATGTAGGCTCGAAAATATAGAACTTATTAATGTTTTGATTTATTTGTATAAACGAGTAGCAAAACGTGAATTTTTTCATGCATTTCGGATATCTCTACGATCAACACATAGAGAGTTATTAATTTTTATTTGTTTTTCATTTTTATTTTTTTTAACGTAAACCATTTGCTATTAGCACAATTTTTTTACATAGTTAATTACTTCTAATAAAGACAAATATGTAGTATTAAAACTGAAAGATAATCTTGATAGGTTTAGAAGTTACAAGTACTTACATTTTGGCGTTAGGGCTGTCACTATTTTTTGGACCAATTTATTCTGAGAATTCGAAACAACTAAATAACAGATTTTCTAAATTTAACTACAAAAAGAAAAATAATAAAGGTACAATTGAAAATCTGAAAACGTATATAATAATAAATTTATTTCTCAAAACATAAATAACACATACAAGGTTAGGTATAAGTTTCAAAAACACATATCATTAAACGTCAGTCGTTAAAGCCTAGTTTTAAACTTATTGGGAGAAGATTATGAGCCATCTCTGTCTAGAGATCAATTAAGAACTAATATAACAAGATTAATGAGTACCAGCCAAAGTTTACTAAATAAGTGCAAGAGAAATCGTCCGTTTTTTATAAAAAAACACAATGTGTATCTCAATGAAACTTTTATTACTGGGCAACTGCGAGAAGAAACTTTGAGGCAACAACCTTGCACCTCATTTGCTGCCTCTTCATTCGATACATTGCCAGCCTTTACCGATTTAAGCGATCGACAACAGCGCAGATTAAAACGTGACCTGGCAACTAAACTGCAAGATGAACCGCAAGAAAAACTCATAAAAGTGATTTCGAATACTTTAAAAGTCACCTCCGACTGAACCAAACTGCCCCCTAAGTCTGTTAAGGACTTAGAAACTGTTATAAATATATGTTTAGAAACCAAGACAGCGCCTACTGATACAATAAACAAAATCTCTCAGACTCCACGAGCGTATACACCGGATGAAGCTCTTGCTGTAGTAATAGATAGAAAATGTACTGTGGAAACGTACGAATTTCTGCGTTCTGATTTAGGTGAAAGAAAATGCCCAGTATTTCCTCCCTATTACTTAGTAAAAATGCGAGGAAAGCATGCTATCCAAATAATATTCAGGTTTCGGAAAGAGAAGCATGTGTGGATCTTCAGTTTTTATTGCAACATATTTTTGAGCGTATTGTAAAGAGTCATGACGATACTTTTGTACAATATTGTGAACAACAAGAAATGACACAAATAGACTGTATTCTTCACGGATCTTGGGGTTTTGACGGATCTACTGGGCAAGCATTTTATAAGCAAAAATTCTCGGATTATGAAGGAGGTGATGAAAATAGTCTATTTGCAACGACGTTAGTGCCCCTACAGATTTCTATCGGTGGTAAAACTGATATTATATGGAATAATAGTACTCCACAATCATATAGGTATTGTCGTCCTATTCGGGTGCAGTATAGAAAAGAAAGTACAGATCTTATACTAAGCGAAAAACAGCGAGTCTAAAACCATCATAGGCATAGGCATCGGCTTGGGTGTGCCCCTGGCATTGCCAATGTCCATGAGCAGCGGTGACCGCTTACCATCAGGCGGAGCACTTGCTCGTCTGCCTATCAAGGCAATAAAAAAAAATGTCTATTTGTGTCATTTCTTGTTGTTCACAATATTGTACAAAAGTATCGTCATGACTCTTTACAATACGCTCAAAAGTATGCTGCAATAAAAACTGAAGATCCACACACGCTTCTCTTTCCGAAACCTGAATATTATTTGAATAGCATGCTTTCCTCGCATTTTTTACTAAGTAATAGGGAGGAAATACTGGGCATTTTCTTTCACCTAAATCAGAACGCAGAAATTTGTACGTTTCCACAGTAAATTTTCTATCTATTACTACAGCAAGAGCTTCATCCGGTGTATACGCTCGTGGAGTCTGAGAGATTTTGTTTATTGTATCAGTAGGCACTGTCTTGGTTTCTAAACATATATTTATAACAGTTTCTAAGTCCTTAACAGACTTAGGGGGCAGTTTGGTTCCGTCGGAGGTGACTTTTAAAGTATTCGAAATCACTTTTATGAGTTTTTCTTGCGGTTCATCTTGCAGTTTAGTTGCCAGGTCACGTTTTAATCTGCGCTGTTGTCGATCGCTTAAATCGGTAAAGGCTGGCAATGTATCGAATGAAGAGGCAGCAAATGAGGTGCAAGGTTGTTGCCTCAAAGTTTCTTCTCGCAGTTGCCCAGTAATAAAAGTTTCATTGAGATACACATTGTGTTTTTTTATAAAAAACGGACGATTTCTCTTGCACTTATTTAGTAAACTTTCGCTGGTACTCATTAATTTTGTTATATTAGTTCTTAATTGATCTCTAGACAGAGAAGGCTCGTAATCTTCTCCCAATAAGTTTAAAACTAGGCTTACTCGGTCGTTTAATGATATGTGTTTTTTATCTTTTAATAGGTCAAAAATTGTCAGCCGAGTTAAAATATTGTGGTTCGACGGCCCTTGGTTGTCATCATATGTTGGATCTCTTTGCATATTTGCTGTCACACCCAGAGATTGAGGAGTGCTGGTTGCGGCGCAGTCCGCAACTTCATTTACCTCTCGTTGACCAGTGTGAGGGTTGGCGCCCTCACACCCTTCTAGCCCTAAGTCCTCCGGTCGGAGCCCGGATGGACGTCCCCCAGTCAGATCCTGCTGAGGCAAAGTGGCATCATGAGTCTTGAACGGCTCCATGATGCCTCACCCCCGTATCTCCATACTGCATGTAAAGACTTGGGGTTTTAGCTATAACCTCACGAGGGTGGACTCCTTCCCAAGTCACATGCACTATTTCATCGATAATGAGACGAAAATCTCAAATATCTGTGTCGAGGCACTTGTCCTTTTTTCTACTTTTTCGTATCCAAAAAGTCCATATCACCATCTGAAACAAAAAAAAATATCTAAATACTATCCTAGCTAGCATGTACAACAAAGTTACGTGTCACACTGACTGATAGATAAAGCTCAGCATGATCCATAGATTTGCGCTTGCATATTTATTAAATTATGTTAAGAATAAAATAGTAATTATTACTTTCGTGTTAAACTACTGGACTGTATGTTAAGACATAAGATAAGTGTAATTGAAGCACTTTAAAAAATTACCAAAGTACGTTAGTACTATTAGCAGTTGTATTAGCAGTGAGAAGTAGTATTGAAAATACTTACTGGTTTGTCTTGCTTTAACTGTTGTAGATTATAACCTCATTTACTCACAATGCGATGTGCTACCATTGCACATTAAATCACCGAAACTGCTTAACTCGATTTAAATCTTAAAATAGTTTTGGAGAACGCGTTTGCTTTGAAAACAATGTTCGAGTATGAATATGGCATGGAAAATTAAATTATTTTCAAATGAATTTTTTTTCGTCCCGAATTCGGGACGAAAAATCTAAAGAAATTTGGTGTCAACCCTAATGACAAAAATTTGGTCCGAAAGAATAATTAATTATATCTTCTAAACCCATCAAGATTATCTTTCAGTTTTAATACTATATATTTGTCTTTATTAGAAGTAGTTAACTATGTAAAAAAATTGTGCTAATAGCAAATGGTTTACGTTAAAAAAAATAAAAATGAAAAACAAATAAAAATTAATAACTCTCTATGTGTTGATCGTAGAGATATCCGAAATGCATGAAAAAATTCACGTTTTGCTACTCGTTTATACAAATAAATCAAAACATTAATAAGTTCTATATTTTCGAGCCTACATTTTTTTTTAAGTTTTTAGGACCAAAAAAATTTTAATTTTCAAAAATTTATATCTCCATAACTAAACATAATTGACTCGCAGGAGTTCTACTCAACCATTTGAAATGTTTAACACTATGAAATTCTGATATAAAAAGACCATGGCCGAAATTTAGGGCAAATTCCACACTGTGGAATATCATCTCCACTGTGCCCAGTGGACTGTTCCAGGGACTGCGTCACCTGACACAGGTAAAACACTGTTATCTTTATATATAAAAATGTTTCACGTTGTTTGTCCGAGATGAACTACTAAACTGCTAAACCGATTTTAATCAAATTTGCACACAGTTTGATCCAACTTGAGAGATAGGATTGTGTATATCTGAATTTATAGTCGCAATAGTTTTTATAGCAAATTATTCGTTTATTATATGACAAAGAGTTATAATTATCTATGGAGTTCCATAAGATTCTAACAGATGGCGATTGAGTAAGTATCCAATACATGGCGCATACTGTATTGAATATTTTCCTACAATATACTTTAACGTATACCTTAGGCACAGCAACGTTTGGGCGATTGTGTCCAACATAATAGTGGACTATTCGTTCATAAGCATTTTTAATTAATTTCTATAAATGAATTACAAAAACTTGTTTCTTGCCCTGTATTATTCAATTTAAAAGGTATTTTTCCTAATTTCAAAATATTTTTATTAGAAAGTCTTGTTTCATGGGGTATATCAAGTTCTTATATTTATTCTTATCTGATCAACTAACGAGACGAGCAAGTCGTTCGCCTGATGGTAAGCGGCACGCCTGCCCATAAACAGAATCAACGCCACACAGAACTTTGAATTATAAAGCACTGCATGGCACTGAACAGCGCTCGTCACTCCCAGACATAAGAAGTCTCACAATGCCCAGTAATTTCACCGGCTTCAATGTTCTTCAAACAGAAACACACCAGTGCTTACAGACTATTGCTTGTCGACGTCAATAGACGGCGCGGTGGTACCAACACAGACGGCCTCTCGCATACGAGGGACCTACCACCTTAAAATATGTATATGATTGTATACGTTCGTATATTATACATTTATGTTACGTATATTTCTTTCACAGGTGATAATCTCAAACGAAGTCCCACTCAGAATAGAACCATTAGCGTTCGCGAATCTGACCATCACCACGCTGCGACTAGACCAAGCCACCATCACGGACCTACCACCCACCATGCTGGTGAACACCACCGCGCTGGTCAATCTGACCATCACTCACAATCGCGTCCAAAATGTACCAGACGGGGTCTTTGCTCATTTGATTTCATTGGAGAAATTAGATCTCAGTTATAATAAGATAATGAATGTTTCGAACAAAGTGTTTGTTGGGTTGAAGTCGCTCAGGGAGTTGAAGATGGATGGGAATCTTATTGAGGAGTTGCCTGCGTGAGTATTTATGTATTTAACCGACTTCAAAAAATGATGTAGTGACACTTCTTTAGCACCGTTGTGATTTGGAGTCGATGTAACGAAAACGCGACAGGAAAAATAATAGTTTAAAAAACTAAAAAACATGCTCTTATAGAAAATCTAACTAAAAATAGAAAATAAATTTGAAGAATAAATGTCTGCATGGTGTCAATAGTTATATTTATTTTATTGACAGATATGAGTAGAAGGATAAGATAGATAAGATATTTAGATAATCTTTATACACTCCTTTGCAAAAAAAACGGGCGGGTTTGATTTTTTAACATTATTGGTAATAATTTAGTTCTTCAGAGGTTTTAATAGCCAAACTAAGTTACTGGCACTTAATAAAGAGTCTGGGTATGAAAAAAAGTTCATTCCAAATTCAAAACTTTTGTTTTTTAAATTATTAATCCCTTTTTCATTTTGTGACACTTTTCGCGGGTTTGCGGTTAAAAGGTTATCAAGCAACTAAAAGTAACTTTTCGTTATTTTTAGTACAACAATTTATGTTTATCGCATAATTCTGCCTTATTGTGACTTAAAACAGATATCTTTGTGTCTATCGTAATGGCAGAAAAAGCAATGAGAGCTAGTAAAATTATAGCGCTGCTGGAAGAGGGGTGTAGCCAATGTTACGTCTCACAGCGGTTAAACGTGAGTCGTTCAACCGTACAAAGAACCTGGACTCGATACCAAGAGACAGGTTCCGTTCAGAGAAGGCAAGGTTCTGGGAGAAAACGTTGCACACAGCCGCGAGACGATCGCTTTTTAGTGACTCAGGCGCTGAGGAACCGCAAATGCAGTTACATAGACCTCAAAAGAAACCTTGAAGAGGTACGAGGAGCACAAGTTAGCCTATGGACTGTGAGGAGAAGACTTTTAGCTGCTGATATACGTAGTCGACGACCAGCGCGGGCCCCCAAGTTACTCCGTGAGCACCGGATTGCGCGGTTGAGGTTCGCTAGAAATTGCCTATCTTGGACACCAGGTAACTGGAGTAGCGTACTCTTCTCCGATGAGGCTCGAATTTGTCTGCATGGTGAGGACCGACGTCGGCGAGTGTTACGAAGACCAGGGGAACGCTATGCCGATGTGTGTTTTGAAGAAATCACCCCTTATGGTGGAGGGTCCGTTATGTTTTGGGCGGGCGTAACTTCCAACTATCGTACCGAGATAGTATTCATAGAAAATGGCTCACTAAATGCGCATAGGTACATAACAGAAATCCTTTCTCAAAATGCACAACCCGCACTGACTGTAATTGGTGAAGATGCCATTTACATGGACGATAATGCTCGGGCCCACCGTTCTGGCGACGTAGATGCTTATATGCAAGAGGTCGGTATTCGTCGTTTGGATTGGCCAGCGCGGAGCCCCGACCTTAACCCCATTGAGCACGTTTGGGACCTCCTAAAAAGGCGAGTACGATCTGTCCAACCACCTCCACAAAACATCAGAGAGCTTAAACGTGTAATCTCGACTGAGTGGGAACACATTCCACAGGACACCATCAAAAGCCTGGTGGGAAGCATGCCAAGACGATTACATGCCGTAATCGCTGCAAGAGGAGGTCATACTCGTTATTAATTTTTATTTTTTAATGTCTCTTTTATTAAAATACCATAAAAATACTCGTAGTCTTAATTTCATTATACCCATAAAAATGTCCATTTTAACACGGCTCTCTGTTTACATTGACTAAAACACCGATACCAGGATAAAAGTGTTAAAAAACTAGATTCTCATTGATAATAAGAAATTTCTAGTCATCCAAGCTAATGACATACTAAAAATATAATAATATTTACCCATAGAAAAGCTAAGGTAAAGTGTGTGTGTAAGGTGCCCGTTTTTTTTGCAAAGGAGTTTATATATAATTCTTCTGTGAGTGTGTATGTTCCTGAACTTCTCTTAAACGACTGGACCGATTTTGATGAAATTTTTTGTGTGTGTTCAAGGGGATCTGAGAATGGTTTAGATTTACAATTTTGTCCGCTGGACAATGTTTTTTTTATTAATTTTTAATTTATTAGTAGTTGTTGAGTTGTCGTTGCGAAGCTTGCCGTGATGACGGGTCGTATAGCGTCTAGACTGGACAGGGACAGGACAGGGACAGGACAGTGAGACAGGACAGTGAGACAGGACAGTGAGACAGGACAGTGAGACAGGAAAGTGAGACAGGACAGTGAGACAGGACAGTGAGACAGGACAGTGAGACAGGACAGTGAGACAGGACAGTGAGACAGGACAGTGAGACAGGACAGTGAGACAGGACAGTGAGACAGGACAGTGAGACAGGACAGTGAGACAGGAAAGTGAGACAGGACAGTGAGACAGGACAGTGAGACAGGACAGTGAGACAGGACAGTGAGACAGGACAGTGAGACAGGACAGTGAGACAGGACAGTGAGACAGGACAGTGAGAGGACAGTGAGACAGGACAGTGAGACAGGACAGTGAGACAGGACAGTGAGACAGGACAGTGAGACAGGACAGTGAGACAGGACAGTGAGACAGGACAGTGAGACAGGACAGTGAGACAGGACAGTGAGAGGACAGTGAGACCGGACAGTGAGACAGGACAGTGAGACAGGACAGTGAGACAGGACAGTGAGACAGGACATTGAGACAGGACAGTGAGACAGGACAGTGAGACAGGACAGTGAGACAGGACAGTAAGACAGGACAGTGAGAGGACAGTGAGACAGGACAGTGAGACAGGACAGTGAGACCGGACAGTGAGACAGGACAGTGAGACAGGACAGTGAGACAGGACATTGAGACAGGACAGTGAGACAGGACAGTGAGACAGGACAGTGAGACAGGACAGTGAGAGGACAGTGAGACAGGACAGTGAGACCGGACAGTGAGACAGGACAGTGAGACAGGACAGTGAGACAGGACAGTGAGACAGGACAGTGAGACAGGACATTGAGACAGGACAGTGAGACAGGACAGTGAGACAGGACAGTGAGACAGGACAGTGAGACAGGACAGTGAGACAGGACAGTGAGACAGGACAGTGAGACAGGACAGTGAGACAGGACAGTAAGACAGGACAGTGAGAGGACAGTGAGACAGGACAGTGAGACCGGACAGTGAGACAGGACAGTGAGACAGGACAGTGAGAGGACAGTGAGACAGGACAGTGAGACAGGACAGTGAGACAGGACAGTGAGACAGGACAGTGAGAGGACAGTGAGACAGGACAGTGAGACAGGACAGTGAGACCGGACAGTGAGACAGGACAGTGAGACAGGACAGTGAGACAGGACATTGAGACAGGACAGTGAGACAGGACAGTGAGACAGGACAGTGAGACAGGACAGTGAGACAGGACAGTAAGACAGGACAGTGAGAGGACAGTGAGACAGGACAGTGAGACAGGACAGTGAGACCGGACAGTGAGACAGGACAGTGAGACAGGACATTGAGACAGGACAGTGAGACAGGACAGTGAGACAGGACAGTGAGACAGGACAGTGAGAGGACAGTGAGACAGGACAGTGAGACCGGACAGTGAGACAGGACAGTGAGACAGGACAGTGAGACAGGACAGTGAGACAGGACATTGAGACAGGACAGTGAGACAGGACAGTGAGACAGGACAGTGAGACAGGACAGTGAGACAGGACAGTGAGACAGGACAGTGAGACAGGACAGTGAGACAGGACAGTGAGACAGGACAGTGAGACAGGACATTGAGACAGGACAGTGAGACAGGACAGTGAGACAGGACAGTGAGACAGGACAGTGAGACAGGACAGTGAGACAGGACAGTGAGACAGGACAGTGAGACAGGACAGAGAGATATGACAGAGAGACAGGACAGTGAGACAGGACAAGACGGGGACAGGACGGGGACGGGACGGGACGGGGACAGGACGGGGACGGGACGCGGACAGGACGGGGACAGGACGGGGACGGGACGGGGACAGGACTGTCCAACCGGAGGGAGGTGGGAGACGACCTGACTTAGGTCGTCGAAGTCAATTAAATGTGCGACGGGCTACCTCACGTGCAATGGCGCAGTACCTCACTTAATTGCATTTAATGTAAATAAAACATTTGTATTAAGTTTTGACCACATTTTACACAAATATATTATGTAGGTGATACGAAGTTCACCGGGTCATCTAGTATCTTATAAAGCACCCCGCGCTTTTATTTACAATAAAAGAATTTTTTTCTTAAAATTTATTTTCTATTCCGTGTTTTTGCATAAATTGTAGATCATCATGAGCGGTGATCGCTTACCATCATGTGACCCGCTTGCTCGTTTACTACCTATTATAAAAATCTTCTCGTATGCGAGAAGATTTTTATTGCGATCTCTCTATTTCTGCCGCCAAGCAACAGTGTGTAAGCACTGTTGGGTTTCGGTTTGATGGACATTGAAGCCAATGAAATTACTGGGCATTGTGAGGCTTAACATCTTATATCTCGGGGTGACGAGCGAAGTTCAATGTCATGCTTTGTAATTTAAATTTCTGTGTGGTGTTGCTTCTGTTTATGGATAGGCGTAGCGCTTACCACCACGCGAGCGCCTTGCTCGTCTCGTCATTCAAATACCTTGACAAATCTACTACAAGCCTATTTATTTCCAGACAATTATTCGCTGGTCTGCGTCGTCTCGAATCCTTGTCGATATCCTCGAACAGCCTCCACTCCCTCCATCCCGACACGTTCCAAGGCTCATCCCTCCTCCACCTATCCCTATCCCGCAACTCCCTCTCCCTATCCCGCCCCCCCACCCCCCAATACTACGACCTGGAACAGTACTCCCCCTTCAACAGCTTGTTGAAGCTCAAGACGTTGGATTTGAGCTGGAATCTCATATCGAATGTGTTTTCCGACTGGAAAAATGTCTTGTTGGATCTAGTCGAGTTGGATTTGAAGTATAACAGCTTTACTGAAATCACTGTGAGTATATTTTCTTCTTTTAAGCTCGGCAAAGTGACAGTACTATACCTGTTATAATCTTATCTTATATCTTTAAATGAGCAATTCTTGTATATATATATATAATTGGAATCTCGGAATCGGCTCCAACGATTTTCATGAAATTTAGTATATGGGGGGTTTCGGGGGCGATAAATTGATCTAGCTAGGAATCATTTTTAGAAAATGTCATTTTCTTTTTTTTTTGAAGTGATAACTTCTTATGGGAGGGTGAACCGAAACGTTCCGTAACGCGAGCGGTCCATTGACCAGACGACTTTGACACGACTTTGACACGACTTTGACACGACTTTGGCACGACTTTGACACGACTTTGACACGACTATGACACGACTTTGTCACGACTTTGACCGGACATTGACCGGACTTCGACCGGACTTCAACCGGACTTCGACCGGACTACGACCAGACTTCGACCGGACTTCGATCGGACTTCGACCGGCTTCGACCGGCTTCGACGACTTTGACACGACTTTGACAGGACTTCGGCACGACTTCGGCACGACTTCGACAAGACTTCGACACGACTTCGACACCACTATGACACGACTTTGACACGACTTTGACACGACTTTGCCATGGCTTTGACCGGACATTGACCGGACTTCGACGACTTTGACACGACTTTGACACGACTTTGACACGACTTTGACACGACTATGACACGACTTTGCCATGGCTTTGACCGGACATTGACCGGACTTCGACGACTTTGACACGACTTTGACACGACTATGACACGACTTTGTCATGACTTTGACCGGACATTGACCGGACTTCGACCGGACTTCGACCGGACTTCGACCGGACTTCGACGACTGACACGACTTTGACACGACTTCGGCACGACTTCGACACGACTTCAACACGACTTCGACACGACTGAGACGACTTTGACACGACTTTGACACGACTTCGTAACGTAACGCGTTAAGGCGCCACTCTGTCTGGCTTCCCTTTCCCTCACGCATACGGTAGCAGTAGGCAGGCTCCTTCCGCTCTCACCCACATTAGTTTAAGTTATCACTTCTGTCGAGCGTCCCGAACGCACACTTTTTTTTTTTCACCCGAGCAGAGCTCGGTCGCCCAGGTACTCTTATATCTTTAAATGAGCAATTCTTGTATATATATATATACCTATATAATTGGAATCTCGGAATCGGCTCCAACGATTTTCATGAAATTTAGTATACAGGGTTATTTTTAAAACACCAGCAACCTCGCAGGGGTAGATACCTAAGGTTATAAGCTACTACTTTTGTTCTACGACTTTTGATAATTTGTTAGATTTTATTTTCATACAAAAATAAGTATTCATTTAATTTCCGTCTTGAATGTTACCTACACGCATCGCAGATTACGTAAGCAAACACGCGAAGCGTGGGGAACGGGGCTAGCGTTGAAGGTCATCGCCCGAGCCAGCTGAGCGGCGCCTTTGAGTCGCGCGCGCACGCCGAACGCTACGAAGAAAAATACGACACAACAAAAACTTGTAAAATCATTTCTTTTTAAATATATTGAGTTATATACAAACTCGTAGAACAAAAGTTGTTCCGTATGGGGTCAGCTATCTGGTCCTGCGAGGTTGCTGGTGTTTTAAAATTAACCCTGTATAGGGGGTTTCGGGGGCGATAAATCGATCTAGCTAGGAATCATTTTTAGAAAATGTCATTTAATTCGTGTTTTATCAACTTAAAGTAGTCCCAATTAAAACTGAAAAACATGACTCTATATATAAAACTCGCCAAAACTCGAGACTGGCTGTACCGATTTGGCTAATTCTGATCTTGAAATATTTGTGGAAGTTCAGGGAAGGTTTACCCGGTGAGAAAAAATGAGTAACATAAATAATAAGTAAAGGAAAACACTAAAAACGACAACTTAATTTTCCAATACAAACTGTTTCTGGGTATGAAACACTTGATGTCTTTTTGATGTGAAACATCTATAAGCACAGGTATAAACGGGATTGTTGGCGTTGCGAAGCTTGCCGTGGTGACGGGTCGCCACACTATACTAAACAGGACAGGGACAGGACAGGAAAGGGACAGGACAGGACAGGGGCAGGACAGGGGCAGGACAGGACAGGACAGGACAGGGACAGGGACAGGGACAGGGACAGGGACAGGGACGGGGACGGGGACGGGGACGGGGACGGGGACGGGGACGGGGACGGGGACAGGGACAGGGACAGGGACAGGGACAGGGACAGGGACAGGGACAGGGGCAGGGACAGGGGCAGGGACAGGGACAGGGACAGGGACAGGGACAGGACAGGACGGGACAGGACGGGACAGGACGGGACAGGACGCGACAGGACGCGACAGGACGGGACAGGGACGGGACAGGGACAGGACCTGACTTAGGTCGTCGAAGTCAATTAAATGTGCGACGGGCTACCTCACGTGCAATGGTGCAGAACCTCACTTAATTGCATTTAATGTAAAAGAAACATTTGTATTAAGTTTTGACCACATTTTACACAAATATATTATGTAGGTGATACGAAGTCCACCGGGTCATCTAGATTAAGATTAGTAATTAATTAATTAAGTCAAAGAGTACTTGCTTTGAGGTTAGACTTAATTCCTGACATCTATTGGCGAATAATAATACTCCTTTTTTTTTCACCCGAGCAAAGCTCGGTCGCCCAGGTACTAAGTATTTATGTTAGGTACGACGCAATGTATAGAAAAACTAGCTTTTGCTCGCGGCTCCTTCCGCGTGAACAGCATTTAAATATTATCATCCCCTATTTTGACCCCTTTGGGGTAAAATTTATCAAAATCCTTTCTTAGCGGATGCCTATGTCATAACATCTACCTGCATGCCTCATTTCAGCCCGATCCCTCCAGTGGTTTGGGCTGTGCGTTGATAGATCACTATGTCAGTCAGTCACCTTTGAGTTTTATATATTTAGACATCAATACTCCCTTATTTCTATAAATACCCAAACTACTTAATATATTTTGTTAAATTAATATTTTTGATAAATCTAAAGTCGATAAAATAAGTCGATAAATCTTTTGGAGTGGTAGAGACACGCTGTAAATAGTTTTGTCTATACCATGAATGGGCCGGCTCGACTGGGTCGTTACTATTGGTTTAAGGTCGGCAACGCACCCCTGATTCTTCTGATATAGGTGTACATGTGCGGTGGAGATCACTTACCATCAGGTGACCCACTTGCTCGTTTGCCGGCCTATGCAATAAAAATAATGTCGTTTATATATTTTTTATTATCGTTTTATATTTTGTCGATTGTCGATATATTTTGTCAATTGTCGATATATTTTGTCGATTGTCGATATATTTTGTCGATTGTCGATATATTTTGTCGATTATCGATAAATTTTATAGCATATCTATAAATCTAATAACAATTATTTCCCCCCCAGGCGGCGGACGTGCAGTTCCTAAGCTCTCGGATCGTCGTAGACTTACGACACAACAACATAACAACACTCATGTTGATTCCCGGATACGACACGACCGAGAGTTACGACACAAAAGCGGAAATACTTCTCGATAATAATCCATTCAACTGCGACTGTCGACTCTACGAACTGGCGAGGAGGCTCAAAGGGGCTCGACCACTCACCGTTGAGCCCTCGCTGGTCTTAAACGAGGCTTATTGCGCCTCACCGACGAACCTACACGGACTCAAGTTCGCCAGTGTGCCCTTAAAAGACTTTATTTGTGATATCGACTGTCCCTGCCAGTGTGAAATTAGACCTTACACAAACTCCCTTAATCTAGACTGTGTTAATGATAGTGTAATACCTGACCCTACGGAATATGGGTTGTCTCATACAGTGTTGAGATTACGAGAGATGCCGAAAGATTTAACTATATTACCAGATTATGTGACTGTGCTGAATCTATCAGGTATAGGTCTTAAACAAGTGCCTAGAGTACCTAAAAGTCTAGAATTATTGGACTTAACTAACAATAAATTGGAGGAATTCCCTGTTAAGTTATTATCGGGTAATATGTCGTTAAAATTGTCAGGCAATATGTTCTTATGCGAGTGCAGTGCAGTGCAGGATATAGCGGTGATGAATAAATTCAGCGCGAAAATTATCGACTGGTCAAGCGTGAAGTGTAAGGATGGCTCGTTGGTTTGGAGGATTGAAGTGGAAAAATTATGTTTGGTTCAAAGAGCTGCCGTACTGGGCGGGGTTTTGGCAGCTTTCGGCTTAATCCTCGCCGCATTGGCAGTATTAATGCATCGATATTCGGTAGAAATCCGCATATTCCTGACGAATCGCGGATTGCTATGCTGTTTCGTCGACGAATACGACTCGTCTAAGAAATACGATGTTTTCGTCTCGTTCGCACACGACGACGAACATTTCGTTGTCGATAAACTACTACCTAAACTAGAGTTGAATTATAAGGTGTGTGTACATCACAGGGACTGGAGGGTCGGGGATCTAATCCCTGCTCAGATAGCCAGATCCGTGGAAGATTCTAGAAGGACTTTAATAGTTCTATCCAGACATTTCTTAGCTTCCACCTGGGGAATGCTGGAATTCCGAGCAGCCCACGTTCAAGCTGTTAGAGAGAAGAAAGTCCGCGTCATAGTCCTATTACTAGAAGACCTGACTGACTGCGATATTGATAGTGAACTTCGAGCGTATTTGACAACCAATACGTATGTAAAATGGGGGGATCAATGGTTCTGGGAGAAGTTGCAGTATGCACTTCCGAAGCGGACGCGGGCTAGGGACGTGCGAAGTGAGAAGCGAGCGAAGTTGGCTGTGGATAACATGGCCAAGGGGGGGTTGCAAGTTACCTTGACTGCTGACGGGAAGTTAGTCAACAATGCCCTTAATAAAAATATTATTTGAATGGTAAAGGGTGGCAAATACTCGGCTTTATGAGACTTCGTGGTAGTCACGCTGTGGACCAATGTTTCCCAACGTGGGGCCCACAGGGGGTAAATTTGATAGTTAAGGGGGGCAATTTAAAAATGGACTCGATACGATTTTAACCCTTTCGCTTTGGGTTATTTAAATGCAACGTTAGATATCGGTGACAAAAACAAAAAAATATTAAGATGGGGCATGGCCTAAAAAAGGTTGGGAAACACTGCTCTGTCGACAGTCTTTGTCTTACAGAAAATCGACGTAGCAGCTTGCTGCTGTATTTCGTACGGTAGTAATAACCAGAGGCCCAAAACTGCCCCCCTTCCAAATTAATTATCCCTCTAATGTCGACAACGCATTTTTCTAGTATTGTGTATTCATTTACGGATGAGATCACTTACCATCAGGTGACCCACTTGCTCGTTTGCCGATTTTTGATATAATAAAATACTCTGCAGCTAAAATAAAGAATATGCAGCTATAGTTTATGTTTAAAACCAGACAAGTTCGAGGGTTTCATACCATAATTAGATATTTACTTTTTGTTTGTTTTTTTATTCAAACATGGCAAAGTGACTGCACTACACCTGATGGTAAGCGTAGTGCAGTCCAAAAAACCAGCAACCACCGACAAACAATGAGTTTATCGGTGGTCACCAGAGTCATGCCGGCCTGTATAAATGCTTCTTCCCTCTTCGAAGAGCAAAAGCAAATGGAAGGGCCTGCGACAGGACAGGCGGATGACCGATGCAAGCACAGTGATACAAGAATGTACCCCTATACCCGCCCCAACCAACCATCAAGTCATTTTGTTGTTAGGTTATCAGTCATAAAAACATATTCCTTGAAAATTTCAGCCGGTTATATTATTATTATGGTTGAAAAAATAGGACAGACAGACAACGGGAGAAGATTCAGTTATAGATTCGGCATTCTTTGGGTACATGACCCTAGACTTAGTATCGCAGAACCTCAAACTGTATTGGTATTAAAAAGTAAGAAATTGATATACAAATCTGTATTAAATGTAAGGAAACTCGGCAACTACTTGTACATGTCAATGATCTGATGGCGATACTTTACATACACCTACATACACCTATATAATGTGTGTAAGGGATACGCTTCTAAAACGAACATATTACGTCATATTTTTTTCACGCACAATCTTTCACACATCCTTTTTAATCAAATAATAATTAAAATTATATTTTCCTTAAAAGCATAATCTGAAGGTAATAAAAAGTCACTGATGCTCGGAGTCAACGGCACGCAATGGTTTATACATTGACCCCGAGTTTAGTACGCTTTATATTGCTGGTTTACGAAATATCAAATTTCTTGTGTCTACGCCAATATTACATATTGAAATAAAACTAATTTAAATCCCGGAAGGAAAAGCTTTCGAAACGTCGGGATCAAAATTAATAAAAAAACCGCGACAAAATCCGTTTAAATTACTTTTATTTCAAGATATGGAATTTCCAAAATGACAAATAAACAGTAATAGAACAGCGTCTTCCATTTATGTTATATTGTTTTATTAAACGTTTCTGTTTACACAGTATTGATAAAATACAATAATGTAATACTGGGACTTAAAAAGTCCAAAGATATACAGGGTTACTTTTAAAACACCAACAACCTCGCAGGACTAGATAGCTGACCCCATAAGGAACAAATTTGTTCTACAAGTTCGGACATAACTCAATACATGAAAAAATATATTGAATAACAGACGACTGGCGGCTAGATAAATGGGTCAAGTTCAAAGGCGATAGCGCTGCACCCCCTTCCTCACGCTTCCCAGGGGGTTGTTAACGTAATGTTTGCGATGCGCGTAGAGATATAAACATTCAAGCCGGAAATTAAATTAATATTTATTTTTATATGAAAATAAAATCTAACTGATTATCAAAAGTCGTAGAACAAAAGTTGTTCGTTATGGGGTTATCTAGTGCTGCGAGGTTGTTGGTGTTTTAAAAGTAACCCTGTATATAATTGAATCTCAAGTGCTGCTTAATGTAAAGTGAGGGATTAGAGTTAAATAAAAACTGCCAAAAATTATAAATGGCCGCTTTATCAGATTTATAATTAATTATTATTATATGTTAAGTATTAGGTTAAAGGAGTTTTATAAATAATTCAGCATGCATATATGTTAGTTTGTAAGTGGTGAAGTTTTATTCGTTCTTTTGCCGAAAATAAGTATGCAGCTAAAATAACGAAACACTTAGTTGCTATTTTCTCTTTTATTAAGTGAAAACTTATAATTTAGAATTTATTTATTTTACAACTTAAAAATATTTTTATATTTATTCAGTACTCACTATTGTACTGTACAATAATTCTACTACTATTTGAACAATGTTCAGTATACACACATTAAACTTTTTACTAAACCCATTAAATTTTACTTGTAGAGATATACACAGCACTAATGTTGCACAATACGTCAAATTCCATGTCGGTGACGCGAACCCATAAGATTTTCTCCTATCAAAAAGTGTTCAACGCGGCTAAAGAAGTTTTCACTTCGAAAAGAACAAATATTACTTCCATTTAAGATCTATTGAGCCATTATGTACATATTATAGATAAGTTATTTTTTATGTTGTTTAATCACAAGTGGAAGGTCCGATGCATAAAGTTGGTTCAGGCAGTAATAATTATTATACACTAGCTTTTCCTCGCGGCTCCGCCCGCGTGATCTGCTGTTTCCGGGATAAAAATAGCCTATATTCATCAGGGATAATGTAGGATTCTAATGGTGGAAGAATTTTTCAAATCGATCCAGTAGTTTTTAAGTTTATTCGTTACATACAAAAATACAAATATTTCCTCTCTATAATGTTAGTGTAGAATACTACAATCCGTTTCAATTGAATTTAATAGGATTTTATAGCGATTATAAATTAAACAAACACATTGTCTTGTACATTGCAGTGCCATGCAGTGCTTTGTGATTCGGGGCTCTGCGTGGTGTTGTTTCTGTTTATGTGGTGGCTCTTACTATCAGGCGAGCGCCTTGCTCGTCTTGTCATTCAATAAACAAAAATGCTCGTCCTTGAAGGACGGTATTTATGGTATGTATTTATCGTTTTTACGGTATTAGGTATAAGATGAAAATAAACTTTGCGGAACGTGGCAGTACCAATTGCAGCTATGCCTATCCTTTCGGTGAACAGGCGTGAATAAATGATTTAAATATATTTGTATATAGGTCTTTTGAGCCTTTCTATTTTAATTAGAGTTATATACTTTTGTATCGGACCTACAATGTTTTTTCTTTTATAGTAGTTTATAAGAATATAAGAATATAAATATTTACCATCAAATTCACTCGAATCAAGAACCTCCTTTTTGTTGTTGGTCATATGTGACCATTTTGTTTGTATTAAACATCTGATAAGTTTTGTGGTTGGTGTTTTAAAATGGATTATTTTTGTGTTTCCACCGATCTGAGGCTTTCCAATGGTTGCGTCAGATACTGACGTCAATGACGCACTCGATTGTCATTTATAATCAGTTTGACAGCCGTGACGCCGTGCGTCAGTGAATTTACAGTAGGTCCCTCGTATGCGAGAGGCCGTCTGTGTTGGTACCACCGCGCCGTCTATTGACGTCACCAAGGAACAGTGTGTAAGCACTGGTGTGTTTCGTTTTGAAGGACATTGAAGCCATTGAACTGACTGGACGTTATGAGACTTAACATCTTATGTATCGGGGTGACGAGCGCAGTTCAGTGCCATGCAGTGCTTTGTAATTCAAAGTTCTGTGCGGTGTTGCTTCTGTTTACGGGCAGGCTTGGCGCTCACCATCAGGCGAGCGCTCGGCTCGTCTCGTCATTCAATGAAATAAAAAATAAATCGTCGAATAATAAAATTGTCCACCCTTCAAACATGTGATCAAATGTGCGTTAAAAGGTCTTCAAACAAATGTTCAAATATTCGAAGCTATGTCTGACGCCGGCGTTACATGTGACAACCGTCCACACTTGAGGGTTTGTTACGCGTGTCTGTCACAGCACGCCTCCGAGAAATGTCACATTTGAGACGCACTCTAACGGGACCATCGGAAGTCTGCTTTAATAAATAATTAAATGAGATTTTTAAACTGAAAATATGAACTCAATTTATCGCATGACAGCTATGTGAGTATAACAGAAAACTTGTTTAAGAGTTCGCGTCAAACATTTTGAAAAGAGAATCGTATGACCCGGCCTCGTAAATGACAGTTTTCTGTTGTATTGTGCATAAATGGAACATGGAAACATTAAATTGATTTAAACGTCATTAAGGATCTGTTATTAAATATACTAAACGATAAGCAATATAATATACGTTACAATGATATATGTAAGTGTAATGTAAGTGTATATACCTAGACGTGGACGCGGTCCGTGACGTCATCGGCCGCACTAGTCACGAGTGTACCTACGTATTGAATATAATAACTTTGTACAACAAACTGGTGTTTTATTAACTGAACTCTCATCAAACTACCCTTGAAGTATATCCTTTCCAATAAAAGTTAGCAAAACTTAAAGACCTACCTGTAGTGCCTGTGTCAGTACCGGTCAACTGAAATTGCACCGACTCCAAAGAGCCACGCTGTAGACAGTTTTGTCTACAGCATGAATGGGCTAGCTCGACCGGGTCGTTACCACTGTCTCGCAGAAAACCGACGTAAAGTAGCGGCTTGCTGCTGCGTTTCGTACGGTGAGTGAGATATCAGGAAGCCCAAATCCCCTCCCCTTCCCAATCCCTAATTATCCCTTTCCTTTAATTTCGGCAACGCGCCCATAGTTCTTCTGGCGGTGGGCGTACATGGGCGGTGGAGATCACTTACCATCAGGTGACCCACTTGCTCGTTTGCCGGCGTATGCTATAAAAAAAAGAGCTAAAATTGTTATTTTCTACTATCAGTATTTTTTATTAGGTCGGTTTTTAAGTTTTGTTATAAATCTAATATCTTCGTAAATATTCTTTTAAATTACATGCAGTAAAGGACCATATTGATCTATATTAAATGCACAATGTATTAAACGTACTTAATTGGATAAGGATTAATGCTGTATTGCTTAAAATCGCTTCGTAAATAAGACATTATTTGTCGTAAAAAGTAAAGGCAAAAAAATGGAATGCGAGAGAATGCGATCCCATTACCGCCCATGAACAATATATATTTTTTTGTCGTGCCGTTTGCCTGACTCAAGTCGGCTATATACAGCTTTATCGCACTTTCGGGTGAGCGCTTTAGGCGCTCTCAACCCTTACATTAAAAAACCTCGCTGAGGGCACCCCCTGTGGGGAACGAATCTAGTCTCAGGACGGTCGCTGGGAGAGGGCAGAGACATCTGCGATTATTGGTTTAGGGGAGAATTAAAACTACTAGTTATCATCATCGGCTCGCGGGCCGGTACTAGGGTCGGGGTTGCGGGGGACGGTATGTCGGTCTTGTGTAGTGTAATTCTTGTCTGAATTCCTCCATCGGATGGCCAGAATGGTCTCATCGTCTGGATCGGTAAGAGCGCTACGCGGTTTTCTCCACTTTGCACGGTCAAAGGGAGTGTATATGGACGATTTAAATCAGCGCTGCAATGCAATGTAGCATTTTAAGCTAAGATGGGACTATTTACGGCATCACACAACTGACTAGTGGGCACCTATTACATCTATTATCTACTAGGCTATAATTGTTTTGCTTGTTATTACTTTTATTTAATTACTATTATTTGTGTGAGATGCTGTAATAAACGTATTTTCTTTCTTCTTTACGGATATGCGTAAAGCAGATGCGAAGCGTATGTCGGACGGTGGTGGAAAAGCTTGTTATATTCACGCAGGATTTATGTATCACAGCGTTATGTAAACCATAGCGCGATCTATTTTCGTTGTAGCGCCATCCATTGATGCGTTTGGGAACTATACTAGCTTTTTTAGAGGTGTTCGATGTAAAACTGTTGATTAAACTACTTTTCGTTCGTCAATGAGTTATATATAGAAAATAAAGGGGTTTATTAATACAATTTGGAGCACTTGAGCACTGGAGGAAGCATAAATAGGGACAGAAAGACAGCGGGAAGCGGAATTTTTTTTTGTACTATGTAGTGAACTAAATATTTAACAAAAATAAAAAAAAATATTTAGTATAATTATTATTTTATGTCAGTATCCTTAGGACAAGTTTCAAATGGAATATAATAAAATAAAAATAAATGGAATAAACATCGCCGACTCAATTAAACAAGTTGACAAGAAACAGTCACGCGATGTCGCCACTGCTATACATTGAACCAATTACATGGAACTCCTACATCGCGCTGTCAAGATACTCCCCCGAAACATGACTTCCGCTGTAATGCGATGGTAAGGATACCTCGGTTCGGTTCGGTTCGGTTCGGTTCGGTTCGGTTCGGTTCGGTTCGGTTCGGTTCGGTTCGGTTCGGTTCGGTTCGGTTCGGTTCGGTTCGGTTCGGTTCGGTTCGGTTCGGTTCGGTTCGGTTCGGTTCGGTTCGGTTCGGTTCGGTTCGGTTCGGTTCGGTTCGGTTCGGTTCGGTTCGGTTCGGTTCGGTTCGGTTCGGTTCGGTTCGGTTCGGTTCGGTTCGGTTCGGTTCGGTTCGGTTCGGTTCGGTTCGGTTCGGTTCGGTTCGGTTCGGTTCGGTTCGGTTCGGTTCGGTTCGGTTCGGTTCGGTTCGGTTCGGTTCGGTTCGGTTCGGTTCGGTTCGGTTCGGTTCGGTTCGGTTCGGTTCGGTTCGGTTCGGTTCGGTTCGGTTCGGTTCGGTTCGGTTCGGTTCGGTTCGGTTCGGTTCGGTTCGGTTCGGTTCGGTTCGGTTCGGTTCGGTTCGGTTCGGTTCGGTTCGGTTCGGTTCGGTTCGGTTCGGTTCGGTTCGGTTCGGTTCGGTTCGGTTCGGTTCGGTTCGGTTCGGTTCGGTTCGGTTCGGTTCGGTTCGGTTCGGTTCGGTTCGGTTCGGTTCGGTTCGGTTCGGTTCGGTTCGGTTCGGTTCGGTTCGGTTCGGTTCGGTTCGGTTCGGTTCGGTTCGGTTCGGTTCGGTTCGGTTCGGTTCGGTTCGGTTCGGTTCGGTTCGGTTCGGTTCGGTTCGGTTCGGTTCGGTTCGGTTCGGTTCGGTTCGGTTCGGTTCGGTTCGGTTCGGTTCGGTTCGGTTCGGTTCGGTTCGGTTCGGTTCGGTTCGGTTCGGTTCGGTTCGGTTCGGTTCGGTTCGGTTCGGTTCGGTTCGGTTCGGTTCGGTTCGGTTCGGTTCGGTTCGGTTCGGTTCGGTTCGGTTCGGTTCGGTTCGGTTCGGTTCGGTTCGGTTCGGTTCGGTTCGGTTCGGTTCGGTTCGGTTCGGTTCGGTTCGGTTCGGTTCGGTTCGGTTCGGTTCGGTTCGGTTCGGTTCGGTTCGGTTCGGTTCGGTTCGGTTCGGTTCGGTTCGGTTCGGTTCGGTTCGGTTCGGTTCGGTTCGGTTCGGTTCGGTTCGGTTCGGTTCGGTTCGGTTCGGTTCGGTTCGGTTCGGTTCGGTTCGGTTCGGTTCGGTTCGGTTCGGTTCGGTTCGGTTCGGTTCGGTTCGGTTCGGTTCGGTTCGGTTCGGTTCGGTTCGGTTCGGTTCGGTTCGGTTCGGTTCGGTTCGGTTCGGTTCGGTTCGGTTCGGTTCGGTTCGGTTCGGTTCGGTTCGGTTCGGTTCGGTTCGGTTCGGTTCGGTTCGGTTCGGTTCGGTTCGGTTCGGTTCGGTTCGGTTCGGTTCGGTTCGGTTCGGTTCGGTTCGGTTCGGTTCGGTTCGGTTCGGTTCGGTTCGGTTCGGTTCGGTTCGGTTCGGTTCGGTTCGGTTCGGTTCGGTTCGGTTCGGTTCGGTTCGGTTCGGTTCGGTTCGGTTCGGTTCGGTTCGGTTCGGTTCGGTTCGGTTCGGTTCGGTTCGGTTCGGTTCGGTTCGGTTCGGTTCGGTTCGG